>OZ017741.1:254254930-254457430 GCA_963969285.1 Odontomyia ornata
ATAGGCAACCAAGTCGAAATAAAAAACAGATGCCTGCGATATTTTCAGAAGCTATTCACGATGTCCCTAGCAATGACTGAAGCTGTGAACATTCAAGGAGTAAAGCATAAGGTCTTGATCTCACTACCAACCAGATATGAAGCATAGGCAGAAGTACATCACCTTAAAAAAATAGGGGCCCTGGAATATATGGAATATCAGCAGAACTACTCCAGAGCGGGGATCCTTATCAAAGCAACCTTCTGAATCGGTTAATATGCAGAGTATGGTCAGAAGAGCAGTTATCAGAGGACTGGTGAAGAAGTATAATATGTCCTGTATACGAAAGGGGGGACAAATTGAGGAGTCAAAATATAGAGGCATCGTTTTACTATGTACGTCGTATATAATGGTCTCTAAAATCATAGAAAGAAAATCAAAGATGCACTATGAAAGTATTATAGGAGAGTATTAGGGAGGCTTTCAAAGTAGATGGTCGGCAACAGACCAAATATTCTCTGTCAATTAGGTGCTCGGAAAGTGCTGAGAATATAAAATAGATGAGTACAAACTCTTTGTAGACTTCAAACAAGTACACGACAGTCTCAACAGGAATGCCCTGTACAAAATTGTGTTTGACTTTGGCGTCCCAACAAAACTAGTCCACAAAGTCAAGGTCACGATGCTAAACATCCCAGGTCAAGGTAAACAGTGAACTAACGGACAGCTTTATATTGAAATCGGGCTTAAAACAAGGGGATGAACTTATACCAATGCTCTCTAATATTGCGCTAGAACACGTCATTAGGAAGACATTAGCTAAAACCTCGGATACACTAATGTTCAAGTCCACATAATTGGTAGCATATGCTAATGACGACAATATAATGGCACGTTCAATCTTAGATGCTAAAGCATCGTTTCTGAGTCTAGATTGTGAAGTGAGCCAAATTGTCCTACGAGTAAATAGTTAAAAGAGATAGAGCTTAAAACTAAATCCATGACTTAGACGATCAAAAGACAGCTCCAGTTCGACAAAACGACTACAAAGTTGACATGTTGAATAACTTCATTTATCTTGAAGCCAATCTTAATAGACGAGGTGCTAAAGGGACGAGATTAGATGCCATATAAATGCCACAAAGAAAGCCCATTGCTCCGTGCTTCCAATTCTAGGGTCCAGAGTTATTCACCGGCAAAAAAGCTCCGCATTTAAAAAAAAAACAAGTTGGGTAAACAGACCTACGCTCATGTCAGAAGGGTTTTGTATTCAATTTTCAAAATGTAGTCACCAGATTGAATAAAGTCAAGAAGCATGTCATTGACGATTTTATTGGAGAAACTATAAATTCGAAGATCATACTATTATTAACAAAGTTGAAAGAATTTAGACTTCTGAGGTTTCTGTTATTGTTATACTCATAAATATCTCCCTTGATAATTATTTCAGATGTCCATTCGCGAGGGAGGAAACACATTTTTCATGTATTTCCCCCCTGTGCCCTCACTGAAGCAAAAACTGACAGTTTAGCAACTGTTTTGAAAAGCTCCCATGAAAACTTTCATTTCATACTCATATCGGCTACGTTTGATGAATTTTTTTCCAGGGGCCACTCTCCTGTACTGTTATCATCGATTAATAGCCAATTTTTTCGAATCCTAGAGTTGTTACAAAACCCTTTTGTTAGAAGCTCCCTCCCGCCTCCTTGACTTGTTTCACTTATGAGTATTAATTGTAGGTACTCAGCTTCAGTCATTCATTAAATTGAATCAAGTGTTCAAAGCATGCACCTTAAACGTTGAAGTTGGGAAAAAATAACTCAAAATTATTCAATCTTCGCATTTAAAACAGCCACTACTTTGTTTTACGATTACTGATACCACTAGCTGAACTGATTCTCAAAGTTATTCAAGAGACCTATTATTCCTGAAATTTTCATGCAAATCCTAGCAAAACTGTAGTGTCTGAGTCGGTAAAAAGCGCATGTTGTTCCATAGCCATATGTTGCCATAGTAATACATGCAGCGCATATTGTTCCATAGTAATACAGGAAAATTCAAACCGCTATAACTTCGCTAAATATGATGCAATCTTTATGAAACTTGCAGAGTTAATCAATCTTATAAATAGACTGTGTACTGAATTTCATTGAATTTAAGGGTACCATTAAGATTTTATTCAAGAAAACATAAAATCGATAAATCATACTATTACTAACAAAGTTGAGTGAATTGCGACTTCTCACATATTTGTTGTTGTTGTACTCACCAAGGCCTACATTCCTGATTTTTTTCAGATTTTTCGGATCACAGGTGTCCAATCGCGAGGGGGGGGGGACACAAATTTTTCGTGTATTTCCCCTCCTTGTGCGCCCCTCGAAGCAAATTTTGCCAAACTAAGACCTGTTTTGAAAACTTCTCATCAAGACCTTTCATTTGATACCCATATCGGCTACCTTCAATGAAATTTTTTTTTCGGCGGGTCACTCCCCTTCATGGGGAGACCCCCCTTAAATACCTTATAAAATTTTTTAGTAGTTGAACTTTGAAGAGATCACCACTTTACACCTACATACAAAATTTGATGCTTCTAGCTTAAGTAGTTTCCGAGAAAAACTGCTGTGACACACGGACGGACGGACGGACGGACAGACAGACAGACGGACAGACAGGACGCGATTTTAGAAGGGTTTTGTAAAATTATTTTACAAAACCCTAACTAGTCAAACCTGTGCTGTTATATGGAAGTGAAACATGGACCTCAACGAGCGAATACAAACAGGCAGTTTATATATTTGCACGCAATGTGCTCCGGGAAATTGACAGCTCAATCAAACAAGGAACGACGATTCACCTGTGTCCATTTGCGCAAAGCTACGTAAATTGTAATGGGCGGCCCAAGTAGAAAGAATGGAAGAAAACCAGCTGCCTAAACGAATATTGAAGAGTAGAGCACAAGGTAGACATCCAGCGGGAAGACATGGTAGAAGCTGACAGCAGATCTTTATTGGGAGTGAACAACTAGCGGACAAGGTCGCAGAAACGTGACGATTGGAATAGATTCAACCGGGAGGCTCAGGCCTGTCTTGGGCTGTTGCGCCATAGATGATGATGACTATTCATTCTTCCTGTTTGTCCATCCGCCGTGTGCTGTCTTTCCATGCATCTTTCCATGCATCAGTTTCCTCAGGATCTACTGAAACTTTAAAGTTTATACTTTGTGAAAAACTCAGAAGTTTTGGTCTCTGAATAGTTTATATCTTACCGAACGTTTCAAAATTTTTTAAAGAGGGGTCTTCCTTATACCAAACTGACTCTTACATAATTTTTTTATCAAAGATACTCAAGTGAGGTATCAAATGAAAAGTCTTGGCTAGAAGTATTAGAATTTAAAATAAAAAAGTTATTTTGTCGTTGGGCGGTCCAAGGAGAGGCAAAACGTATGGTACATTTTTGTCTATCCTTTTCCTACGATCGGACACATTTGAGCCGAAAAATCTGAAAAAAATCATGGCGGTAGGCTTTTATGAGCATAAGGGCAATATAAATCGAAAGTAACTTAACTTTGTTAGTAATAGTATAATCTGTGGATTTCACGTTTTGCTCCGTAAAATTAGAATGGTATTTTTAAACTTCATTTACTGACATAAGCGCCTTGGACCCAGAAAATTAAATTGAAATTGAATCATAATCAATTGAGATTTGGCCATTTCAATTGTATGGAAATGCAATAACAATATGTATACACTTATTTCAAATTGACCTGGACACTTTAATTTTCATCAGGTTTTTATAAGAATTTTAAGAAAAATGTTTTGTTTGAACATTATTCATTGGCGGAGTATTTTCAAAATTAATTTAAATTGGAACAAAATGGTGGCTGTTTTGTGTTTATGAAAGAAACCCGCGATCTTTCGTACATAATTGAATGATATTGTCGCGTGTTTTGGTTCGCGGCCAATAATTTTAATGTTCCGGGAAAGTGGAAACGCAATGTCTTTTAAATTAAAGTAAAAGAGTTTATTTACCAAAATTGCACAATGACTAATGTAACTATTTCACAACTTGTCAATTAATTTTTTATTTCAATTGTGTATCCAATTCGCACTCCACACTACACAGACGAATGTTCTGCCGAGAGGTATCTGGTATATTCGAGTAGCTTAATGAATGGAGCAGTGACTCACTTTCAGATGTTGATCATGTTTGGTGGATTCTCGTGGTTTCGAGTAAATTCATTTTGTTGATGTTCTTATTTTAATGGTTGTGAAAACAATTGCGACAGTAGCTCGCAGAATTATATGTACATATGACAATATCTTCTATGCTGAACCGGTTCTTAATTCAAGTCATTTATTCATGTGATTAGAACTCAAGGATGTCGACAAAGCTTCTGGAAGGAGCACTCTTCGACCTATTCAACTTGTTTTTGTGTTATATGTGTGGTAAAACTGACTATTCTGTCATATACTCGTATGTATAAGAAGAAAGGGCAATGAAAAAATGCATTACCTTGTAATAAGTCAAAGAGAGTTGCTAGGTTTACTACCGTATATGGATGGGCCTTGTAAAACTACTTTCTTTGTAGTGACTTTCTTACTTCCCTTAAATTTATTGTCAGCAATGAAATTTGCAATACATGGTCATATAATTGATTGGACAAGTTTCTCTCCATGCAAGACGCTATCCTTGATTTTTCTGGCAATTTATTCAGAATAATAGTTTTGTAAAAGCTACCAGTAAAGGTAACAACTTCTTGGGAGTAGTAGTAGATTTTCGATGCTAAAGAGCTAATAGAATATTCAAAGTCACAAGGCAAATGTATAAATAGGAAAAAAAAGTTAAGTGACAAAAGTAATGATAGACTGTGGAATGAAGTGGGCGTCGATTTGTTCACAGAAGGAATAGACATAAGAGTAACAACTAAGCAGTTCCAGTGATGTGGCTGGAAATCCTCTTCGGAAACTGCCTCTGCCGGTCACCTCGGGGAAGCTTAACTACTTGTGACCATGGCGTTGGATGAGCTAGTTTCCGAAGAGGGTTACCGGTCCCCTCACTGTAGCTGCTTAATTTTTACATGGTGCCTCCCCCAATATCACATAGTTCTCTCATTTGGGACATTTGTATTATACAATGCTTAAAGAATTGTTAGGAAACTTACCACATGTAGCTGGTATACCTCGCACCGTTGGTGTGCAAGATAATAATATGTTTATAAGTGACCTAGCAATACCATGGCCACAACCAGTTGAACAGGCAGTTCCGGAAGAGGATTGCCAGACACTTTGCTGAGCTACTCGATTTTTAAATGGCACAAGCCTAATGCTCTAACCAGCCAGTGTCCGTCGGACTGATGCAGAGCTATCATGAGTTGTTGTTGTTTATTTGGTATTCGCAGACCAATTCTCTTTTTTCTTTAAAAGCCATCGGGCCTTGCTTTGTTGTGTGAGGAGACGCGTTTCGACCCCTTTGTTTCATTTCCAGTGTCTAAAGGATGTGTTGAAGGGAATGACAATATAGTCGTAGGATGGGTTAAGCAGGTAGTACTAAATAAGGTCAAACACTAAATTAGGTCAATTACTAAATTAGGTCAGGTAGGGAGATATTTGGTTTTTGTTAGAGTCTTGTAAAATAATTTTACAAAACCCAACTAAAATCGCGTCCTGTCTGTCCGTCCGTGTGTCACAGCAGTTTTTCTCAGAAACTACTTAAGCTAGAAATAATAAATTTTGTGTGTAGGTGTAAAGTAGTAATCTCTTCAAAATTCAACTACAAAAAAATTTTATGAGGTATTAGAGGGGGGTCTCCCCATATAGGGGAGTGACCTCCCGAAAAAAAAATTCATTGAAGTGAGCCGATATGGGTATCAAATGAAAGGCCTTGATGAGAACTTTTCAAAACAGGTCTTAGTTTGGCAAAATTTGCTTCGAGGGGCGCACAAGGAGGGGAAATACACGAAAAATTTGTGTCCCCCCCCCTCGCGATTGGACACCTGTGATCCGAAAAATCTGAAAAAAATCATGAAAGTAGGCCTTGATGAGTAGAACAACAACAAATACGTGAGAAGTCGCAATTCACTTAACTTTGTTAGTAATAGTATGATTTACGGATTTTATGTTTTCTTGAATAAAATCTTAACGGTACCCTGAAAATTTATAAGATGGATCTATTCTGAAAGTTTCATAAAGATTGAATCATATTTAGCGAAGTTATAGCGGTTTTAATTTTCCTGTATTAGTATGGAACAATATGCGCTGCATTTATAACTATGGCAACATATGGCTATGGATCAACATGCGCTTTTTACCGACTCAGACACCACAGTTTTGCTAGGATTTGCATGAAAATTTCAGGAATGATAGGTGTCATGAATATCTTTGAGAATCAGTTCAGCTAGTGGTATCAGTGATCGTAAAACAAAATAGTGGCTGTTTTAAATGCGAAGATTGAATAATTTTGAGTTATTTTTTTCCAGCTTCAACGTTTAAGATGCATGCTTTGAACACTTGATTCAATTTCATGAATTGCTGAAGATGAGTACCTACAATTAATGCTCATAAGTGAAACAAGTCAAGGAGGCGGGAGAGAGCTCCTAGCAAAAGGGTTTCGTAACCATTCTAGGATTCGAAAAAATTGGCCATTAAACGATGATAACAGTACAGGAGGGTGGCCCTGAAGAAAAAATTCATCAAACGTAGCCAATATGAGTATGAAATGAAAATTTTCATGGGAGCTTTTCAAAACAGTTCTTAAACTGTCAGTTTTTGCTTCAGTGGGGGCACAGGGGGAAATGCATGAAAAATGTGTTTCCTCCTTCGCGAATGGACATCCGAAATAATTATCATGGGAGATATTCATGAGTATAACAAAAACAAAGACCTCAGAAGTCGAAATTCGTTCAACTTTGTTAATAACAGTATGATCTTCAAATTTCATATTTTGTCCAATAAAATCGTCTTTGACATGATTCTTGATTTTATTCGATCTGGTGACTGCATTCTGTAAATTGAATACAAAACCCTTCTGACATGAGCATATGTCTGTTTACCCAACTTGTTTTTTTATTGTTGGATGCTTGTTTTATCTCGTTTCCGTTTTCGCCTAAGAGTGTGGTCTAGTACTGAGAAAATTGCGTCAGAATTTGTAATAAGTTGTTCGTTGATAATGTTATCGTCTGTTTTTCAATGTTTATATATTTCAAGCCTTTCTAGGATATCAACTCTCGGTCATTTGCTCTGTTTGTGTAGCAATGTTATACAGTTTGTTAAAGCATCAGGCCCGTGTGCGTAGTTTTATAGGTGCATGCATAATTGGAGTCTGCCTTGTTGTGTAATAAAGATCGTGCGGAATGTGTTGGGGAGTGTGGAGTGTGGAGTTAGTACAATTTAGCACCTACTTCAGTACCCATCTGCCTTCCTGTGTCAGTTTCAGTCATTATATGATTTTATGTAATAAATTTTTACAGAGTTATTTGGCGGTTAGTTCCGTACAGTTCGAAGGAATGCCAGGGTACTATTAGTATGGTTGTCGATTGTATGAAAGAGTTTTCAACCGTTTCAAGTCTTATGTCCTTGTATTTGGCAGGATTGCTAATGTACCATGGAATTCTTAAGATCTTTCTAATAATTCTATTTTGGAAGGACTCGGGTGGTTTTTTGTTAGTCAGAACTACCGTATAGTAGCGTCGGAAGTATAATTTGCTTTTATATGAGCAATCGATTTTTAGGATTAAATCTTTTGGATTTAATGAGTAGGAATAGAGACGAAAGAAGTCTAATGCAGTGTCCTCGTTTATTTTGTATGTGTTGTTTCCATGTGAGGCTTCTGTTGAATGTAAGTCCAAGATACTTAGCCGTTGGTGTCCTGTCTATTATTTCATCCTCAACGGTAAGTCTTTGTGGAGTTTGTATTCTTTTCCATGTGACGAATAGAACCTGTGTTTTATCAGAATTAATCTTAATTTTCCATTTACAAAAGTATTCCAATAAAATATATATTGATCGTTGCAAGTTTGAAGTGATGACTCTCGCTCGTCGCGCTGTAATAAATATACAGGAATCATCAGCGAAGAGTAGTAGTTTTACTTCTGGAGGTAGAGTGTTCCCACCCAGTAGTCTGCAGTTAATATATTGTATAGGACTCATGAGATGGCCGAGCTCTGAGGAACTCCAGCATCAATTGATCTCAGGCTTGAGAGTTGTTTGTCAATTCTGATACGGAATGTTGAGCTTTCCAAGAGGGTGCCAATAATTTGAGTGAGCTGTAGTGGCATATTTAATTGATGTATTTTGAAGATAAGTCATGCATGCTAGACATTATCAAAGACCTTAGCTATGTCAAGCATATCTAGAACTGTTGAATTTCTGCGATTTAAGCCTGCTCTGATGTGTTGAACTACTCTAACTAACTGGAGTTTAGTAGAATGTTTAGCTTTGAAGCCATATTGTTCTTCTGGTATAATATCTTTGTCCGATACAACCTCATTAAGTCGATGCAGAATCATCTTTTCCGCAATTTTCGATAGCAATGCGAGCAGACTGATGGGTCTCCAGTTTCGCGAAAATTGTGGGTCCTTTCAAGGTTCCGGAAAAACAATAATAACCGCTGATATTTTGAGGTACTTTCGCAAACGTAATATTGCATTAATAATATCAGTAAGTGTTTGTAAAATATTGCTCGGTAGCCAAGAAATCATTGTGTTTGTAATAGTGTCTGTATAATCTTTTTGATTTCGTCGAAGTCCGTTGGTTGAATCCTGTCTTCATGTTGAATGTCATCCATCAGAAGTCTGTAGGCAGAAGATTCTAATCTTTCCTCAGTTTCAAAGTCCTCCACGTCTAGAGAATTTTTGTGAATTGTATTTTCAGAGAGTATCGTAGAATTGCCTCCCATTCGGAACATGAAGAGGTGATACCACAATTTTACAGTTTGTCTGAAAGTGTTTGGACACTCACAAGAAACTGCCACACTCAGGCCCGAAACTCTGCAAAAGCTCCCCCACTGCTCGTTTTGGAATACCCTTATCTTATTACGGATTTTATTTGTTATCCGAGTAGCGTTTATGCGTAGCGTAGGGTCACTTGTAGGCCTAGCTCTCCTCTGAACTTGATTCCTTTCACTGATCAGTTTTTTGAAGTTCTGAAGGAGTTCATAGGGGCTAGTTTCTCTTCTCGGAGTTATGACCTGCCTGTACGTTCCCAATGATGTTCTCAATGTGTTGGCTCATTGGAGATATGTAGGCTGAAGTGGTTGCCTGTGATGAATGTGTTGAGCTCGGTCCCAGTTTTATTGCTCCTCACAGCTCCCCAAATGCAGCGTGTGGCATTTAGCCCTCCTGTAATGAAAAGAGGGCCTTCAAATGCAGCAAGAGCTCTAAGGTCATTTAACAGATTTCTTTTTCCTGGAGGATTGTAAGCAGAAATCACAATAAACTCTAGCTCGCTCCTTGATTGCTGTGCCCTTAAGTTTTTGAAGTAAGGGTGTGTTAATGAGATAATAACTCACGTTTTGTCTCACGAGAATGGCCGTTCCACCTCCTCCACCCATTTTCCTGTCATTTCTCTACATAATAAAGTTAGGGATCCGGAATTATCTTCCAGACCTCCAAGTTTCTTAGGTCATGATGATGTTGAATTTATGATCAAATATAAATTTTTGTAGTTCACTAGTGTGCTGAAGCAAACGATTTGCATTCCACGTCAGAATTGAACGCATCGAAACTGTGCATGACATTTCCTAGAAGAATGTCCAAATTTTTGGCAGTTTCGGCACATACCCTGGCCCGTACGAGGACGCTGTGCCTCCACGATGCACATAAGGTGACAAACAGATTTAATATTGTAAATGTTCGTTTCAGATTTTGGGAGGAGAACCTTGACGACCCTTGAAAGAGCTTCCCTTGTTTTAATATAGTAGACTACTGTTGGGTTGAAGCCCTGAGACTGTAAGTCTTCCTTGATTTCTTCGACTGAGCTGTCTATCCTCTGGAAGTACCTGTATGTAGGTGTGGTATTGTATGTCATTGTCAGTTAGTGCTTTTGTCAGTCGTCTGTGATCTGTGCGTATTATTGGTATGATTTGTATGCCAAGGTAGACCCTGTTCGCGGATGTGTATGAAATTTTTTTTTTTAATAATACCAAGTGTTTTAGACCGTTTCGAGGGCTCTCGGAGAATCATCGGTACTGTTTTGGGCTCTTGTGTTTGTGGTGCAAGTTGTGTGTTTGTAATCTTCGGCAGTATTAGTTTTGGTTTGGGTGTAATGGCCATGTCTGTAAATTTAGTAGCTAGTTTTGTGGTGGAAGGCCGGGAAAATTTCATCCTCTTTGTCTTTACTGCTACTCATGCAGTCAACTTCCATCTCACTTTCTGAATTTTCAGAAGAGGAACAAAACTTTGGAGGTGAGGACGTCCTTACCTTTTGTTTTTTCATCTGAGGGCTATCTTTCTTAGATTTTCCGTTTACCTTAGCATTAATTTCCTGCAGTTGAACTAGCACTGCATTTTTGCAGCTAGCAATTCATTTCTATTTCGCTGGTCGGCTAGCTTGGCATTAGTTTTTGCAAGCGTCTCTTGTGTGTGCAACCGCGTTACAAACACTTGATCTAACTTCAACGTGATTTTGTCGAGCTGGGCAACCAGCGAAGTAATTTGCTCATCTTTGTCGGATATGTCACGTCCGGCAACCACGCCACAGTCCATCGACATTCTGTCTGCCAAAAGGAAACTATCGATATATGATTGTTTAATATCCACCAAAAAACTAACTTTCATTTCAATATAATATAAAAAATTCAAAACTTGGAAAAAAAAACAAGAAAATACCACTGAAACTGACCCAGGTCATCAAAAGAATACCAAAGTACTCACCCAGAGTCCCTTGAGTTCTTCTTATTCTATTTTCTATCTCTTCTCAATTGATTTTGTTATCTGCTATCTCTTTCTATCACTGCTTATCGTCTATCTCTTTGTCTCTTCTGTCTTTTCTATTTTTGTCTCTTTCTGTCTCCCACCTATCTTCTAACTTCAGCTTCCTATCTTATTTCTCCTTCTAGCTTCAACTTTCTATCTTTTGTCTCCTTCTTTCTATGCTACCCATTCACTGATTATTTACTCAAGTTTCACTCTATAATCATTAATTGCAGGAGATGTTGACTCATCAACATGTCCTATGTGGCTATTCTATATAGAAAATTTCCGTGTTCTCCTTCCTTTGTATACCTTGTCGCAGTCCTAGCATGTCAGTTCGTATTTGCCGGTATTCACGTATATTGATGTGTTATTCAGTTTTGAATGCAGTTTGCAGTTTGTATTTCTTAACACGAGAACACTGAGCTTGATTGTAGGTTTGTTATGACTAAGACGAGTCGAATCGACTCACCTAGTCCTGAAGAAGAATAAAGAAGCAATTGAAATATATTTTTATGCAATATTCACCGTGTATTTGAAAAACATAAAATCAACTTCATTTCGAGTTTAAAAATAAAGTAAAAAGAAAATTCCGTAGCGTCGCTTTCAAAGGATTCCTTGCTTACAAACTAAAAGTGATGTTGTTTTGTAACTTTGGTTTTAAAAATTTATACATAAACACAGTCTGATTTTCAACCAATAGGTATTGTCTAGAAATTAAAAATATATTTTTTGGCAAAAAAATCACAAATGGATTCAGTTACTTTGTTTTCATAAAACAACAATACATAGCTGAACTAAGCTAACAAATTATTCAGTCCTCGATCACATTTCATCAACTTTCAATTTTGTCTGTTACTAACTAGAACATGAATAACACATTTTTTTCATATACTCCCGACAAATGTATTACTTGCATCTACTACATTCTGACGTTGTGTTCCATCTTTTTAAATAATCACAAAATCGACAATATTTTCTTTTTTGGAAGATTCATTTTAAGTTTCCTGTATAGTATTTTCTGGAGTTAACTTTTGTAATTTTAAAATTTTTTGTATTAAATCTTTCAGGCTTGATTGGAGTGTTGGAATATTCAATCTGTGCAATTGCCAAGGTCGCGTTAGGTCCTTCTCTAGTGCCAACATAAGCTGTAGTCTTGAAACCGGTTTATTACTTCCTCTTAATGTGTTATGTGAATAAATTACATATGAACGAGTACACGCTATATTCAACATATCGTAAAAGTAGCATAATGACCACCTCTTGGTTTTCCGCCCAGCATTCATGCTGTGTCACATATGGTCAAAGGTGCCTACCGCTCTTTTTGATTTATTATAATCACCAATCATCATTGGGAGGGAATGATAGCAGTCAACTAATCGTTCCAAATGTACAGAGGAAATTAGTAGTACCGTTTTGTTATTTTTTGCTTTACATGAAAGCACTGAAATATCCTCATGGTACAAAAAAGTGAAGATTTCACTTGCCTTTTATGTTTCCGAATATGGTTAGGCCTTCTTCATTTAAAAAGGACAGACAGAGAGGAACACTTGTAGACCAGTTATCCATGTTTATGTTTCTATTTGACCTTGCTATTGTTTTAGAAAGTTGTTTTACAAAATATGTTCCGGCAGGTGTCCCTCTATGTGCAGTCCCTTTACCAAGATATGGAATCGCGTCAATCATGTACTTTGTAGAGTTATCACACATCAATATGATCTAAACTCCATGTTTATCCGGTTTTGAAGGAATATACATTCTAAAAGGGCATTTCCCGTGGAACCCTACTAATTGCTCATCGATTGTAACATATGCTCCTGGCTTGTAATTTTCACGACAATTTTTCAAGAGCATTTCCTACAATTCGGTTATTGAAGCCAACTTCGTATTTTTTTCTTTCCTCTCCTGCTCCCAGCTGTAACCAACGTGGATGTTTTCCACTCAAAACCATTTTTGCCTTTGACTGAATACCCAGGGAATATTATTGTGCTTGAAGGTGATTCAGGCAAGGTGACTGGACTAGTTAAAGTTAAAGAGGATGTGATTGACGCATGTGCAACTAGGTGACGATCATCGCTGTGCACGTGCTGTCTTCTTAATTCCAAGGTTCACTTATACCTTCCTCTGAGTTTTGAATATGTTCGATATCCCAATAAATCTCTTCCAAATCTTGATGTTCTTAGTCCGGCTCTGTATTGCTGTCATCAGACTGAAAATTCTCTTGCTCCAAATTGTCCTCTGCATCGTGTATTTCTGAATTGTCATTTTTAAGTAATAATAGTATTTCCTCATCATTCAACCTTCTGAACATATTTACTAAAATAAAAATCAAATACGAAAGAATCTTAGAAAATATTCATATCACTCAAAAAAATATCTTCTATTACTAATGATGAGTAAGATCGACTCACACTACACTCTTACCTTTGACAATCACACGAAACGGGGGGATAACAGAGACGCAATTTACATGGGATCCAAGTTCGTACTAAATAGTGGAAGCTTAGGTGGGTGGTCAGACCGGTACTGCTTTATGTGGGCTGTGCATTCTTACGTATGTGTACCTTGTGAGTCGATTTGACTCATGGTTAGTGTTCTAGGGTTAAGAAAGTTTGGTAGTTTCTATGGCTTCTTGCCCACGTATGTTAACGAAATCGACTGCTGATCGTTATTATGAGATTCTGTCAGTTGGCGTTCCTGTTTTTGTTTGTAGTGTGTAACAAGTTTTTCAATATCACGTTGTTTGTATCCGTTATTATTAGCTATTGTGTAATTCTCTCATTAGAATGGTTATAAGTTCATTATACACTTGTGGTTCATTTTATCGAATATTTTATTATAACCAAGTGCATTATAATCATAAAAATATACTTCAGTTCACTAAAGTAGTAAATTAATCATTATCAGTAGAACCTATGTAGGTCTTTTCGCTTTATGAAAATTCATATTGTTTCATTAAAATAAACGGAATGATATTCAATCCACTCAAAACTGTATTCAATCGCAAAAATCCCGTACGTCACAAGTTATTTATTTTGGTTGACAGTTTCGAAAAAATTCAAATATCTACTTTAATGCGTGATATAACAGTCGAAAATAATTTTAATTGCATGATTACATTCCATTAAATATTACGTATTTTGAGATTTACTGGCTTTTCAACAAAAAAAAAAAAGTATTTGCATATAAAATTGATAATCTTTTTTTACCAATTTATTGGACCTGGGGCCTGTTGCTGCCAAGAAGAAAAGTTTCTCCCCAATCGAGCATGAAACAATCATCAGTTTTGTAAAAAATAAGATAAAAAAATTTGCTAGGTATCTCTGGATGTACTAGTAAATTTTAGTATTTTTTCCGGTTAAACCGGTGCAATTGAGATTTTCATCATTTTCAACTATATTTTCTTTATGATAATCCTTAAAAATATGTGGCAGTAGTTGGTTACTGAATTCAATAATTGTATGAGTGACAATTTGGTTTCGAAATTTTAAACGTTTCGCCATACAGAACGCGGTCTGCCAACAGGGCAACGGACCATTATAGAAAGCAACGGGTAGCGTTCTGTTATTTGAAAAAAAACTGACCGCCGGATCAGCAACCAATTTGACAAAAAAAAGGCAAGTATCGTAGTCTATATGGCATTGATTCTGCCTGCAGCGGTCTACAGCGTTTTGTGTGGCGAAGCCTTTTGCTGCTTGATTATCAGCCATCTAACCACTGAAAGATTCGGAAGAAATACAAATGCAAATGAAATACCAGAGGACCAGCAGACAACAATGTAAATAAAATAAATAATGTAAGTGGCAATAATGAGCTACTTCTCAAAATCTACCAGCAACTTGAATCTCTTTCAGATAGAATAAATAAACAAGACCAAAAGCTCAATTTTGTTTTTCAACGTTTAGGCCAACATGCTTCAAAATAGTTTGTCATCCAGTCACATTCCCATGGATAGGATTCGTCTCATCTAGATCAACGTCAACTCCATTGTTACTATACATCGGTGTGATTATCTCTTTGAATTCATTGCTAAGCAAAAGCCTGACATCATGCTTCTCACCGAAACCCACCTCAATTCATGGCACTCCATGACATTCAAGGATTTCGAATTCATAAGAAACGATAGGATAATAGGGGATGGGGGAGGTGGCATCCCGGTGCGAAAACTCTTTTGTTTCCAAGATATTGAAAAAGTCGAATTCAAAAGCTTTGAATCTCTTGAAGTGTCCGTTATCAAAATCCCACTGCCAGGTGGGGATAACTTCTTTGTTATCTCTGCCTATGCAACTGGTGGAACTGTTCTCAAGCTCAAGGAGCAACCCAATTCCTTGTTTGAAATACTCGAATTGAACAGCCTTCATAATTATTATATTCTTCTTTTTTTTTGTGGTAGGGAGGTGAAGGCATTTATGCCCGCCGAGTCTGGCAGTGTGGGACTCCCATGGAGGATACCTTTGGTCTACCCACTAAACACCTCCCCTGTCAATCTGAGAACCTTGTCTGGAACCGTTTGACACATTACTTCGGGCCAGGTCTCGTTTTGTTACGCCGTGGGGCGCCTTCAAGCTGGGCAGTCCCTTTCCTAGCGGGAGGGGAAAGGGGAAGAGGAATTGCCAGAAGAGCGATCCCCCAGCCCCAGTGCCTCCGGCTGCTGTGAGTCCCTTTTATATTTTAGAATTGCCCGAGCATAATGTGCCACCTGGTTCCATTTGTCAACTGATTCGAGCATCACCGCAACTATATTATCCGGGGTGAGCTCTCCCGTCTCCCTGTAGAGTTCCCTTCGCAGCCTGGCCCATTTGGTACACGCAAAAAATGTGTGACAGGCATTGTCCGCCTCTCCTGGGCAAAACCGACAATCGGGAGACCGTGACTTGCCGATCTTGTGCAGGTAAGACTGAAAACACCCGTGCCCGCTCAAAAGCTGGGTCAGATAGAAGTCAGTCTCACCATGCCTTCGATTTAGCCACGGTCTCACATGCGGGATGAGGCGCGCAGTCCACCTTCCCTTCGTGCAATTCCTCCAAGACTGCTGCCAATCGTTGAGCGAGCGTTGTCTCTCCTCGCGGACAACTATCTCCCTCGCATCCTCGTTTCGGCGCAGGTAAATAGCGCGGCGCTCTCTAGCAAGGAGGGCGACAGGTATCACGCCTGCAATCACTCTCACCGCCGAGTCGGAGACTGTTGGATACGAAGATGCAATTCTCAGTGCTCCTCTTCTCTGTACCTGTGCCAATCGTTTTCGGTATACCTCCTTGCTGAGAGCGATGCCCCATACCTCTGCTCCGTACATTAGCAATGACCCTACAGCACTCATCAAGAGGCGTCTTCTTGATGGGCTGGGTACCCCTACGTTGGCCATAAGTCGACTCAATTCGGCTTCGATTCGATCTGTATATCTTCAATACTGATCATCCTTACTCTAGGGATTCTCTTTTTTGTCAAGATGACCACTTCGGTTTCCTCCAGTACTAAACTGAGCCTGCGAGCAGTCATC
The DNA here is from genome assembly GCA_963969285.1 of Odontomyia ornata. Classification (NCBI taxonomy): domain Eukaryota; kingdom Metazoa; phylum Arthropoda; class Insecta; order Diptera; family Stratiomyidae; genus Odontomyia; species Odontomyia ornata. The sequence continues at coordinate 254,271,313 of OZ017741.1, forward strand.
CAGTCCCTCACTCGGCGCATTAGCATACCTAGCCTAAGTTGCGCTTGTTCAACGGTGCGTCCGGCGACCAGAGCCGCAACATCATCCGCATAGCTGACCAAGCGCGACTCATCTGGCATCTCAAGTCTCAGTTGCCCGTCGTAAGACACGTTCTACAGGTCCGGACCAAGGATAGATCCCTGGGCAACACCCGATGTAATTTCCATCCTTCGTTGGCCCTGTGTCGTGTCGTAGAGCAGGCTTCGGTCCTTTAGGTAGTTCCTCAAAAGCCGCATTAGATATTCTGGAACTTGAAAAGAGTTTTCCAGCGTGTCCAGAATATCAACCCATCTAGCGGAGTTGAAGGCATTCCTGACGTCGAGTGTCACCAACAGGACGATCCGTCGCTTGGTGCGACTATATGCCTCTGCCTTTTGGACCGCGTTCACCACCTCTGCAATCGCATCAATGGTAGAACGTCCTGCTCTAAAGCCGTACTGCCGAGGAGATAGGTCCCCAGCAGCACGAATCGCGTCAGTGAGTCTTCCCTTGATGAGTTTCTCTAGCACTTTCCCAGCCGTGTCTAGCATGCATGCATACTATATTCTTGCTGGTGACCTAAACGCCAAGCATACATCATGGCTGAACGCCACCAATAATCCAAGAGGTGTATTCCTGAAACCGTGGATAACAGAGAACCAAATTGAATACAGGTGCAATTTGTATGGGTCGGAGTTCCCAACATACCTGGGACAAATTCATATTTGGACCTCTGCATGGCTGACACAAGACTCAAATTCAACTTTAATAGTCCTCAACGGAAACTGCAGGTGCTTCCTTATGATAGCGATCATAACGCAATCGTAATGGAAATCAATCATTAAACGGATGATTTCTTCCTCATTCCAGTTCAACACGAAAATCATCGGTTGAACTTCAAAAAAATTGGCTGGGGAAAGTTTCAAAAGAAGTTTAATCTGGAGTATCAGAAGCAATGTCCCCCTTCTGATGATGGCAACTCTTGCTCAATTGTTCTTAATGACTGGAATCTAACTAACGATGAAATATACCTCTATTTGTCGAAGTTAGAAAAGCTGACGTTGGAAACGATTGAGAAAGTTGTTCCCAAGATTAAACCTCGAAACAATATGGAAGGGTATGAAACACTAACCATCGCAAGGTTAAAAAAATTGAAAAGCCTTCTTCTCACACGCGTCAAAAATATTTATCGACGATTTTTGGATTATAACCATCCCTCGTTGGCTTTGTTGAAAATACACCTGAAGAATCTCCGGAACTTAATCCGGTCATACTTCAGAAATGAGGTCAGCAATCAATGGGTGAAAAAATTGAGGGGTATTAGCCCACAGGACCAAGACGGTGTATTCGCGAAAGTGAATGGCATATTCCGCAAGAAGTCTCGAGTGAAGTTATCGAATCCTGAAGTCACTAGTGATGAGATAAATCTTCTCGATAGGGCTGGTATTGAAATTGATAGTATGACTCCAGATAGAAATGGAAACAGGATCATTTGTGAAGGATTCGAGGAACTTGCCTTGATTGGAACACATTTTGAACTGGTTTAGATACCAAACCCTGAGGGAGGGAATGAAATATTTTGAGGGATCGTTGAAGCAAAAGTTTCCGACTTCAAATCAAGCCTGAACGGCCAATCAATTCTTCATTTCAATGAAACATTAACATCTGACCTCATACCGGGCTTGAATCTTATTGATTATTTTGTCAGCTATGAAGACTTGTATTTCATATTTCGCAGGATTAACAACAAGAAATCATGTGGTACTGATGGTATTCCAAATGTAGTTCTCCGACATTTCCCTGAGGTTGCTATTTGGAATTATTGCATTTTGTTCAACAACATGCAGAGCAATTCATGTTTCCCAAATGAGTGGAAAAAGGCTAAGGTATTTTCGATCTTGAAGAAAGGAAAAGAATCTTCATGCCCCAAAAGCTATCGCCCAATCAGCTTGCTGCCTAACATCAGCAAGGTGTTTGAAGTGATACTCATTAGAGCATTGAACGCTCACATTGAGGAATATGAGTTGATGCCGATTGCCAATTTGGTTTTCGTGCCAGGCATTCGACCACACATGCAATAACGAAAGTAATCTCAGACATCTGATGGAAACTAAATGATAGACAATGCGTTGGAGCATGTCTCATTGATATGGAGAAAGCCTTTGATACGGTGTGGTTATATGGACTAGTTTTTAAACTACTTCAGGACAAGCTTCCCAGACACCTTGTCGCCATGATGTGTAATATGTTATACGGGAAATCGTTTGTTTTGACTGATGGAAATCTGACAACAATGCGTGACTTCAAGGCCCTTAATGGTCGACAGCAGGGAACAGTTACTGCGCCTCTGCACTTCTCAATCTTCATTCGCAAGCTATTGAACGGCTTTGATTTTAACGTCTCGCTGACGCCATCATTGGTAGCGTTTGCTGATGATCTGATCATCTATACGGCAGACCGAGAAGCTACAATAGTTCAGAGCAATCTCCAAAAAATGTTCAATGATGTACAGCTGTACACTGGCAATTGGCGAATGAAAATCAATGCGCAAAAGTGTAAAACAATTTTGTTTCGGACAACGCTGCTGGGGGTCAGCCAAGACCTGAAACGAAATTGGAAAGATTTCCACATCATGGCTGGTGAGGGGTTGTTTACGACGGATTCCACATAAATCCTTGTAATGATTTTCCCCTTTTTAGGTTCGAACGCGAAACCGACCTCTCATCGGTTCTAGACGTTAAGTCTGAGTAGTGCCAACAGATGGTACCAACAGGTCAACCAATCCGTGCACCGTAACCCATTCACGCGGTGGCTGCTTGTCGGCGGGTCTCCGAATGGGTTACGCTCATTTACAGTATTTTCAGCCACCTGAACACGCCCGTTTTCAAAACACGTTAAAAAACAAAACCATACGGAGAAGAAACCTACTTTACGTTACTCCGTATTTCTTTCTATTACCAGTCAAAGAACAAAAACTAATTTTTATTTCGCGTTCCCGAATTTCCGACGCGGTATCGAAAAGTATACTGCGTTAACTCAACCCGACGAATGCTACGTTAAGGAAAAAGCAAAAACAACTAAGGTACCGCGTACCGCGCTACGCGAAACCGACCTCAGCGGATTTGTCGAAACCCTACCCTCGCGACGGCATACCTACCCTGCACTCACTTTCCCGCTGAAACAAAAAGAACCACTGAAAAGGAAAGTCTTTAGTTAATTAGCATTTCATACTTTTATTCATAATTTTAGCAAACACGGGTCTGGATACCCAGGATATCATAATTCTAGTTAGACCACATCGTGTTTAAAAAAAAATATATAACAAAATAATTCCGAACAAATAAATATACATATGTACTTAATAAATGTCTAAAGTAAGAAGACGATAAAACTCTAGCAAAATATAACGAGAGTAGGCTATATTATTTTCATTTGAATTTGCTTATTACGTCTATTATTAAGAAAGATAAGTTGAATCGCGTAAATGATTGAATTTCAAAATAGAAGCCAATTAAAATGATAGGATTTCCAAAAAAGGAGGTTTATTAAGATGCTTTTGGAATTGATAATGCATTGAATGGAATTGAAAAATGAAAACGCAAGAACTTTATTGGTTTCATCAAACAGGATTTACTTAAATTGAAACCTATCTTAATCGGAAATCTGATTTTATTTAGTTTGACTGTAGTGAGTGCGTTATTTAAAAAATTTACGAATATATCAAGGTTTAACAAAAATGATATCCAAAGTGCACTCTATTTCTATCTTTTCTTCACCTAGATTTTCTTTTTTTTCTCGGATTTTCTTTTCCTTTTTATTTTCTAATTGTGCAAACGGTGCATCGACTAATAATAATATGAATACTGAGCATAAAAACAATCAACAATTCTAAACATATTAAAGGCAACTCATTGTTTGATCACATTTATATCTGCATGGGATAAACCTCTCCATTTCTTTTTTATTATTCTGTGTTGTCTTTAACTGTAGCAATAGAGTTCAGATGCAAATATGGTCGACAATATACAACATTAAACTAGCGGGATATATCGCAGCCAAAGACTGATCAACTTTTTTCGTTACACGGCGCGCTCTCCAATGCGTCGTGATTTCAAACGACTTATTGAGAGCCCGTTAAATGAACTCATTAGGTTCGAAAACGTTAACGATCGTTTTATATAAAATTAATTAAGTTCATTTTCTTAAGACAAATTCCTACATTGTACACAATAATTGTACAATTTTATCGGAAAGACTTCTAGTCAATATTTTGGTAATACTCTAACCCTAGTAAGGCACTTAGTGACTACCTTATGTGAGTTTCGTAAGAAATTAACAATTAACAAAATTTTCGATAGCAACAGAAGAAAATAGTTACGAGTTGCATAATTTGGCGATTAAATATTCGGCATGCAATTATGTCAACACATTGTCTACAATATTTAAATGTGTTTCTTTTTGTTTTATATATGTCTATAAGAAAAGGTTAGATTGCATAGACGGCAAAATCGTTACAAAGAGAATAAATTTTCTTTTGTTGGGCCCAACAAGTCTACTTCTGATATTTTCATTGTGGTTGGAACTTTTTTTTTCTATTATTTTAGTAACGTTGCGTTTTAATTGCTTTTCTCAAGAGTTTTCGTTTCCAACCTTTAACTTTAAAACCGACTACTACGAGATTTCGTATTTTCTAGTCTGAGATCTACGAAATTGTCACGCAACTAGACGTGAAGTTAACTATAAATGAATATTAATTGAAATAATTATAAATCCCATGCCAGATGCGTTAATGCCAAATTAGTTATACACTTCGGTCTTAAACTAAAATACTAGAATTTTGTGTTTCAGATTCTTTCAATGTCCATAAGATTCTCTATTCGGTAGCCAGCACAGAAAAACTCATCAATGCGTTCTTTTATGAACTCCTCATCTGCATACTGATCTATTAGGACTATGTTATGGGCCAGTTTCTTTGCTAACTTTTTGAAGATGTATCGGTTCGCTATGAGACCCTCCTTTAGGGGATGCATCAAACACTTAACGATTACCGGCGCGATGCGTTTCATACAACTCGACATTAAAATTTCATTTAATTCTAGACTAGGACTGTACGGGGCGAATTCACCTTCACGATCCTCCCCGAACAGCTGCTAGAACCGAAAACGAACAATTTCATGCTGATGGATATCCAATTCAGCCAATGATCCCAAAATATCGCGTAGTCTTTGTTTCTGCATGTGGAGCTCGCAAGGCCATAAACTTTGTCTCAGATCACAGCTCACTGGAGTTAATTTGTATCGTTTTCTTTTCTTACCTGTACCAGCAGGAGTATCTTGTGTAGTTTTTGATTTGATGACACTCGATGCCTTCGCAACACATTCACCTGCTACTATCGAATTTCCAATTGTGCGCAAAATCTGTTCGTTTTCCGGGTTGTAAGAACCGTCACCGAAAATCTCTTCAATATCGTCCTTAGGTAAGTGCCGTAGCTGATCAAAACGTTGTTGTGGGTCTTCTGTCAGGTCGTTGGCCGGAGGATTCGTCTTGCTATCTTGTTCCCACCATGCTTTCTTTGGATTCCTGCCTTGAAAAATCCATTTGCAAATCAGCAGCAGCAGGAAATCCGTTTCACATCTACCAATCCGCCTTAAATCTGATTTTTTAGCACAATAGACGTTGAAAAAAACTCACTGGCAACAGTTTCCGATCTTGTGAAAATACGCACCTGCTTTCCCGCGTTTTCTCTCCCACGTTGCGTCGGACTGTCAATCTGACAACATCCGACAAAACAGATGTGCGGAATGGAACGCCACATGGCGGCAATGTGCATTTTTATTGGTCGCCAGTGGCATAGTGTTTTGATGGCAACGGTGGGGGGGCATTACCAGATGGATATGTCTCGAAATGTATCGGTGTTGGATTGAATTTATGTTTCAAATATTTATAACCACAGATCTAAATATTTGGAAATAAAAAAAATATTTTCTGCGCAACGTTATCCGCACGAAAGATGAAGTCCGCTTGCACTTCGAGGTCACACCCATCTGGCCGGGTGCAAGGGTTCGGGATCAGAATCACTTCGATTTCCGGGCGTAGGCGTCACATTACATCCTGTATTCGATACTTTGGTGTTCATCTCGATCGGTATCTGTACTATACTGAACATGTGAAAATCATGCTCAGTAAGGCACTAAAACTGGTCATGGCCCTCCGAAAACTCTTTCATTCCAAATACATTGATCAAAATGTCAAAATTATCTGTTACAAGACCCTCGTTAGACCAGTTTTGACATATGGATGTCAGATCTGGTACAACCAGAGTGCTAGTACTATGGAAAAATTAAGAGTTTTCGAAAGGAAATGTCTTCGTGCATGTACTGGGTGGTACAGAAAGCCTGAAACGGATTGGAAACATTATATATCGAATAGAAGAATTTATCAAACTGCTGAAGTGACGAGAGTCGATACCTTCATATTGAAACTTCTTCGGAATCATATCGCAAGATCTGTGACTGTGAGTGAACACCCTTGGATTTCACAGCCGTTCCACCCTAAAGACGGGTATATTGCGAATTGCCTCGCTACTGGCTTCATTCCCCCAGAAGTATTCGTGTATTTGCACATGAATCAATTTGTTTTTGATTCTGACGGCGTCCCAGTCATATATCACATATATCGACGGGCCACCGATAAGAAGGTAAAATATTCTCCGAATTTGAGTTCACGAGACCAACAATTCCAATTGAGTTCACGAGACCAACAATTCATTTGCTAGATTCGTTGATGCAGATCGAGTTGAGACGGCGCAGTCCAGGTATTGGTGGCTGAATGACAATGTCTAAATTATTTGTGTTTATTTCCAGTTTTTGTGTTTTGCGTTATTTAGTTTTTGAGTTTCAGTTCATTATTGCTGCATTTAGTATTGTTGTTTATTTGTGTTAAAAATTAGGTAAAGGTTTAGTACATGTTAGGTTTATTATATAAGGTTAGAAACAATGTTAAACGCTAAGGTTAGGAACATGGTTATAGAATTTTTTAGTATAAGATAAAGTTTTTGATTGCATTTTATTAGAATTAAGTTAAGTTTACGAACAAAGTTCACTGTTGTGTTAAGATTATAAATAATTTTAGGATAGTGTTGGTTGGTTTTTTCTCCTTTTTCCAATTGAATGAAATAATATGTAATAATCTTCATTGATTTGAATTTGCTATAGTTTTTTTTTTTAAATTTGATTAATGATAACGTATAAATTTAGAGCCATTAAGTTTTTTATTGTTATTGATGGAATTTGCTTTATATTCTTTTAAAATTTATAACGATTAGTATTAAATAAAGCGCTTTTGACTTTGACCCGATAGAATGGACAGTTCACCACAAATTTGAAATTTTTTTACACATCAACAAGCTGACATCCCCCCTCCCGAAATTTTTCCCTGGTTACGACTTTGGTTTTAGTTAGAATTACATAAAAGGCGTCTAATAATACGTTAAACGTTTATTATTACAATAAACCCCAAATCATTTCCATTTACGTACATATAGTATGTATGTGTTTGAATGTTGGGAAGAAGATTCATATTCAGTCTTAAAAAAATATTCCACCCTTTTCGTAGATTTAAGTGGATAGCAAGTGATTATAAATATTTTATCAGGCACACATTGTGGCTATCCCGGAACTCATGTGAATCGAATTGAATGGACATTAAATGGAGAACAAACGAAATTGATGTGCGTGACAGAAACCCTTGCCACTCTAATTGCTAGGATGATTGCCAGCCCTTTATCAAGCTGCATCGGCCTATCAGCTATCGACTGTCTTTCCACTGCATATTAAGACGTAAAACACCTCATCAAGTTGTTGTATGGCGGCCGCAAGTGGCCAAACTACCCCGTGGGTAGGTTGCTTGGTTGGTCACAAAAAGTCTCAAAATTACACACCTGTAATTTAATTACAAGCTGGTGCTGTTGTGGCTTTGTAATGAATTTATTCATTGGTTCTAATTTACAAGACCATAACAGACACCCGACCGGGTGAGCGAATTTTCAGAATGTGTGGGGAATGACGAATGTGATACGTGGACATGTCATTTATTCGCCTCGCGAAATATTTTAATAGGATGCAAATGATAAGGGAAGTATTACCGTCTCTAGTTCAATGTGAAATCATTTCATTGTTTTTATTTAACTTGCCTGGTTGAAAGATTTCATCGACTATTAAATTTTCTTTTCATATCCTCATCAAGACTGCCTAAAAATAAACGCAATGTTACGGCTCAATTTGTGGGTATTCATATAATTTGATTGTCTTCTAAAATGCAAGGTGGTATCTCTAAAATCAGTCCTTTTCACAGCCCTTCCGAAGTCTTGTGGTGGATGTGGGCCGATGAGCAAAGATGAGTGGCCGGTAATTGACAATTAATTTCCACGTTCGAAGGTTTCAGAGGTTCCAGCTTGATGGCAATGCATACATACTTGCATTTAAACATTCGGGATCAAGTTGAATGCCTTGCGGTCATATTTACAAGTTAATAATGAATATCCAACGATGATAATTTTAATTCCTTGTAGTTCGTGTACTCCTTGTATGTCGCTTGACAGGTGACCAAGTTGTCACCAAAGGGACCGTTTTGCGTTCAGCTTTGGTTGCCGGCGGTGTGTTTTGTTCAGATAATATGACCCTTAAAACAGATCATAAATTTGATGAAATTTCTTGATAAAGGTGTTCGACTGTTATCTACTTTCTTTAACGTTGGTAGAAATTTTTTTCTGATCTTTCGTCGGTTCATTTGGTTGCTGTTGAGTTCATAATGATGTAATATTTATTAGTGAAGTATTTCATTAAGTTTATATAGGGTAAATTTATGAATCGGTCGAGATATTAATTTGACTTCGGGTAGCTTGTTAATCAATATTAATGATCCTACGATGTAATGTTAATTCAACATTGTTGAAATTTAACTCAGTAGTTAATTAAAAAAAAACGCATGTCCTTAACAGAAGGGCTTCGTAAAGATTTTATAGTTTAAATAATTTTCCTGAACACACAAATCATTGTTTCAACTGATGTTTCATTGCACTTAGTAGTGATAATTGAAAAAATTATAAAGTTAAGGGGTCCGTTTATCATTAAAATGTAGTGGCCACTTTGTTTTCTGCGAAGACTTATTTTGCTGGCTGCCATATGCATTCAATATATTCAAATTTCATATTATTCCTAAAACTTCTGTGCAAATCAGAAGAAAATTGCAGTATCTTGGATAATTTGTACTATTATTCGATAATGGCCCGATTTTAGTAAAATCGTTTGATATAAATATACATTATTTTAGAAAGTCGATAGGTACCATACGATTTTATAGAATGTAATAAAAGCAGTTAAAGAAAAATATCTGTTCTTTTAAATAAAAATTGCACCATAAAAAATGTATGTGCGTGAATCATCCTGAATTCCTGCCCTAGTCATTGCCAATCGACGTTTCTCGTGACGTTAGCCTTAACACATGGCTCCTTCGGCGATTGTCATCGAGCACATGGCGCATAAGTTGACCGTTCTTAGTGCTAGCTTTGATTTAATCTAATTGAGCACTTGTTTTATTTTAAACATGATTGTTTTCATTCCATAAGGTGTCACGAGAGCATTCTACACACACAAGAAAACAAACAAACGAAAAAAAAGAAACAACAAAAAAATATAATAAGTTCTCCGCGAGGATAACTTCCCGAGCCAACTGAAGTCGAGGTTTAACGATGTATGTAACGCTTTATATTTTGTATCACACTTAGAAATTAGAATTAAGTAGGTTCTAAGCAGATCAACGAGCACTTCCGCTGACAATGCATTCAATCATTGTGCTGAAATGTCGAAAGCGTGCAATTAATTTCACCGAATCGGACCGGCAAATACTGATGAAACTAGCTCAGCCACATTGGAGCGTGATGGAAAATAAGCGTATGGACAAGTTTACGTCGTACGTTGGATGGATAAGATGGGCTCATCAGATAAAGCAGGAAGTCGTGGCAAACCTAGTACACCGCGTGATGGCACAGCCATTGAACTAGTAGGATTACAAATGTCTGTTTTGCGATTTATGCAGAAGCTAAGTGAAGATGGCGACATTCCGTTTAAAGGAGTAGGAAGAGCGGGAAAGAATGGCCAGCAAACATCCTGGACGTTTAAGAATGGGCAGATAAAATCACATTGAACTTTGAAGACAAATTCTATGTAGGTCATGAGGAAGGCACATTAGTTAATAAACAAGTTGGGTAAACAGACCTACGCTCATGTCAGAAGGGTTTTGTATTCAATTTTCAAAATGCAGTCACCAGATTGAATAAAGTCAAGAATCATGTCAATGACGATTTTATTGGAGAAACTAAGAAATTCGAAGATCATGCTATTATTAACAAAGTTGAACGAATTTAGACTTCTAATGTTTTTGGTATTGTTATACTCATAAATATCTCCCTTGATAATTATTTCAGATGTCCATTCGCGAGGAAGGAAACGCATTTTTCATGTATTTCCCCCCTGTGCCCCGACTGAAGCAAAAACTGACAGTTTAAGAACTGTTTTGAAACGCTCCCATGAAAACGTTCATTTCATACTCATATCAACTATGTTTGATGAATTTTTTTTCAGGGGCTACTCTCCTGTATTGTCATCATCGATTAATGGCAATTTTTTTCGAATCCTAGAGTTGTTACAAAGCCCTTTTGCTAGGAGCTCTCTCCCGCCTCCTTGACTTGTTTCACTATGGAGCATTAATTGTTGGTACTTAGCTTCAGTCATTCATTAAATTGAATCATGTGTTCAAAGCATGCACCTTAAACGTTGAAGTTGGGAAAAAATAACTCAAAATTATTCAATCTTCGCATTTAAAACAGCCGCTATTTTGTTTTACGATTACTGATACCACTAGCTGAACTGATTCTCAAAGTTATTCATGACACCTATCATTCCTGAAGTTTTGATGCAAATCCTAGCAAAACTGTAGTGTCTGAGTCGGTAAAAAGCGCATATTGTTCCATAGCCATATGTTGCCATAGTAATACATGCAGCGCATATTGTTCCATAGTAATACAGGAAAATTCAAACCGCTATAACTTCGCAAAATATGATGCAATCTTTATGAAACTTGCAGGGTTAATCAATCTTATAAACAAACGTCTGTGTACTGAATTTCATTGAATTTAAGGGTACCGTTAAGATTTTATTCAAGAAAATATAAAATCGATAAATCATACTATTACTAACAAAGTTGAGTGAAATGCGACTTCTCACGTATTTGTTGTTGTTGTACTCATCAAGGCCTACATCCTTGATTTTTTCAGATTTTTCGGATCACAGGTGTCCAATCGCGAGGGGGGGGGACACAAATTTTTCGTGTATTTCCCCTCCCTGTGCGCCCCTCGAAGCAAACTTTGCCAAACTAAGACCTGTTTTGAAAAGTTCTCACCAAGACCTTTTATTTGATACCCATATACCACACGGACGGACGGACGGACGGACGGACGGACGGACGGACGGACAGATAGACGGACAGACGGACAGACAGGACGCGATTTTAGAAGGGTTTTGTAAAATTATAAAATAATTATAAATTAATTATAAAATAAACCCTAAAAAAGGAATTCATAAGGATCCTTTTGGATCATCTCTGCCCTGGACAGACTTCCAGTTACGCTGCAATTTCCCCATTGCAATGGTTGCTGCTCCAGAAATGTTTGAACATAAACATGCTTGGGAAGCTTTACAACAAGCCAGGAAGTATCTGCTTGGGCCTCTTGGTATGAAAACACTTGATCCAGAGGATTGGGCTTATCGAGGAAACTACGATAATAGCAATAACGGTGACGATCCTTCTGTAGCACACGGTGCCAATTACCATCAAGAACCCGAGTGGGTTTGGCCAATTGGATTTTATCTAAGAGCGCAATTGATATTTGCGAAACATAATGGAAAGTTGACGGAGACGATTGCTGAGACTTGGAATGTTTTGACCGCGCATCTGATAGAATTGCAAACATCACATTGGCACGGTCTTCCTGAGCTGACAAATGATAAAGGCAATTTTTGTAGGGACTCTTGTAAAACACAAGCTTGGAGCCTTGCAACAGTTTTAGAGGTTTTATATGATTTGCGAAAATTAGAGGAAGAAATGTAAACTAAGGAAGAACTTAACATGGTCTCGGTCGCCAAGTAATTTAAGCGTTCGTAGTGATTGTAATGTTACGAATTTAAATACAGGCAAGAGCAAATTAGCTGGTATGCAATCTTTTGGATCCTGTTTGCGCCACAGTATGGATAAGCTGCGCAAATTCTTCACCCGTTCTTCTTCGTCAAACAAAAGAAAAGAGGAATGTGAAGCAATTGAGATGGCTACCGAAGTTCAGATTACAGTGAATGCGGTCAGCAAGTTGTTCAAAAAGTAATACAAAGGCAACAACCGCAATTGGTACAACAGCAAGCAGTGCAACAACAGTAACAGCAAACTCAACAGCCCGTCCAACAGCAAATCTTTGTACAAAATGCGCAAGCAGCTCAGCCGCAACAGCAAATTGTTATCAACCAACAAGGTCAAAAAGTTATTCAGCAATTAGTTCAAACTGGAAATCAACAGCAAGTCATTCAAAGGATATTGTTGCCTATTCGACAGCCTACTGTTTACAGCATTGAAACATCAAATTATCAATCATCTAGTGGTAAACCTTTGAAAGGCATCTCAATTTTAAATCAACCGCTTCCAGACATTCCCCAGTCCAACCTAAAATTACCAGATATACCAAAGAACACTTCCCAACCACTATGTGCTGCAAATTTGAACAATTATCGTTCTTGCAAAGACCATCACGAAGTCAATTGCGTGGAAGTAGTAGGCAAGCATCGTCAGATGCCTCCACTCATCCACAACAACAGACTTCAAAAGCAACTCCACCGTCACTACCGCCAAAGAATCGACACAAAGACGATCAGCAACAATTATCGCGCATGAACCGACAATATAATACACAAAAACTGCCGTCGTCGAAACTATCGAATTTATCAAGGCACAGCCAACAACAGCAGCAACAACATCAACAAAGCCAACAGCATCTGCCAACACATAGCACATTTGGATACGATCGCGAACACAATATACGACAATCGGAAAAAGCGTCCAGCAGATATCAGGACGGCAGTAGAAATGTAGGCGGAAGTGGGGGAGCAGGTATAACATATGTTGAGCAACATAAATCGAATCTGTCATCTGCATTGAAGCAACAGCAGCAACAACAACAACATCAACCATCATCGCGTCATAGCTCATCACATGTTTCATCGTTCCATCACCATATTATGACATTTAAAGCTCGAAAGATGCGAGCTGACACGACACGCGGGTAATACAGTGAATGCGATGAACAGTGAATGCGATGAACTGGTGGAACATCGAAAAGCTCCCTTGTATGAAAGCGTGGCCACCAGAGGGGATATAAGATCCCGGATGGAGCTTGGGAAGCTCTCTTTCACTTTGCATTTTCCCAAGAGGGAGCACGAATTTTTGGCGGAATTTTTGGAGGTTATAACGAATTGGAGGATTGATCGGAGGAATCAAGGAGGTTTTCGGATCAACGGGAAGAGCGTCTTCTACGACCGAGGTGGAGCGACAGCAGAAGTTGGCGGCAGCAAGATTGGGGGCCCCCTGAGTCGAACAAGCCGGTTGAAGGGTGCAAGCTTGGTATAATTTTACATATATTTCTTTCTTAAATATCCTTTGTATATTATTAAACCGTGAAATTAAATTGTTTTGTGATTCAGAAAAAAAAAGAAAAACATTTGGGTGAAGCAGTGAATTAGAAATTGTGAAGTTGGCTCGGGAAGCGAGGTGGCATTCCCGTACGAGCGACGCCCCGTGTGTGGAAGGCTCGAGGGCGCTTCGCCGCCACGTGGTATGACTCCGAGGTTCGTCAGGGCTCATCCTTTGTCTTAGGTTCCCCCGCCTTAGTTGTGGTTGCGGTTAGGGAGGATAGGCGGTGCGTGAGTGCATTGCGCGTCGTGTCGCGGACAGTGTCGGTGCGAGCCTTTTGGTGAGTCGTGATTCTCGCTTGGCGAATCCTGTGGGGCCCATCGGCAAAGCGAGTGGCGCACGGCCCCTCTCCATTTGGCTAACCGGGTCTGAGGGCTCCAGTCAGGAGCTCCACCAGAGGGCACGGAAGCGATATTCAGTCGCAGAATTGTTACAAAGGATGAAAATATCTGTTAAAGTTTGATCAATACTGACTATAATAGTGTTCATCTAACAAGTTAAATTGTTAAAGAAAAGTTTCTGGACTAGGTAGGGGCTTACTAATCTGTGTTCATAGCGATTGATGTGCATGGTTTTTGCAATTTATGGACTCAATTTTTCAACGATGTATTTGTTACTATATTTTCTGCATTTGTTAAATCCATAAGCGAATTTTAAGGCCGAACAAATTTCGAGGCTTAATAGGGAAATTGTACGTTAGGTTCTGTTTGACATTTTCTAAATACTCTGCAAGTCCTCCACATAACGGAAATTTTAGCATTTTGCAGAACAACGTTTAAGACAGTTGTAATCCTACTTGGGGGAAACCCAGTTAAAAATTAAAATTTGCCTGTGGTTAGTATTAAATAAAATTTAATAGATCGAAAATAATATAAAGAATTTACAAAATATATAATCTTCTATTCGTAACATTCCATTCGATTTTCAGTCGTTTGAGCTGATTGTAGTACCGTTTATTCATGCCCCTATACAAAAGATTTTCATACTAACAAAGGGGTCTCTTGACTCTCTATACCTACCTTGTCCTCGGATTTCGTTAGATGCATCTTATTCCATTTTAAATGTACAGTTCGTTAGTTTATTTGCTCTGAACTGACGTATTTTCTTATTTGTGTGATTTGTAGTTCTACGTTGATATTTTTTGGCAAAATGTCGAAAAACAAAGAACTTCCTTGCCCCTCTGTAAGTGAAGATATAAGTTCTGAATCATTTTCATGCAGTGGTAAGTCGAAATTGTTATTGAAAAATGTGTCAGTGTACTATGAAGGCCTTCTTTTCGAAAATAATTTGACTACATCGGAGTCTTCACGTATAATTCTTAAAGGTGCAATATCAATCGCCAAGATATTGTACGATACGGCGTTGGAGATTCTGAATGAAAAACAATTAATATACGGTAAAGAACTAATTCATGCGAATGAAGTATGTGAAGAAGTAAGCTTTTATATGGTTTATGAAAATTCATCGTTAGGAGGAACGAACCCAAGTATAAGGAAGTCAATCCTAGTGACGGCATTTCATTGGCCTATAGAACAATTGCTGTGAACATTGCTGAGGCACACCTTCATGAAGTTTAGAAACTCTACATAAAAAAGGATACAGCGTTTAAAAAAAAAGAGTTGCTTTCAAAATGGAGGAAGGATTTAAAAAAGGAGGTTCTATTAGTGATGTATATGCAATAATCGATTCATGGACTTATGGTCGTTTTGCTGAAGCTTTACGAAACTGTCAACAAGGTGTAGTAATCGAGCAGTCGCCTTAGTAAAGTGCTCAAAAACTGGCATGACACTGATCCATACTTTAATTGTAGATTTCAGAAGCTGATTGTTCCAATTTTTAAGTCTCATAAACTATAAAATATTTTTTTATTTTTGTTATAAATATAAATTTTATGCTATCCTTTTTCCCCGTATTAGATTCAAATTTTCCTTTATAATTATATTCCTTATGATATTTTTTTTTCTATTAGCATTTCGTTTTTTCTATATTATTATTTTTTTATTAATTTATTAATAACTCAAATCTCTAATTAAAATTCGGACATGGCAACACCTTTTCTCACTGCACATTCCCATATTGCATAGGCAAAGGCAAGTGTGCAGCAGAATGAAGGGAGACTCTTCGAGTCCCGGTGTGACAAAAAGACAAAGCGATGACTGACAACCAAAGAAGGAGTCTGTTATTGATCGTCACCGCAAACACGTCGCGACAACAGCGCCAGCAGCAGTAGAAGCAACCGCAACAGCCTGAGCAGTGATCGTGGCGGCAGTATCGTACTCGTATTTAAGTTTCGCGGTTTAATTGAAAGATTTTGGTTCTGGTGGCACGGTTTTAGCCGATCGTGGATCTCGGATCACGTACGCCCAAGTAGTATCCGACTTTCCTACTATTTTTCGAAACCACTGTCGGGATCGAGTTGTTCTGTTTTATTGCTTTTGCCGCGTGCCTTGGATAGTCAGCGAGCGGACATTCCACTTAAAGACGCCACCTATGTGTCGGTCAGTAGTGTTGCATCAGGAATCCGTGTGTGCCGTCATCGTTGGAGCTGTGTTTTGTTCGATTTGCTACTTCTGCGCAACCAGTTTTTCCATGAAAACTCCTCTACCCATGAAAATTAGACAAAACTAGCTCCAAGCTAAACATAAGAATTCTTTAACTGTTCTCTTTTATCATATTAATTAGCTCAAAATTCATCGACACGCGTGATGAACGCCAAGTTATTATCAATCGGTTTGTTAACCAAAGTGTACACTATGGAAAGGAATTCTGATAAAAATCGTAAGCGCGCGGGTTTTCATAACGGGAGGTTGGGAATAATTTTGTGCCAGCAACCAATGGTGGAAAGAAACCGCTTCATTAACATGTAGAAACATTGTACATTGTGAACTGAAGTTTTTACATCGCATTAATGGCGCAAGTGCAGAGAAAGCCAAAACATGACCAGACACACAAAAAAGGTCCCTACAAATAAATAGCCATCACAAATTAAAATAAGAGACTTTTGGAGAGTTGCCAGCGGTTGAATCAAAATAGCTTAAATTGGAAAAGAGCAACAAAATTGCAGTGAAGAGTTTTTTCAGCGCACTTACAAAGTAAAATACAACGAACGGGTTTAATCGGAAGTGTCAGCATGGCTCAAAGTGGCAGTAAGTTTAATCGGATTTTTTTGTATGTCAGACACTTAAGCTCGAAATATTGTGTGTTTCGTTAACTGTAAGTGACTAAAACGGTTAGTAGATGTGTCTCGTAACTTCAATGGCAACGTCTTGTTGGACTGAATATTTGACGATGAAAAGGATAATGATTGGGGTGCTATTAATCGTGAGCTTGATTATGTCAGGTTTTGTAGGAACAGGAGATGGCATATTTAAGATGGTTTAATCAAATTGATGTGATATTTATATGTGCTAACGTGTGCCTTGGGCATAAAATTGGGTCTAAGTTAAGATCGTGTATGCAAAATGTACGTTTTAGGAGCACGCAGTAATCAGCTTTAGCAGAACTTTGGTAAATTATTGGCCCAAGTATCAGTTTCGAGCTTCTGGCTATTATGTTCAATGTAGTATGAAGGCGTTGTTCCATAACTTAAAAGAGATGGTACTTTGTCCCGTTATAATGAACGATGTATAATCACACTTATATTTCAACTAATATTGCAAGTTTGGTTTCAGCCTTACCTACGTATCGAGGCTAGACATTTCCAGATTCAATAGAAGAATATAACTATCTCTTATATTAAGTTTGATTTAAATTTATGTATTCGATGGGGTTTCAGTTGTACTGCATCACCACATCGTCTACGGGCGCTCGTCGAGGATGTTGGTGAGTACCCGTTTGTTTTCCTGTTATTTGCAACATATTTATATTTTTGTATATATTGATTCATTTATTAAATATTATATTTTTTAACACAATATTATGTGTTAAATACACAAAATCATTGTATAATTGAAATCTATAGAAATATTGAATTAAATTCAACCCACTTTTGCTACATACATACTTAACGTAGAGATCTCTAAAGTGTAGTTAGAAAAATATTCCACTGCGAATATTTTTTAAATCGAATTTCGTAAGGCTTTTATATGTCAGTCTCATTTCCAATTGGAAAATATTTAAAATCACTTTTTAATTTGTAGTAGTATAGATAGGTGTTTAGTGCCACTCATATTAAAAATAAATTTAAAATATGAATTACTAAAATACTTGCACTGAGCCGAATAAAAAGAAATGTTTAATTAAAACTTGAAGATTCTGTCTTTCTTTTCGTTTTTTTAATCTGACCGGCCATTGGACCCGCCATGTTGGCTGGCCCCTCCGCTATAATGAGCTAGCCATCGCGTGAGCTCACCCCTTTTTATGTGTTTCAGGTGCTCTTGCTCGGGTAAGGTGGCCCTTCCGCTCGCGTGCCTATTTATGGCAAAGTGTTATGTGATTCCCTTACATAATACTATAACATAAATTTGCCACGTTTATATTTTTCATTTAAAGGAAAAATTCATTCAAATTATTTTTATATGAGTTGTTCATAAATGGAAAATATGGCCACGCTTACATTTGGAGAGGGTACCGCATCGGTCACGACGAAGTCCTTTTAAGTCCGTCTATTTTCTCCAGGCTCGGTTTGTCCTCTGTGTCAGCAGTTTGTGACCCTTAGTAGGTTACCTCATTCTCAACATCGGTTCGTGGGTGCGAAATTTTTTGTAGTGGGTCCTTGTGCTGGGAAAAAGAACCCGCCCCACGACACCGCAACTCAGACAAGGCCAATCTCAGTGGATCCCACATCCCCTTTCGCTGGGGCAGCAGACCATCGCTGCAGTCCTACACGGATACTTTTATATCTACCCATTTCACTACAAAGGTACAGCTCGAAATTTATAATAATGGGCATCAACTGCTGCTGCACAATTTAGAGATTCCAATTTTAACCCCTTACCGCATGAATTATTAAAGAGATGAAATAAATTTTTTTTTTTTGCAAAATAGTGTTTATTTATGCTTACATAGCATAGTGATATCCAATTGAAATAAAAAAATATGATCATATATATCAGAAATTTTCAGAATTCGTATTAAGTCTAGCTATTCCGTGTGAACCCATCTATGGCTTCTTATGTGTTTAAGCAAAATTTAACTATTTCAGTTCATTTGTCATCGCGTCTTCCATTGGGTCGCATTGTGGCTTTTCAAAGCTGTTTCCCGAGTTTGTGGATCGCCCGGTTCATGCTCACAAGTGAAATAAGTCAACGGATCAAATTGGTCTACAGGACGCCGAATCCGTTCTTCCCTTGGTTGGCTGACGACAAGAGATGACTCTGCTTCTGAAATCTGAGCTACAAAGTCAGGGTCGCAGATCACATCATCCATTGTTATATCCTCCGACTTATCCTTGACAGATTTTTCATTATCGTTCGAATTACTAGCCCCAACTAGAGTATCATCGTTCTCAAAGTCGCTGAGAAGAAGAATATCTAAATTCGAGGTGAATTTCGTCCAATAAGGTCTCTCCATTTGAGGATTCGCCATTCTTGTTCCTATAAAATTGACATCATAGTTAATTATTAATCATTTCCGTGTCAGCATAACCAAAGAATGGCATCTTGGATGCTTTTGCATCCCATTTCCTATGTAATGGCTTTGGAATGTGAACCATCACATGACTTCCGAAAGTTTTTAAGTTGCTCAAGTCTGGTCGTTGTCCGGACCATACTTCCTCCGGTGTCTTTCCTACAGTTTGATTGTCCGATCAATTCACTAGATAGCAGTGTGGCTGACCGGCTCTGCTTGAAATTCCTTATCGAGTTCTGCATCCACAAGTATACATCTTGCACGTTCTATTAGCTCGGCAATGTTGTTTGGCTCGTGCGTATATGAGGTTGTTGTCTTTTAGATGATTCCGAACGTTTTGTAGATATTCTTCATAGCCGCATTCACGAACTCTGTTCCATTGTCGGTTTGTATGCGCTTTATTTTCTTAAATGATCAGAATACTTCAGTGATAGCTCCCTCTTCTGAAAGGAATGAGAAAAACACTTTTCGTGAAAAGTTGTCGATCATGGTCAGGAAATATTTGGCTCCACCTATTGATGTGGTTTCCATGGATCCGCACACATCCATATGAATCAAATCAATTAAACCAATTGATTTTATGTCAGCATTCACTGTATTGAATGGTTTCCAGCAAAATTTTCCTTTGGCGCAAGTGATACAGCTGTCCAACGATGCCTTTGATCCGTGAAATTCAAATTTATCACTTGCAGATTTCAGCTTGCACATACCGCCATCTCCAAGATGTCCTAGTTGTCGAAGCCAATCCACAATATCTACTTGTATCGCCAAGACACTACGTATTTGATCTGCTTGAACCTTGTAAATACCACCTTTGGTGAGCAACGCGTTATTTTGGTTGTACTCCAAACAACAACTTGCGTCAAAATTTACGATGTTTTTGTTTTTAATGATATCACTGGCTGACAGAAGATTTGTGCCTAAACCAGGAACACATAAAATATTATGCACCAAAATGTCAATTCCGTCAATACTAATGTACGCGCTACCACTGCCGATGACTTTTAGGCGTTCATCATTTGCAAGTAATATATTGGAATGCGATGTTTTCTGAAAGCCAACTAAAATATCTTGACATGGTGTCATATGCCGCGATGCTCCACTGTCGATGTACCAGTCAGTTATCTTTGTTGCATACATCGTTGCACTAAATGCATTAGCAAACTTTACTGTTATGCTGATTCAGTTTTTCTGGCGCTTGTCGGCATACAGTTGAGCAGCAGTTATTTTACCTTCTGCAATAAACCAGCACTGCGCCACTGACAACGAAACCGCAAATTGTCCCTGACGTCAGCGGTTCGGTAATGACTCTTTAACCGCTCGCTGTCACGAACCGCGTTTTGACAGTTGAATGGAAAACGTCAATGAGTGAAAAGGAATACTCCGGGGAGATGGCTGCCAATCCGAGTGTCACTTATGATGGATTTCATTGTTCTTTGGCAGAAGTGAGTGCAGTGTCCGAGCCCAGCCGTCAATCGACTTTAGTTTACTTCTGAAGGAGAGCTAGGTATGTGAAAATTATTCTTTTTTGTACCAAGGTGAAGTACTACACACAGAATTTTCCCGTAGAAAAACCAGGAGACACGAGGGTGCGAGTCCGCAACACCATTAAGACAAAATGGCATTCTCGCGTGAGTAGTTGATGTGTAATTGCAAGGTAGGGGTGCTCAAGACG
This sequence comes from Odontomyia ornata, assembly GCA_963969285.1. NCBI lineage: Eukaryota > Metazoa > Arthropoda > Insecta > Diptera > Stratiomyidae > Odontomyia > Odontomyia ornata. The sequence continues at coordinate 254,292,362 of OZ017741.1, forward strand.
AAAAATTTTCTTTTATCAATTTTTAAATATTTTGACATATGGTTAGCTCTTCCTAGTGCAATCGAGCCTCATCTTCATTGAATTGGATAGCGAAATGAGCTTAATTTTAGTTTAATTAGCCCCTTTCACGTTTAACTCAGTAGGTTATTGATTTTAGGTGATCGCATTTACCGATGGCTAGACAATGTTGTAAAAATTTTGTAAAAAGAAAGAGATAGCATGCAATGCATATACAGACTACACATAGATACTTGCACATTTCGGGATTCTTCAAATAATTATTGTAGGCATTTCACCTTAATGTAGGTTGTCATTTATATCATTACGTACATTCCGTGTGTGGAATATTTAATACATCTATAATTTTTGTACATTTTATGAATGATAAAGAAACGCAGAGAGAACTAAGGTGGCTAAACACTATACTTTATTCATACAAATAAAACTATTTACATAAACATTAGCACTAAAGTGGCTGCGTAAAAGAAATCAAATCCATAAAGTTGTCATACGAAAAGAAACGAAAAAAAAAAATAAAACATTAAAAGTAACCACCTGAAAGAGAAACAAAATAACTTTAAAAAGAAGCACCTAACAAGAGAAATAGAAGAAAAATGGTACTTAAGAGTAAATACATTGTATAAATAGAGTAATTTAGTTCCTGCGTAAAATAAAGTAAAGAGAAAGACAGAAAAATAAAAATTTGTTTAAATAAAATTTATAATAATTATATTACAATTATTTATTACGCATTAAGACAACAGCAACAAATGAAATATAATTAATGAAATGTTTCTTTTCTTCCCTGTTCAATATAAGGATTATTGGCTCTAATTGCCTTACAATTCTAATTAGTACTTCCATTTTTCTATTAAGGCTTAATTTATTCTTTAGTGAAAAGGCATCAATTATTTTTTTAAATGCGTATTGTAATTATTATTGCTAGTTGTACTGATTCATAAGGTAGAGCCTAAAGATAAATAATATGAATTGCTAAACTAACAACGACTTTCCTTTCCAGCAAACACTTCTTTTTTTCAGCAGGAATGACAGCGAGCGGTAAGTATGCCGTTACGAGGGTAGGATTTTCGAAATCCGCGAATGGCCGGTTTTGCGTCGCGTTCGGTACGCGGTACCATAATTTGCCTTGCAGTTTTTATTAGAGTAGGTTTTTCCATGTTCGAGTTAGAGTAGGATATTTTTCGGTACTGCGTCGTTGTTAATGCGGAATTAGGTAAAGTATTTGTTCGTTGTTGGCTGGATGTATGGAAGAAATGCGGAATGAAGTAAAGATAGGTTTCGTTTCCGTATGGTTGTATTTTCGATGCGTTAATTAATCGGACATGTTAGCCGGTGGCTGACTTCTTGTATTTCGGACTTAGTCTGCTCACGTAAGATCCGCGAACGAACCCCTCTCCGAACTAGCTAGCTAGCCAGCAGCCACCTTGGAGTAGACTAAGGTTGTCCGGCCTTGTTGACCTGAAGGGTACGGTTGCCGTCACGTTCCAAGACTTCACGTCTAGAACCAATGAGAGGTCGGCTCAGATTTCCGTTGGGAAATCTCGGTGTTCAAGCGATTATCATTACACTTCTCCGTCGTGATATCTGTGCCAATTGCCGTCAGACCCATAATGAACAGCTGATACTCCGAGCCAAGTTTTCCGAGCAACAATAATGCAACTACTCGATCTGTGATGATAACTTTCGACAACCAGCTAATTTTACTCCTAGTAGGTCCATTAGTGCAGAGACTTCTCTGTAAATTCTGGACTTGCTGGATGATATTTGAAGCGATTTCCAGATGACTGGTGGGCTACTTGTATCACTGAAATGATTCGTCACGTTGGTTTCTGTTGCTAAAACCAGCCATCCCATGGCTTCTCCAAGTTTGCTGCTGTCTGTCTCGGTATCCTCTTCCACGATAAATTTTGCTAATTTCCGCATTCGCAAGAATGCCAACATAGAACGCCGCACTCGCTATAATTTTCTCGGCCTTTCTGATTCTCAAACTGCAGTTCTCTCGGCGCAAATCATAGATATCTTAATTCGCACAAATCAACCGTTTTCCCGATCAATCAAAATAATTTACTACGATAGTTTGACACATGGATCCATAACCTGTTGCGCATTGGTATTAATTGTTCCACGTGTAATTATTAGAACGCGTTAGATTGAATGGAAGCCAAGTTTATTGTGTGAGGGTTACAAGTAGACTGACTAATAGTGGCGGGTGGTTTATCGACGGATGGCGCGTCAATATGTGTGCGCCTACATACACATTTTTATGATGTACTCCACAAATGTAACCATACAATGCTTACTTTTACAGACAACTCAAAAATGTTATCAACAAAATACAAAATTGTTCGCAACTAATTGAAGAAAATCGGAAAATTAATTCTCTTGAATATTGTATTAAAATTCAGTCAACCGCTCATCATCAGCTCTATTCTCCAATTTGTTAAAAATTGATCAAATTTGCCTGGTATATGTCAAAATTATCTGAACATCAAGAAATATTTATGAACGTAAGCCAAGTATGTTTTTCAGAAGAAATTCTAAAAACACCGTGCTCGTGTAAAAACAGATGAATTTATTTGTTGTGCAAGTTGTCGACAAAATTTGTACTTTTCTTGTTTTTATGATAAGCATCATCCAGGTTTGTGTATTCCTAAAGACGAATAATTGAAAAAATTGCTTATGCTATAAACATATTATCACAAATATTAATTGTATTTAATAATTTATTCCTTTATAATAAATAAACGGTACTGTTTACAGGAACTTTTCTTTCTTTTGTATTTCTTTTCTTTTCTTTTGCATTTCTTCTATTTACATTCCTCTGTTTTTTATAAGTTCTAATTGTAAAAAGTTATAAATTATTAGATTCGCGAATCAATTATGTATAAAAGTTCAAAAGAAATTGTTTACAAGGAGTTAGTAAATTTTAATAAAAATAAATAACTCATTATAAGGTTAATAACTCATTATAAATTTTTTGTTGATAGAATAAATAGGGTTTTCCATTTTACCCTTGTGAAAGTAAAGCTAAAGAAAACATATAAAATATTCAGATGGAAACAAAATTAATTCAATATAAAGATTGAACCTTTCCATTATACGTGAAACAAAACATCATTCAAATGTCCTCCACGGGACCTCTTACATGTCTCAATCCTTTTGAGGTAATTTTCAATGACTTTTTGGCACATTTCCGGCAATATATCGACTATAACTTCACGAATATTGGTTTTCGATTGCTCAAGATTTTGAGGATTGTTCGCGTAAACACGATCTTTCGCCTAGCCCTATAAAAAGAAATCCAAACATGTTACGTCGCAGGATCTTGCGGGCCAATTGACATCACTCAATCTCGAAATTACCCGTCCTGGAAATTTCTCTTGAAAAAGTGCTCGATTAGCCTGTGTTGTATGGCTTGTGGCTCCGTCCTGTTGGAATCACATGTTCTCCAGATCATAATCTTCAATTTCTCTTCAAAAATAATCGGTTAACATCCGTCCATAGCGGTCAAAATTGACTGTAATGACTCTTCCTTGATTGTTCTCAAAAAATACGGGCCAATAACACCACCAGACCATAATGCACACCACTATGTCGACCGTAATCGGCTCGTAAAGCCCTAAATGTTGATACAGCAGAATCACCATTTTAATAATAAAATTTAATAATTTTAAGGCGTTCTTCGACTGTTAAATAATCCATATTTCTAAATGGCAAACCTTCAACTAAAAAAACATGCTTTGGATGACATTTAATTCTGACAGATGTCAAATGGCAGGGTTATACTTACCTACCACGAAATGGATAACCCTGTATTAACATTAAGCTTTAGTTATTAAATTAAACTGATTACCGATTAAATTTCGGTAGGGTTCATTACAAAAAATATTGAGTTTTAACTTTAAACGCGATTTTCTCGAAATAACCTTTTTCAAGTTGGCATGGCATGATTAAAAATAAATATTTATCCAATCGTTCTGAAATTTTAACACGCTGATCAACACATGCTAATGCAAAAAATGAACGACGTATGAAAAAGTCGGCATTAAATCTTTTGAGTTATAACCAATTTTTGGGGGAAAAAACGACGACGTTTTGTTATTTTTAAACCAAATTTTGCACTTTTAGTTCATTCCAAGGCCGCTTGGATGTTCATTAAAACTTCGTTTTTTTCAAGACTTTTCTGAGGGCAGCGATTTATTAGTTTTGTTTAAATTGTAGCAAACGGCTGCGCGCTAAAAAAAAATTTGCAAAAAAATTTGTTTTTTGTATAGTATGAGATTAATAGAGTATATGTGCAAAGTTTTATTAAGACATGTCTATTTATTCAATTAAAAATTAACCCTTGAAATTTTTTCTTCAATTTGAAGGTGCTATGTCCCCTGAAATCCATAAAGATAACCATAATGCAAATCTTTTCCACGATTTTAATGAAAATATCAACAAAAAGGTGGTATTGTTTCATAGCCACGCTTAATATCATTCGATTCTCATTAAATTTCCAGAATAAAAAAATCGTCTATGTGAATACCTTATATAGAATTTCATTGAATTTATAGGTACCCTTACGATTTGGTTGAGCAAAATGTAAAATTGACAAATCATGCCATTATTCACAAATTCGAGTGAAATTCAACTCCTCATTTATTGGTTGCTCTATACGCATAAAGACCTACCTCTTTAATTTTTGCTTCTGACTTTTAGGTTCATAGATGCTTCGTGTTGCTTCCTTTCTCTGCGTACATCCTTGTCGATAATGTGGTTTTCAATTGAAAACTTTTGTACTAAGTGAGTGCTATATTTTCAAGTTATTAAGCGATAATTGCGCCGAAAAACTATTTGCACCTAAAATTCTGTGCTATTCAAGCGAAATCCCCACGAATTTTCGCCTTTTGAGGACTATGTAAAATTTTTTTACAAAGACCCACTAGTTTTGCGACCAGTCCGTTCGTCGGTCTGTACAAGCGTCACAGCAAATTTCCTCAGAAACTAAAGAAGATAGAAAGCATAAACTTTGTGAGAAGGTCAGAAGTGGTCTCTCAAAAGTTAACGTCTTAGAAAACACATTACTAGGGGGATCCCCCCTCATAAAGAAGTAGTCCTTACACAATTTTTTTAATCAAAGGTAGTCGAGTGAAGTACCGAATGAAAGATATTGATTATAACTTTTAGGATCTGAATTGAAATAGTCATTTTATGCATCAGGGGCTCAGAGGGAGGCAAAATGTAGCAAAATTTTGCGTCTTCCCTTCTTAAATTTGAACAATTCCTTAAGCAAGTATTGGATGAATAATTCAAGTCATCGGCTCACGCTATTAGAAAACTTGTTTCGAAACGTAAGATAGTTTCAAAGACCTTCTGAAAAGGGGCACTCTCCTGCTTACTCGATTTGTTTTTTATAACATTTGGAGAGACTTTGGCCAATCCCTAAACTTTCAAAAGCAAACAAAATCAAAGTAATGCACTGGAAAAAATGAATTAATTCTTAAGAAGGGTTCGAAAGTCTGGTTAACATTAATTACCCCAATGAAGAATACTATGTCGATTTTTTGAATCACTTGAGAGATGATGTGATGGAAGGCGACCTGATTTGGCGAAAAAAATTTGTTTCAAGAAGACTTCAACGGAAGTCAACAGCCAAAATCATCGAAGTGATGCTTGAATTCTTTGCTCATTCACCTTTTGGACCGGCTTTAGTTCCCATCAACTTGTACCTAATTCCTACACTCAAAAATGAGTTACTAGTAAAATATTTGAGAAAATCATCGATGCTGCAAATACATATTTTGAGGGATTTTACAAAGTGTACTGCAAAAGTGGTATTGTTACAGAAAAACACTGTTATGAAAAATTTACTGTTTTGAAAAATTTATCGGACAAACAGCTGAAAAAAGTTTCTAAAATAAAAAAAAAACATTTTTTTACCAGTCTCGTATAGCACAGTGCCATCTACTTTAATCAAAGTAACATAGTGTTAATTTTTGGCACGGAAAGTAACCATCGAAGCAAAAGCATGGCTGTTGTAATGAATTCGTCCAAATCTGTTTTCAGCATTTCACAGAAAATCCATCTGCCTGCACAGACGCCATATCCTTTTTTGGGTAGAAGCACAGTCCCCACCTTTTCGGCCTCTCCGCTTTTGTATGAGTGCTGGGACCACTGGAATCAATATAGGGGCAAGAATAGATGTAGCATTGTGTGGTAATTAATTTTATCAGAGTTATTCTGGCTGGGGCTCTCCAACTTCGTTAATAGGTACAACAGAAACCAGGAAGCTAGAATACGTCGAAAGGTGCTAGAAGTACAAATTGTGGCCAACTGGCCGCAGCGAAAGCCATGTGAACATTGGAAAGATTCAATTGACGTAGACAGAACAAGAATTAGAATCTCAAACTAGAGGACGCGGTCAACAACGCGAGAATACTGGGTTCGATGTTTCCGGGAGACCAAGTTTCGGCTTAGCGCTATCGAAGGAAAATGGGTATTTTGGGTTAAAAATTTATGTTTATCATAAAGTAAATTACTGAAAAATTAAATCTTGGTCATAATTAGCTATAACTATCTCTCATCTTTCGGGCAAGGAATGGACTCCTCCCCAGAATAACTTTTATTTTTTGCGGTGAACCATCTATTAAGTCTAACTTTCACTTCATCGTATCATTGAATATTCTGTTCTGAAAGACCGTACTGCGTCGATCGAAATAAGTGGTAGTCTGAAGGATCTACCTATGGTAAATGCCACAATTGGGTTCGAATGTTTCATTTGACTTTTTTTGGGGTTTTGTAAAATAATTTTACAAAACCTTACTAAAATCGCGTCCATTCTGCCCGTCTGTTCGTCCGCCCCTTCGTCCGTTCGTGTGTCACACTACTTTTTCTTGCAAATTACATAAGCTGGAAACATAATATTTTGTACGTAGGTGAAAAGTGACGCCCTCTTCAAAGTTTGACCACGAAAAAAAATTTACAAGGTGTTTAAGGGGGGTCTCTCCATATAGGGGAGTGGCTACTGAAAAAAAGTCATTGCATGTAGGTAATATGGGTATCAAATGAAGAGACTTGATGAGAATTTTTCAAAACAGGTCTTAAAATGACAAGTTTTGCTTTGAGGGATGCAGGGGAAAGGGAAATCTATGAAAATGTTGAACCGAAAATCTGAAAAAAATACAGAGTTGACACTTTAGGAGTACAAGGGCAACAAATACCTCATTAGTCGGAATTCGATCAGCTTTGCTTCTAACTGTACATTTTTTAAATTTTACAGTGTTGACTATTAAATCAAAATGTGATCCTTAAATTTCCTAAAAACTACAATTTAAGTTTTCTAAAAGCAATTGTATGTGTTCTGAAAATTTCATAATAATTGAACAATAAACAGCTAAGTTACAGCCGATTGAATATTTAACAATTACAATAACGTTTTTTTTTTGTGGTAGGGAGGTGAAGGCATTTACGCCCGCCGAGTCTAGCAGTGTGGGACTCCCATGGAGGATACCCTTGGACTACTAACTAAACACCTCCCCTGTCAATCTGAGAACCTAGCCTGGAACCGTTTGACACATTACTTCGGGCCAGGTCTCGTTCTGTTACGCCATGGGGTGCCTTCAAGCTGGGGAGTCCCTTTCCTAGCGGGAGGGGAGAGGGGAAGAGGAAATGCCAGAAGAGCGATCCCCCAGCCCCAGCGCCTCCGGCTGCTGTGAGTCCCTTTTATATTTTGGTACTGCCCGAGCATAATGTGCCACCTGGTTCCATTTGTCAACCGATTCGAGCATCACCGCAACTATATTATCCAGGGTGAGCTCCTTCGTCTCCCTGTAGAGTTCCCTTCGCAGCCTGACCCATTTCGTACACGCAAAAAATGTGTGACAGGCATTGTCCTCCTCTCCTGGGCAAAACCGACAATCGGGAGACCGTGACTTACCGATCTTGTGCAGGTAAGACTGAAAACACCCGTGCCCGCTCAAAAACTGGGTCAGATAGAAGTCAGTCTCACCATACCTTCGATTTAGCCACGGTCTCACATCCGGGATGAGGCGCGCAGTCCACCTTCCCTTCGTGCAATTCACCCAAGACTGCTGCCAATCGTTGAGCGAGCGTTGTCTCTCCTCGCGGACAACCATCTCCCTCGCATCCTCGTTTCGGCGCAGGTAAATAGCGCGGCGCTCTCTAGCAAGGAGGGCGACAGGTATCACACCTGCAATCACTCTCACCGCCGAGTCGGAAACTGTTGGATACGAAGATGCAATTCTCAGTGCTCCTCTTCTCTGTACCTGTGCCAATCGTTTTCGGTATACCTCCTTGCTGAGAGCGTCGTCCCATACCTCTGCTCCGTACAGTAGCACTGACCCTACAGCACTCATCAAGAGGCGTCTTCTTGAAGGGCTGGGTTCCCCTACGTTGGCCATAAGTCGACTCAGGGCCGATATTCCCGAAGCAGCCTTCTCAGCCGTTGCCCTGATTTGCTCAGAGAAACTCATCTTCGAGTCGATCAGTAGCCCCAGGTACTTCACCGCTGGCTTCGATTCGATTTGTCTGTCTCCTATACTGATCATCCTTACTCTAGGGATTCTCTTTTTTGTCAAGATGACCACTTAGGTTTTCTCCAGTGTTAAACTGAGCCCGTGAGCAGTCATCCAGTCCCTCACTTGGCGCATTAGCATACCTAGCCTAAGTTGCGCTTGTTCAACGGTGCGTCCGGCGACCAGAGCCGCAACATCATCCACATAGCCGACCAAGCGCGACTCATCTGGCATCTCAAGTCTCAGTAGCCCGTCGTAAGTCACGTTCCACAGGTCCGGACCAAGGATAGATCCCTGGGCAACACCCGATGTTATTTCCATCCTTCGTTGACCCTGTGTCGTGTCGTAGAGCAGGCTTCGGTCCTTTAGGTAGTTCCTCAAAAGCCGCATTAGATATTCTGGAACTTGGAAAGAGTTTTCCAGCGTGTCCAGAATATCCACCCATCTAACGGAGTTGAAGGCATTCCTGACGTCGAGTGTCGCTTGGTGCGACTATATGGCTCTGCCTTTTGGACCGCGTTCACCACCTCTGCAATCGCATCAATGGTAGAACGTCCTGCTCTAAAGCCGTACTGCCGAGGAGATAGGTCCCCAGCAGCACGAATCGCGTCAGTGAGTCTTCCCTTGATGAGTTTCTCTAGCACTTTCCCAGCCGTGTCTAGCATGCATAACGGGCGGTATGCAGACGGCGATTCGGGATTTCCCTTCCACTTGCTGATCAGCACGAGCCTCGCCATCTTCCATCGTACCGGGAAAACCCCGTCCCGTAGGCAAGCGTTGAATGTGCTGAGCAGCAAGTCAGGACAATGGTGATAGACAAGCCGCAACACTTCAGCTGGAACACCATCTGGACCTGGAGCCTTCCTCGCTTTCAAGGAGAGGACTGCCCCCTCCAGTTCCAGCTGTGTGAAGAGTGGGCACTCGACTGCTGTTTCACCACGGACAGCGTCAACACAGACGGGATGGGTGGGGAAGAGTCCCCGCACTATCGCGTCCATCTTTTCCGCGTCATGTATACAAGGCTTCCGTAGGGCACCAAGTTTCCCCATGACCAGCTTGTAGCCAAGGCCCCATGGATCCTTGTTCACATTGTCCACTAAGTCTTGCCAGCAGCGAGCCTTGCTACTGTTAATCAGTTTGTGAAGGCATTTCCTGGCCGACTTATATGCTGCCACCTGGTTGCATGCCTCATCACGGTTCCACGCCCGTTGAGCCTCACGCCGAAGCTTGTGACACTCCCTCCGCTTTCCAGCGATTTCAGTAGACCACCAGTACACTGGGGGCTTGCCGTGCCGGGGTCTTCGATGGGGCATAGAAGCGCAGCAAGCAGTCGTGATTATGCTCATAGTAGAGTTTGCCACGTCTTGAGCTGCCAGTTCTTCCGTCCCCTCTGGAGCTCGCTGCAGCGGCTCACCTGCTGTGAGAACCTTGACGAACCTCTCGACGTCCATTCTTCCAATGTTCCATCCAGTTGTAGAAGGCCGAGAGCACGGACGTCGGGAGATAGCATCACTTATCCCAAGCAGAATGCACTGGTGATCACTGGCTGAGTAGTCCTCTAATACTTCCACATGTATCCTCCGTACTAAGGACTCCAAGGCGAATGTCACGTCCGGTATGGTTCCCTCACAGCCAATACGGCGGAAAGTCGGCATATTTCCTGGGGTTTGGTACGACGAGGGCCGTCCTGGCCACCGTTTCCAGGATTCGTTTTCCCCGCGGATCCGTCTGAGGCACGCCCCATTCGATTGCTTTAGCATTGAAGTCGCCCCCAACGAGCACTTAACCCTCTGCGTCCAAGACAGCGCCCTCCAGAGCATTAAGCTTGGCTTGGTAAGATGATATCGATATGTTAGGCGCTAGGTACACACTAAAGAAGGTGATCCCTGAGCACCGAACCCACACGAAACCATCCCCCCGTCCACAACTCTCCGCTTGAAAATCACTGTTCCGAACCCAGATAGCGGCAGTACCAGTTTCATCAGAGTACCATAATGCAGGACTTTTATTATGGTGCTGCTCACTCAGCAGCACGAAGTCGGCTTTCCTGTCCCTTGCAAACTGCTCAAGCAGATTTTGGGCTCTTGATCTCCGGTGTAGGTTTAGCTGTAAGGTGCGGGTCATCGAAGCTCTGATTTGGCCTTGGCTAGGGCTTCCTGGAACACCCAGCATTTTTATGATCCCAAAATGTGTCCAAAATCAGGTTTTGGATCAGCATCCTTGCAAAGAATACAGTGTGCCTCCTTCGTACACTCTTTTCTTTTATGTCCCATTTCACCGCATTTGTAACATAGGGAACTCCTACTGGGTCCTTTGCATACTCGTGTGGTGTGACCATAACCAAGGCATTTGAAACATTGAATAGGCGTTGCTCTTCGCCGTATCCTACAGACAACTCACCCTATTCGTACTTTGCCCTTGTTCAGGAATTGTTCGGCGTCCTTCTCGGTCAAGTCAGCTATGGCCATGCGTTATCCCCTGTTGTTTTCTGGTGTCAGAGTCACTTTGATCCTTCCCACGCTAGGAAACTCCCTTTTGATGGCCTCTTCTACCTCGGCCAGATCCGTCACGCAGCCAATGTTGCGTATTTCGATTGTTGCCATCGGCTCGAGCGGGGCTATAGTTGCGCTTTTGCCGAGGACTTTCGTTACTGCGTCACAGAATGCTTCTTTATTGCCGGCCTCTGCTCCGAATTCGACCAGTATGTGGCCCGACCGCGTTGGTTGTACTACTTTAATGGTAGTATTGGTGTCTTCGGACCTTACGTTTCCCCTGATGTCCCGCAGCACCTCCGCGTAGGATCGGCCATCTTGGGGCTTTACAAGCAGTGCCTGCTGCCGGGGTCTTCGTCGGGGCTTCTGCCTCTCCTGTTTTGCATCAGGTCCTTTTTGTAATTGGGCGTCCGTGCGAATTTTATTTTCTGGCTTTTTTTGAAGGAGTTTCTTTGCAGCTTGTAAGCACTGTCTGGAACCCCTGCTTCACGCCCGTCAAGTGCCTCTTCCTTCCTTCTTTTATCCCAATCTCCTTCGATTGGGCTAGACGCCATTCTTTTATTGACTTTTAATGATGGAGCTATCTGCATGTCGCCTTTAGCTTTTGACCCAAGCGCCTCTTTAGCCTTCTGTTCATCTTCGGCCCTTAACCAGCTCCTCCGATTGTGCCCTATGCTATCTAGGAGCTCCTCTAGTTCAAGGAGCCCTTTCTTTGCTACTTTGCTAATTTTTTGGGAGTCGCATGCAGCTTGTATTCTTTTCAGAACATCTTCCGCTTTTCGAAGTAGTCTTTCCTCTTCGTATCGCTGGGCCGCAATTGTACCTTGCAACCATCCTTGGGAGAGGTTTTCGCGTTCCGTTTCCAAGTGCAGTACTTCCGCCACATTTTCAACGGTGGCGGTACAATCACGCGGTGTCTGGTCACTCTTTGCTTTTAGTGCCGTAATCACCTCGTTTGCTTCTGGATTTTTCGTTGCAATGTCGGGATTTGTGACCCTTGCATCGGTCGCTTTAGTAACGATCGCAGCCGTGACAATCGAATTTTCGGTGGTCTTTATGTTTTCTTCCCCTGCTCGAACACCTGAAGCATCCTGTCGAGTCTCCCGCTTCTCCTTAATAGGACGCTCGGGCGGTCGCATAATTTTTTTGCTGCGCCCCAACGCCGCAGGAATCTCAGTCTGCACCAGACTGTCTGCTGTTCTCCGTTTTTCGTCTACCGTCACTGTCGTCGTGTTAGTCTTCGTTTTTTTTCGTGGTTAGTACAGCTCTCGATGTACTGTTGACATCGTGGCTACAACCGCTTTTTGCGTCGTTGTTATTATTTTTGGTTTCATTTTTTGGATGTTTTTGATCTTTTGATTTTGTTTGCTCCATTTTATTGGATCCTCCCTTGGAGCCGCTATCTCCGTTCGTGTGTGTAGTCGCCTTTTTGGTGCCATGGTTATCTTTGCAGAGCAGGGAGGCCATGCGAGGGTTGGCACAAGCCCTTATGGGGACAAGTGCTCAGAGCCAGACCAGCGCTAATCGGGAGTCCGTCTCAACCGAACCTACACCACCAACCAAATGGTGCGAACTTCGAACGTACTCCGAGGCCAGCCAAGGTTTTACCGGGACGGAGACAGTATGATAGTTGAATTGGAGCCGTTCACACACGAGTTTCACCTCGGCGCTACTGTGCAAAGCAACTAGATCCAAACCATCACATCCGCCAGCCCAAAGCGTCAATTCCAGTTCGTTGTCCAAAGCGTACTCCAGATACAATCAGAGTCGTTACCTGTCATCCCAGGAGGGAGCCTCACGGCACCCCCCATATCCTCGGGTCCGTGGGGGCGGCACTCCCCAAAGAATGCTAGCCTCCAAGAATGTTCTTGTCGACCGGCTTACTCCCTGCGGGAATTTCCTCGGGTACGTGGGGGCGGAACTCCCCAAAGAACGTAGCCTCCAAGAGTGGTCTTGTCGACCGGCATTCCCCCTGCGGAGTTTCCTCGAGTACGCGGGGGCGGAACTCCCCAAAGAATGCTACCCTCCAAGAGTGCTCTTAGTTTCCTCGGGTACGTGGGGGCGGAACTCCCCACGTTAACACGTGATACTAGGGAGATACATGTTTACAACCGATCTACTTCAAATACTTCTTCAAATAAGTAGGAAGTTTGATAAAAATTTTAGAAATGGTTTGTAATATTGATGTGTTATTATGATTAACTAAGCGACGGAGTCAAAACACTTGAAATAAAATGGCGGCGAATTTAAAAGCATAGTAACCATAATAAAATTTCGAACTTAATGTATGGAATCTGTGAGTTTTGATATGCAGAATATTCGTACATTGTTTGATTTACTGATTGTTTTACAAAACTGTTCTGGTAGGAGTACTCTCCTGCTACTACAACTTGTTTAAATAACTGTTGATGAATTTTGTGCTTTCCCTTCAATATATAAGGAATCTACAAGGGGCATCCCAAAATAAACAAGACTGAGCTAAAATAGAAATGACAGGAGCTTTGTTCTAATAAATTGGAGTCTATTTATTCAAAATAGTCTCCTTCGGCCTCGATACACTGTTTTGCGCGATTCATAAGCTTTTTAAACGAGTGTTTTAGGTCATTGGTACAGGGTACAAGCCTTTTGGATGCCCTCTACGGACGCAAAGCGTTTTTCTTTCATGTCCAAGTACAATTTTCCGAATAGGTAGAAGTCACAGGGCGCCATATCAGGCGAATACGGTGAGTGATTGATAGTTAAAATGCGATTTCTAGTCAAAAAATCATGTCTTTCGAATGTTGAATTTTTAGCAATTTTCAGCCATCTGCTTTACTTGCGTGGTACAAAACGTGCACAGACCTTTCCTAAGCCCGAATGATCGGTTGAAATGCGACAAATCGATGTTTTGGAGATATTCAACTCCAATTCCATGAATTTCAACGATGATTTCGGCTTTTTTTTGATAAATTCACGCACAATTTCGATGGAGTTTATGGTGATCACTGACCTTGTGCGGGCCGTATGTTCATCTTCATTTATGCCCCCACGACCATCTCCTGAAACGTGTAAACCACTCATGAACTTTGGCACGAGATAGACAAACATCGCCATAAACTTTTTTCATCAATTCAAATGTTTCGGTAAACGTTTTACCGATTTCAAAACAAAATTTGATATTAGCGATTTGTTTGAAACTCATTTTTGTACTGATGACATAAACATACTGTCACTTTAGACATAATAACTTCGCTTCCTATGAACCGAATGTCACCAAACTTTCACTTGAAGTCAGGGAGGGATGTAACTATTCAACCAGTGGCGGATCCACGGGGGGGGGGGAAATTAGGGAAATTTCCCCCCCCTTGGAACCGCAGAACCTGAAAATTTCACTTGTTTGCTAGAAAAATATTCTCTGCAATAAAAAAAAATGAAAATACAACAGTGACACTCTTCCACTGATCTCTATTTATCACTGGGTAGGCTACGGCTAGCTTCTGCCTATAACAGCGATGGGACACTTTGAGGGCCATGTTGCGTGAGGAATTTTTGCATTCTGAAATGTGAATGGCACGAAATTCGAATCGTCTTATGAAGTGTCATTGAAATCAATTCAATAAAGTACGGATTTAGAGGCGCTTTTTCAATTAGTATCATATATATGCTATAATTAGATATGAAATGATATATATAATTAAAAATTATGATTAATTTTTAGAAAAGTAAAAGCAATTTGTCAGCTCCTCATACAAAACAGTTCGTTTGGAGCCCTGTCATTTTAACCATGTTCCCTATCCGCACTTTCATACATATCATTGGTTTCGGCCAGCTGATAGTCGTCAGCCAATCAAAACGCATACATTATGTCGCAGATCCTCTTACAAAATGCATCTAGTGGTTCCGTGTAGTTTAAACGCGTCACCTATCCAGTGTGTAGTATAGATCAGTGCACTCTTCTCACCAAATACGCTATGGAAATCACAACAAGATACTATCATAAATTGCATTATATGACCTGCCTAAATTTATTTAACCCTTTTCTGGGCGACTCACAGCGGAAGTACTAAATTCTGAATCGAGAAAGAGTCGAAGTCTTGAGTACAATTGGTACTATTTAAATCCGTTTATCTCGCCAAAAAATGGTAAGTATCGATGTTGTTTCGATTTTACTGTTCATTTTTGTGCGTGGTGAAATTTTACTGACATTATACAAACGAGTGTTTATATAAAAATTGAGGTTAGGTTTGCTCATTCAACAATAGCAGTAGCCAATTTTGCATATAGAACCCGTGTTTTAACTTGGTGTTCCGTAACAAACTTCAGGAATCTCAATATACGAGGTGTGTTCAAAAAGTATCGCGAATTTTGAATTTTCGCGGGTTAAGAACGTGTATCAAATTTTGTGTGAAAAACGAAATTAAGTACGCGGATGCATTCCGAATGTTGACTGTGGCATACGTAGAAGCTACCTTGGACCGAAGCAACGTTTATCGGTGGTACAAAATGTTTTTAGAAGGCCGAGAAGATGTGAACGACGAAGAGCGTGCCGGACGCCCGAGCACTTCAACAACAGACCAAAAAATTAATGAAGTGGAGAAAATGGTATTGGACAATCGTCGAATCACCGTTAGAGAAGTTGCTGAGGACCTAACATATCGATTGGCTCGTGCCATTCGATTTTTATCAATGATTTGGGCATGAGACGGGTCGCCGTGAAATTCGTACCAAAATTGCTCAATTGCGACTAAAAACAGCAACGCATGAACATTGCTAATGAGATGTTAAACTCTGTCCGCGACGAAACAAATTTGCTCCAGAGGGTCATAACTGGTGACGAATCGTGAGTTTATGGTTATGACGTGGAAACCAAAGCTCAATCATCTCAATGGAAGCTGCCGCATGAACCAAGACCGAAAAAAGCGCGCCAAGTTCGGTCGAATGTGAAAGTTTTGCTGACAGTTTTCTTCGATTGCAGGGGCGTGGTGCATCATGAGTTCTTGCCACAGGGAAGAACGGTCAATAAGGAATATTACCTGCAAGTTATGCGCAATTTGCGCGAAGCAATCCGCCGGATACGCCCGGATTTGTGGGAGAACAAAAATCGGCTTTCACACCACGATAACGCCCCTGCTCACACATCGTTGCTTGTGCGCGACTTTTTGGCCAAAAACAACACACTAATGATGCTGCAGCCACCGTATTCCCCAGATCTGGCCCCTTGTGACTTTTTCTTGTTTCCTAAACTGAAGAGGCCCATGAAAGGACGACGTTACGCTACGCTTGACGAGATAAAGACGGCATCGAAGGAGGAGCTGAACAAGATTTAAAAAATGATTTTTTGAAGTGCTTCGAAGATTGGAAAAAAGGCTGGCACAAGTGTATAATATCTAATGGGGATTACTTTGAAGCGGACAAAATAGATATTCATGAATAAATAAATAATTTTTGAAAAAAAAAAACAAAATTCGTGATATTTTTTGAACACACCTCGTAGAATGAGAATTTTGAAAAAAAAGTCATTCGACATTATTTTCGACGTCATTTTCTTTATTTTTAAAATTTATACGTTTCATAATTCATATTCTCATATTATACCTAGATACACTCATTATTTCAAACCGACGGAATGATTACTATTGAAACTTGAATTTATATTTATAATTCCTATTTTACAGTCATCTCGACAAAAGTCCATCTCGGACTACTTTTACTCTGCAACTGCGAAAAAAAGAAAACTAGATGAAGATGAAGATGTTGCGACAGTACATCGAGAAGAAAACGAGGTTCTTCGTGCAGTGACGCACAGTTCACCTAAACATGATGAAGGCATTGACAATTCGGGCAGCGAAACACCGTCTTCGTCCAGAAACTACGACATTGTGCAAGTTTCTACCATTGCTGTAAACATTTCCAATGATGTTGGTAATTTCGTGGGACAAAAAATTGACGATCACGTGAAACAAATTTTACTTGAAAATCCCTGGACTCCTCCAAAAAATTATACTTTCCCATTTTCGTCGAGAGTTGTTTCTGACAAAGAAATAAAACACTATGTCTCTTCCAAACACTTGGATTCTCATGCAGAGTGGCTCGTACTATCTGACGTGAAGAAAGGGCTATTCTGCAAATATTGTCCATGGTTTACGCCTCGAAATCAAGGAGGTTATCGGGGGGAATACTCCGCTTGGGGTACTTGTCACGCAGCCGTTGACTGATTTCAAAAATTTGGTTGGGATCAAGGGTGTGTTAGAAATTCATTCTCAAAATATGTACCATAAGAATGCAATGGCAACTGGGAAGGACTTCGTGAGAAACTATCACAATCCACAACGAAGCGTCCGTAATCTTCTCGACGAAAACCATCTTTCGGAAACGCAAGAGAACAGAAAACGACTCATCCCCATTGCGAACACGGTCATTTTTTGCGGAAAGCAGAACATTCCACTTTGTGGGCATAGAGATGACGGAGATATTCAAAAAAAATAAAACGCCCGTGCAAAACGAAGGGAATTTCAGGGCTTTGCTGAGATTCAGAATCGGTTCAGGTGACACAACTCTGGAGCATCACCTTGGGACCACATCTTCAAGAGCGACCTATACCAGTAAAACGATTCAGAACCAACTAATTGAATGCTGCAGGGCAGAGAGATTCGCAAAACTTGGCAGCCATCGTTTAGCGTTATGAAACACGCAATGTAAAAGCATTTTTCTGTTTGAATTTCTAATAAAATGAGCCACTCTGTAATGCATGCATATGGTTGACTTTTCGAATATAACCACTTTGTTTACCTAAAAATTGGAATTGATAATTTTTGTTTCATAATTTGTACTGTATTTCTCTCGCAATAATAAGTTTGAACCCCAAATCGAAGGATAAATTCAATTTCCCCCCCCCCCCCCAAGAATCGTCTCTGGATCCGCCACTGATTCAACGCAGTCATTCACAGATGGCCCCGCCAAAAAAATTTATGACAAAAGTCTCGTTTGTTTTGGAGCCCACCTTGTACTTCCCTTTCTTTTGGATTTTTAATAATGAGTGTGGACATTCCGAAATAGTAAACAGCAATATTCAATGCTGCCAATTGTTTCAATATTTTAATTTGAGTCCTCTTCAACTAATAATGTCTGTAAGTATGCATCCTAAATTTTTTGACTATCTTCGGCGTCCTTTTGTATTGAAATCCTTTTTCATATTGAATCACTACTTTTACAGCAGTTAAACCAATATTCACAGTGACTTGAAAAGTTTTTTCATTTGAGATATTAAATTAAATTATAAAATGCATAAAAAAATTGTAGTGCGTTTGAAGGAGTGGGTTAGGCCACCCTCCGTTTACATAGCAGCTCCCAAGTTCAAACATCGGTGGCGGCAGCTTTCGATGCTGCTGTCAGATTATCAGCCCACCCAGCTGAAACTTTTGGATTTTTTTTTCTCGGTAATGGCTAAGTAGTGCGCTCTAGGGTTTGAATATATGAATACACTCACTGAGTATTAACTACACGCGGAACCTCTATTCAATTTGAGGACCCCACACCTCCTGCCGTCTCCTTGTAAGTCATTTTAAATATTTACTCATACTCTCCAGATTCGAGATTCCTGCGAGGACTCTCTCTAAAAGTTTTCAAACAGCACTTTTAAGTGGTTGGATTGGGGTCAAAACTAATTTCAGGATCAACAACCTTTGAAGCTCCCTAAACTGTTTTTTCTTGTCATATAAGGTTCCGAAACCTATTCAAGGATTATAATCAAATCCAACATCACTATAATCAATCGCTCAGGTGTGAATAGGATTTTACTGCTTAATACCAACGTAATATCTCATCAGGCTCGCAACGCTTTCACTTCCAAAGTACCATTTATCTTATTTTATCTATCAGGACGCTAAGATTCATTCTACCCATTCCGCATGTAATCAAACGGACTAGCAACCACCATGAAACTACGCTTGTGCAAGTTGTGTGTATTTTCAGGTAACATAAACATTCACCTTGGGATTCTCGTTCCTTGTTAAATTTCCCACATTTAGCTAAGAAACTCGATATCTCTGAAAAATGGAATGTAAGAAAATCTCCATATAAAATGTATTCTAATCCCCAAAGTGTCGAAAAAGGAAATGGCAGGGTTTAGAGCTGGGAAAAAATAGAATTTCATAGAATTACTGGAGTTGGGTCTCCTGAGTAGCGATGATAAAAAAAATTCAACTAAATCTATTCAGGTGGGTACGTGTGGGTGGAAGGTAGCTGGGATTTTCATGGGTTAGGGTATTCTGGTCGCTTGCACAAACGGGATAAAGTACATAATATAAGAAGAAAAATTGTCGACGCTTTATATGAAAATGATGAAAGTTTCGTTGTAGGAAAGGTAAAAATAATATAAATTTTATGTATATGTACGTGGTATGTGGTTCTGTAAAGATGGAGTAGGGCGAGGAATCACGCGGTAGTAATGGTTTATTGCGTTGCTGAAGTTATGCGAATATTTCATGAATTTTTCTTTATCATTTGGAAATATGAATCATTTTTGGATTTTTTTTTCATCCGCTGCAGTTCTGACGGCTATTATTAAGCGTTAATCCCCAATCCATGGTCATGCAAAAGTTAAGAATTTTTGAAAGTTCTGAATATTCCTTATGGAAGTTTTATTTATTTCAGCAGAAAAGAACATTGTGGTAGTTATAAATAACTAAAATATTGAAGTTTGTACAAATCAAAGGAATTATTAATAATCAAAGCCGATACAGTGGCTTCATAATGGAGAGATTGTCTACTTATTTTCAAAATTGGGTAAAACTCGTTCTGCCTGGGATCCTTTCTATTTGTAGTGGGTCAAACCAATTGCAACTTTTTGCGGCATTCAGTGATTTGTTACAAGTGAAATATATTTAATAGTTAT
This sequence comes from Odontomyia ornata, assembly GCA_963969285.1. Lineage (NCBI taxonomy): Eukaryota > Metazoa > Arthropoda > Insecta > Diptera > Stratiomyidae > Odontomyia > Odontomyia ornata. The sequence continues at coordinate 254,312,266 of OZ017741.1, forward strand.
TATAAATTTCTTAATGATTGTTTCAGCTGAAATAATCTAATATTATTACCATTACTTGGTTTGTTGTTTTAAACATTGAAACTAACTTCATACACACACGAAAATTTAATACAAACTCAACATTATGGAGAATCATTTCTCATTTTCTTTTATCTTTCACTTCTCTGCATATAATATTGTATTTCGCCTAACAAACGTCTTGAAGATGAAATCTACTGGAACTAGCAACATGAGATATTTTCCTGAAGTTGTTGTGGGGATAACAAATTTTCCTGACTACATCCTCTACTTATGTAGATAAATAAATGTATGAATATAGTATAAGTGTACGTATGTACGATTAACAAAAAAGAAATGCTTATCTGGTAGCTCCTGGGCAAAGTAATTGAAAACGCTTGGTCTTGGGATGAGCTTTCAACTGCACAAGACAACTTGCAGGGATTTCGAGTCCAAGATTCCTAGTATCCAAGGATCAACTTCTTGTATGGTAGAAGAAAGTTGATAGACGCGAAGGTGGAGGAACATGATGGAAAAAATGGCAAGAAAGCAACAACAACAAAATAAAAAACGAAAATATAGCAACAGCAACAATAAGGAAAAATTGAAATGAAATTATTTGTGGAAAATGAAGACTCAACGTTTTATTTGGAATGAGTGTTACGAGCAGATACTGTAGAATTGAAAATTCAATTTATTTGGCCTAGACGTTTGTATTTTGTTTTATTTTTTTTTGCTGTTTTCATCGTGAACAATATTCTTTTATCTCTATATGTAGGGGATGGATTTGGTAATATGAAATGAAATTTGCTTATGCGGCTTTTTTTGATAATAAAGTTAAAAAAACAGTATGTTATATTATACGAGTATATTGCAAGAGAATTAAGTATTTTGACTGCAAGAAGAAATATAACCCAGGACTTAAGTTTTGATGTATGCTAAATAATTACATCCTGATAGTTCAATATCTACACGCACCTTTATAGTTGGGCATGTATATAATGCTGTCGATTTTGTAAATGAAATGTATTTTTAATGTTGTAAATTAAAATTTTATTTAATGTTACTGGTTTTACGAAAAAAGCGGAAGTGAATGGTTTCGAATAGTAAACGCATTAATCTTTGCAAATTATTAGCCTTTTCAAAAGTCATTCAAAACTCATAACTAATTGACATTCATAATGCAATTGTCAGGTGAACGCATTTTATCATGCACAAATTTTCCGATAAAGAACTTTTAAATTAAATGCATTCACCTTTGCAATCTAATGTTTAAACAATATTGTGAATTAAATGCATTCAACTTTGCAATGGTGGTGAATGCATTTGACCAATTTATCAATGCAAGCCAAATGCATTCAAATCTAATGTTCAATGCATTTTGTGGTGACAAACGCACATTTTTCAATATGGATTGTGTAGTATTTAAGACATTGATTTACAATAAAGACTTTGTATTTGCATTTGAAGCGTTGGTGTTATTAATTTAGTCCTAATTCTGAGTTAAGTGGGTGCACCTAACATTCTACAGCTACAGCTACAATTGATGTTTCGCCTTTGCCTAATTTTTTGGTTTAACATTTGGTGACCCCGACGTGATAGATAATGAACTTCTTATACATAAGAATTTTCCATATCAGTCGCTATGGAAACTTTAGCGAACTCCCAACTGAAGCTCGGTAAAGTCATAGAGTAAAACTACGCAAACTTTATGAAAGACAGAAAGAGCAAAAAACCCAAGACTACGCGAAGAAGTAGGTACTGATCTTTGAGATGAACTTTGTAATTTATATCAAGAATCATAATGTATTTAGTACATTTGAAGTTGAGCATGTAGAGCATTCATACTTTCAAAAAGCAGATTATAATCAAATTGAGACAGTCTATTAAAAGCATTGTCTTCAAAGAAATTTCTCTTGTTAGATGCTTAGGTGGTTTATCTACACAACTTATGTAAAAATTGTCTCAAGCTAGGACACAACGCTAAAAATTGTTCAAGGGGTTCATGTATGAGATGCCAAGGAAAACAAAACATAATACTACATCATCAGCCGGAAGTAGAATAGTCTAATCAGGTTAAGCAAACCAAGAACCATTCCAACCAGACACAAAAGGAAGAAAAAGCCAAACCAAAGGTAACGTTAATAAGTCGATTCTCCTGCGAGAAGTCTTAAGTTCTAAAGGGTTTTCCATTCAATTTTACATATTAATAAAAACACAGAATTGTTTGAGATATTGAGTTCAAATTTATTGTGAATGTACTGCAAGCGTTACATTTTATGAATAAATTTTATTATTTTGGTCATATGACCACCAAGAGCCCGTTTACACTGGTCGATTCTTAGGACCCAATTTCCTTCCACTCTGGCATACATTTCGACCGGAATGTTGGCAATTTTGCATTGAATGCTGTCAACGAGCTCATCCAAAATTACTGGCTAGTTGGTATAGACCAATGACTTTATATAGCCCCATAAAAAGAAATCCAATGGCGTAAGATCGAATGAACAGGCTATTTGACCAGACAATTTCTCGAGATAACGTGCTCTCCAAATTTGCCTTTCATTAAATCGATTGTGAGGCATGCTGTCTGGATAGTGGCACCATCTTGTTGAAACCACATATTGTTGATGTTAAGTTCATCCAATTCTAGCCACAAATAATTTTCCAATATGACATGATAGCGCTCTCGATTGACGGTAACATGACGGTCGCTTTTATCCACGAAAAAATATGGCGCAACCACACCTCCGGTGTCTCAAGAAACGCATATGGGTTTGTTGCTGCCCAATAATGCATATTTTGCTTGTTAATAAAGCCATTGAGCTAGAAATGAACTTCATCCTTGGAGACAATTTTTCGATGAAATTCTTCATTTTCTTCAAGCTTTGCCAGAGCCCAATTAGAGAAGTTTCGGCGTTTCAAATGGTCAAGAAGCTTTAGTTTTTAAGTCAATTTGATCTTGAAACTATGCAGGTCAAGATTTTTTCGCAAAATACACCACAGTGTCGTTTGAGCGATGCCCAATTCTTGAGAACGACGTGGAATCGACTGATTTGGCTCATTTTGAATTGATTCACTTACGGCTGCGATATTTCTTTCGCTTCGAGCGATACGACGTCTTTTTGATACCCAAACGTACGTAGTGAAAATTCGGACTCAAACTTATCCACTATAGCACGTACAGCCTGTCAGACAGGAGGATTATTACGGCTGCAAATTGGAGTAAGCGCTCTTAAAGTTGCGACCAACGACTTCGAATCTCATTCGTGATGTTGACTTTAACTAACGTTTATGACATTGACAATTTATTCAAAAGTTTAATGACGGGTTTACAACTGCGAGAAAAATTGCGACAGTACTTGCACAATTAATGTCGTATAGTGTAAACACCATGATGCAATTTTTCCGGAGAGTTGGCCGCAAGTTGTCTTGCGAGCTCTCACGCGAGCTAGTGTCTCTGGTTGTTGTGACAGTTCGTATAATATCCGTTTACATGTGAGAGAATTCAATGCAATACCAACTTGCTTAAGCAGTCTCTTTCATGCCAATTTCAGTCAATTCTAACCATGCCGCCGAACAAACGAGTTAAAATTGCAAGTGCACTTATGATTGTAGATTATTGGTTGAGAGCAAATGAACGGAAAAAGCAGAAGAGAAGAATATGGGTTAGAAAATGGATTGAAAGAAGACGAGATCTAAGAGCGTTCCATAGTTTAACTAATGAACTAAGAATTAAAGACTCTCTACAGTTCAAGAATTTTATAAGGATATCTGCTGGGGAATTGGAGGAATTGCTACTCGTTGTTGGACCTTAAATACAGAAACAGGATACTGTTTTGAGGGAAGCAAGTTAACAAACATTTTTTAACCATTAAATTAACCTAGATATAAATTTTTAAGGTGACTCGTATCATTCTCTGGTGTATCTATTCAGAATCCCAGCATGTACAATAAGTATATTCGTACCGGAAGTGTGTGCAGCGATTTTTGATCGTCTCAACGAAACGTTGGTGAAGGTAACGTTATTACTATTACGTGTATAGAGTGTGTATTTACTGTAATATTCTCATGAACATAAAAATTCTAACTTATTAATATAATCAAAACACTGACGATAGGTTAACAAACAATACTGCTTGTTGTTTTTGTACAAGATAGTACTAAGTTACTTTGTTTGTTGAATGACTACCATTACAACTAAAGTTTCATACTGTTAAATATAATGCCCTCAAAAAATATCGCGAATTTTGTTTTTTTTCAAAAATTATTTATTTATTCATGAATATCTATTTTGTCCCCTTCAAGGTAATCCCCATGAGATATTATACACTTGTGCCAACGGTTTTTCCAATCTTCGAAGCACTTCAAAAAATCATTTTTTTTAATCTTGTTCAGCTCCTCCTTCGATGCCGTCTTTATCTCGTCAAGCGTAGCGTAACGTCGTCCTTTCATGGGCCTCTTCAGTTTAGGAAACAAGAAAAAGTCACAGGGGGCCAGATCTGGGGAATACGGTGGCTGCGGCATCATTAGTGTATTGTTTTTGGCCAAAAAGTCGCGCACAAGCAACGATGTGTGAACAGGGGCGTTATCGTGGTGCAAAAGCCAATTTTTGTTCTCCCACAAATCCGGGCGTTTCTGGCGGATTGCTTCGCGCAAATCGCGCATAACTTGCAGGTAATATTCCTTATTGACCGTTCTTCCCTGTGGCAAGAACTCATGATGCACCACGCCCCTGCAATCGAAGAAAACTGTCAGCAAAACTTTCACATCCGACCGAACTTGGCGCGCTTTTTTCGGTCTTGGTTCATGCGGCAGCTTCCATTGAGATGATTGAGCTTTGATTTCCACGTCATAACCATAAACCCACGATTCGTCACCAGTTATGACCCTCTGGAGCAAATTTGGTTCGTCGCGGACAGAGTTTAACATCTCATTAGCAATGTTCATGCGTTGCTGTTTTTGGTCGCAATTGAGCAATTTTGGTACGAATTTCGCGGCGACCCGTCTCATGCCCAAATCGTTGATAAAAATCGAATGGCACGAGCCAATCGATATGTTTAGGTCCTCAGCAACTTCTCTAACGGTGATTCGACGATTGGCCAATACCATTTTCTCCACTTCATTAATTTTTTCGTCTGTTGTTGAAGTGCTCGGGCGTCCGGCACGCTCTTCGTCGTTCACATCTTCTCGGCCTTCTAAAAACATTTTGTACCACCGATAAACGTTGCTTTGGTCCAAGGTAGCTTCTCCGTATGCCACAGTCAACATTCGGAATACATCCGCGCACTTAATTTCGTTTTTCACACAAAATTTGATACACGTTCTTTGATCCATTTATTTGAATAAGTAAAAATCGAAGACGATTGAAAACACGTGCAAGTAAAGCAGCTATCACCAATTAAGTGAACATTCAAAATGGCCGAGCTTGTCGGCATAAGTGACAGACATGAGTACCAACATAACGCCACAAAAAAATCGAAATTCGAATATACGTAACCCGCAAAAATTCAAAATTCGCGATACTTTTTGAACACACCTCGTATAAGCACATTTAGACGATGACAAAAAATCATATGATATACATTGTAGTGCTTTTTTTCATTCATCAATTTATCACTTAAACTTTAAAATTTAATTTAATTTTTTTTTATTTTAGTTTAGTATCCCATATGTATTATATATACATATATATATATATATATATATATATATATATATATATATATATATATAAATATATATGTATATATGTATATGTATATATATATACATAAATATATATATATATATATATATATATATATATATATTTATATATATATATATATATATATATATATATATATATATATATATATATATATATATATATATATGTATATATATATATATATATATATATATATATATATTTATATATATATATATATATATATATATATATATATATATATATATATATATATATATATGTATATATATATATATATATATATATATATATATATTTATATATATATATATATATATATATATATATATATATATATATATATATATATATATATATATATATATATATATATATATATATATATATGTATATGTATAGATATATAGATATATATATAGGTAATAGGTGAATATCGCTCCAGAAATTTAGCTAAAATTTTTAAGAGGGACATAAATAGCAAAACTTTTAACTTAAAAGAAACCAAATGATGCCTTGTATGTTTAAGCAACAGAATATTTACAAAAATAAAAAGATAAAAGTTTTTCGTAGTTTAAAGACCGATCTGACTTAAAAATTGATATTTTTGGTTGTAATATAGTGAATAACCGTTGTTGCTTATATACATACACAACCATCTTCAAGCTGAATCTTATATAGGATTATTTTTTTATTTGATTACTTACCAAAGTACTAGATGTTGTGGATGTCTTCACATTGATGAATTTCATAGCAGCGAAGTAGGGCCAATTCGATACATATACTTTATCCGTTGCCTGACCTGATGATTTTATGTTTAATTTCTGCAACTCCGAGTTGAATTGACTTCTAAAATTATGTAGTTTTCTTTGTAATTCAGGAACATCAATTCTTAGTTTCGTGCCAATATCACGTAGTGCTTAATTTTTTTTAACTCGATTTCTATATTCAGTCAATGTCACGTTCCATAGTATTTCGTTTTCTTCGTACAAAGCAATTCATTTTCTTGTCTCCAAATCGGACCACTTTTTGCTGTCATGTGTTGTAGTTTTGGAAATGCAATTAGACAATTGCTCAGGGGTCAGTTCCATAGCCTTATCTTCAGCCATAGAACAACACAATACGAAACACGCGAGACTGGGCACAACCACCCACTACCCGTACTCGCGCAAAAGTGTCGTGAAATATCTCCCAATGTTTGATCGGGCGACAGTGCGAGTCAGAGAAATGAATAGAGCGGGGCTTCATGCTTAGACCTGCAAGCTTGATTGTCGGACACCTCCGCGTTCTGCTCACGACACCGCTCGCGAGAGTAGTTGCAACACTGCTTGCGCATCTCATTAGATTTGCAATTTTGACTGTCAGACAGAAAACTCGCGCAATTTCTCGCAGATGTAAACCTAGCATAAGGATGCATTCATTATATGTCTCTAATTGATAACTCTATATCTCTATAGGCGTTTCAGTTATGACTAGGGTTGGTGATGTCATCGCCTGTCGCACTTTACTGGATTCTGGTTCATAGGTGAGCTTTGTTAGCAAAATAACTCGAAATAAAAGAAAATGCTGCTCTAATCGAAATTCACGGCATAGCAAGAAATTCAAACGAGTCAACTAGTTGACTATAATAAAGAGTCAGTTCATTGTCTGCAGACTGCATGCTACACTTCGAAGCATTTATAATTCTTCAGACAACAACACACCAAATAGCAGAAATGTTAGATACTATAGTCTTTGAAATTTCCAATGACATAATGGTAGCAGACCCCAAGTTTAACAGTCCAGATTCAATCGATATGTTAATTAATCTGGGCAAAGACTTCCCTGTGCTGTGAAATATTCTATTTGGCTGTATTGTAGCAGAAAAAAACAAGCTCGGGTATGTCTGACAGTGCATTGTGTTACATTGGCACCCAAGAAGCTACAAGTCTAGATAACTTAAACAAGAATTTTTGGGAAATCGAAACCATTCAGACCGTAAATCAAACAATGACAAACGCTGAACGTAAGAGCAGGCAAATATTCAAAGAGACAACAATAAAGGATCACTATGGAAGGTTTATAGTGAGACTTTAATTTGCAAATGAGGCCTCAACTTTAGGAGACCCCAGATAATGAGCATTGCAACGATTTTTCGCTATCAAGCACAAACTCAATAAAAATCTAGAGATTGAAATCAAATACATTCGATTAGTACACATGACGGAAATTTGTAATACATTTGGTCCTCGCTATTTCTAACCGCACCATAACGTTCTTAAACCAGACAGCAAAACAACAAATTTGAGGCTAATGTTTGACGCTTCTGCGAAAACGTCAAAAACATTTCATTGAACGGCATTCTGTATACAGGACCCAAAATTCAAGAAGACCTCTTCTCAATATTTATTCAGTTTCAGATTCTAAGGAACGTTTGCGGCGCGGAAATTGAGAAAATGTATCGACAGATAATGATCAACAAAAGAGATCGTAAATATCAATTAATCCTTTGGAGGGAGAATATACAAGATGAAATCAAATGTGATCAGCTGAACACGGAAACGTATGGAGTAGCTATGCTCACAAGTGACTAGACTACCCACCAAACAACTCCCCTGGCAACCTGAGAGCACAGCCTGCAGCCCTTTGATATATTATTTGGGGCCAGGTCTCGTCTTGTTACGCCGTGAGACCCCTTCAAGTTGGGGGATCCGCTTTTAGTGGGCGCGGAGAGGGGAAGATGAATTGCCAGACAAGCGATCCCCTAGCCTCGATGTCCCCAGCTGTTGTGGGTCCCTATTATCTTTTAGGACAGCTTAAACATAATGTGCCCCCTGGTTCTATTTGTCAATTGATTCGAGCATCGCCGCGACTATACAATCCGGACAGAGTTATCCCGTCTCCCTGTAGAAGTCCATTTGCAGCCTATCCCATTCTGTGCACGCAAAAAATGTGTATCTTCGCAAAACCGACAATCGGGGAATCGCGACTTACTAATCTTGTGCAAATAAGACAAAATCATCTATGCCCAATCAAAAGCTGTGTCAGATAGAAGTCAATCTCACCATATCTTCAATTTACCCATGGTCTCACATCCAGGTTGAGACGCGAAGACCACCTTCCCTTCAAGTAATTCAGCGCTGTCTCTCCTCGTGGACAACCATCTCCCTTGCGTCCTCATCCCGACGCAGATAAATAGCGTGGTGCTTTCCAGCCAGAAGGGTGACAGGTTTCACGCCTACAAAACTCTCACTGCCGAATCAGAGACTGTCAAATATGAAGATGCAATCCTTACTGCTCCTCTTTTCTATACCTGTGTCAAGCCTTTTCGCTGTTCCCATATTTCTGCTCCATACAGTAGCACTGAGCCTACAGCACTCATCAAAAGGTGTCTTGTTGTTGGGTTGGGTTCTCTTACGTTGGCTATAAACCAACTCAGAGTCAATGCTCTAAAGCAGGCTTCTCAGCCGTGGCCCTGATTAGCTCAGAGAAACTCATCTTCGAGTCGATCAGTAGCCCTTGGTACTTCACCGCTGGCTTCAGTTTGAATAGTATGTCTCCAATACTGATCATCTTTACTCTAGTGTTCTCTTTTTTGTCAAGATGACCACTTCTCCAGTGTTAAATTTAACCCACGAGCAGTTATTCAGTCTATCACTTGGCACATTAGCACACGTAACCTAAGCTGCACTTGTTCAACGGTGCATCTAACCACCAGAACTGCAGCATCATCCACATAGCCAATCAAGCGTGACTCATTTCACAGATCCAGTCTCAGTAACCCACCGTAAGACACATTGCACATGTCTGGACCAAGGATAGATTCCTGGGCAATACCCGATGTAAATTCCATCCTTAATTGGCCCTGTGTCGTGCCGTAAAGCAGGCTTCGGTACTTCAGTTAGTCCCTCATTAGATATTCTGGAACTTAAACTTAAAACGTATCCGAAATATCCACCCAATCTAGCGGAGTTGAAGGCGTTCGTACCGTTGAGTGTCACCAACAGGATGATCTGCCGGTTGTTGCGGCCTTTCCCTTTTGGACCGTGATTACCACCCTTACAATCACATCAATGATGGAAAGTCCTGCTCTAAACTCATACTGTCGAGGATATGAGTTCCTAGTCTTCACTTGATAAGTTTCTCTAGCACTTTCCCAGCAGTGTCTAGCATCCATAGCAGGTGGTATTCAGGCAGTGATTGAGGATTTCCTTTCCCCTTGCTGATCAGCATGAGCCTTGCCACTTTTCATCGTACTGGGGAAACCCCGTCTCATAGGCAAACATTGAATGTGCTGAGCAGCAAGTCAGGGCAATGATGATAGACAAGTTGCACCATCTCAGCTGGAACACCATCTGGACCTGGAGCCTTCCTCGCTTTCAGTGAAAGGACTGCCTCTTTCAGTTTCGGTGGTATGAAGAGTGGACACTTGACTGCTATTTCACAATGAACAGCGTCAACATGGGGAAGAGTTCTCGCACTATCTTGTCCATCTTTTCCGCATCATGTACGCAAGGTGTCCGTAGGGCACTAAGCTTCCGCATAACTAGTTTCTAGTCAAGACCCCATGTATCTTTGTTCATATCGTCCACTAGATCTTGCCAGCAGCGAGCATTGCTGTTGTCAATCAGATTGCGAAGGCATTTCCTGGCCGAGTTATATGCTGCTACTCAGTTGCATGCTTCGTCATGGTTCCACCCCCTTTGAACCTCACGCTGAAGCTTGTGACTCTTCAGTTTTTAGTGCTTTCAGTCAACCACTAGTATACTGGGGGCTCTCCGTGGCGACGTTTTCGACGGGGCATAGAAGTGTTGTAAGCAATCGTGATGATGCTCATAGTTGAGTTCACCACGTATTGAGCTCCTAGTTCTTCCGCGAATCTCACTGCGGCGAAGCACTTGCTGTGAGCACCTCGAAGAAACTCTCAACGTCTATCCTTCCAATATATCACCCAATTGCAGAAAGATGAGAGTGCAGACGTCGGGAAACAACATCACTGATTTCAAGTAGAATGCACTGAAGACTACAGGCTGAGTAGTCCTCGATAGCATTACCAGTTCATCAGGATACTATGATGCAGCACTTTTATCATGGTGTTGCGCACTTAGCAGCAAAAGATTGGCTTTTATGTCCCTCGCAACATGCTCAAGCTGATCTTGGGTGATTGAAAAGCGGTGTAGACTCAGTTACAGGATAGGGGTCAACAAAGTTCTGATTTCGCCTTGGCAAGGGCTTCCTGGAAAACCCAACATTTCTCTGATCCCAAGACGTGCCCAAGATTCGGTCTTGAATCAACATCCTTGCAAAGAATACAGTATGCTTTCTTTGTACGCTTTTTTCTTCTATCTCCCATTTCACCGCATTCACAACATAGAGTATTCTTATCAGGTCATTTGCATACTTGTGGGGTGTGACCATACCCAAGGCATTTGAAAATTTTAAAAGGCACTGTTTTTTGTCGTACCATACAGACAACCGACCCTATTCTTACTTTGCCCTGATTAAGAAATTCTTAGGCGTTCTTTTCGCTTAAGTCAATGATGGCCATGCGTTGTCCGTTATGGTTTTCTGGTATCAGCCTTGCTTTGATCCTGCTCATGCTAGGAAACTCCCATTTGGTGGCCTCTTCTACCTCGGCCAGGTCGGTGATGCAGTCAATGTCTTTTATTTCCATCGTTGCCATCGGCTCGAGCGAGGCTATAGTTACGGTTTGGTCGAGGACTTTCTTTACTACGTCGCAGATGCTCCTTTATTGTCGGCCTCTGCTTCAAATTTGACCAGTATGTGGTCTGACCATGCTAGTTGTACTACTTTAATGGCAGTGTTTATACTTTCCCTGATATCCCACAATACTTTCCCGTAGGATTTGGTCGTCTTGAAGTTGTTGGGGCTTCTTCTCCTCCTGTTTTGCACCAAGTATTTTTTCTTGTTCGGCATTTGTGAGAATTTCATGTTCTGGCACTTTTTGAGGGATTTCCTTTGCGGCTTTCTTCACTCCTTTTGCCAGCACTATCTTGGAATCTCGGATTTGGTTCTCGATGCCCATCAAGTGCCTCTTGCTTCCATTTTTTATTCCGACCTTCTTCGATTGGGCTAGACGCCGTTCTTTCATTGATTTCTAGTGGTGGAGTCATCTGCGCGTGCCCTTTAGGGTTAGCTTTCAGCATTTCTTTCACGTTCTGCTCTTCTTCGGCCTTCTGGTCCTCTTTGGCTTTTAATCAGCTCTCCCAATAATGCCCAATGCAGCTTAGGAGCTCCTCTATTTCAAGAAGCCCAATCTTTACTCTTTCGCTGATTTTTGGTGAGTCATATTCTTTTTAGAATATTCAAAAGTTGTCTGCGGAAAAAGCCTATTCACGTAATTTTCTCTGTCCTTTAACTTAAGCACGTTGACAAGGTAATTCGTTGTCTTCTTCTTCGTAGCGCTGCAGCCCCTCTTGGGACTCTGCTTCGTGCAAAAAGTAGCTGCAATTTTCTCGGTCCATTGACCGCGTCCTCCAATTTCGCAACGATAAACTGTCATCGTCGACCAAGTCATAACAGTGAATTCTCGGTTTCTCCACTGGTCTCCGGCCTTCAGTTCTCTCAACGAATACTGTTTTGGGTTGCGTTATTCGTCCATACAATTCATATGACCTGCACATTGTAGCTTCTACTGTCTTGAATCGTTGAGACCCCCCGCTCGTCAAAATTAAATTGGAGCCCATGTTTCACACACATAACATAACGCAGATCTTGAGGCTTTGTTTTCCTGGCAGCTGGTCTTCAAGATCGTCATATTCTTCGACATAGTTCATCTCTTTCATTGGCGGTTCTCATTCTTTTGGCACCTAAATACACAAATTCACCCAAATTTTCGATATTGTATTCACTAAGTGTGTTATTTTGTGTATTTGGTTTGCGCTCGAGTTTCAGGAAGAGTCCTTTGGGAGTTGTTAACGACCGTGTTAAAATGTTAATGTCGTCCTCATAGCCTACTACTTGACTCCACTTGTATCGGAATGTATATCGTGTATCGACAGGTAGCTTTCTTATGACGTACTCGTACTCCAGAGCCAAATTGAATACCAATGGAGCCCGCCCATCTCCCTGCTTTAGTCCGATATTTGTGTCAAAAGCATCGGTGCGTTGGTTATTGATTTGGTAAGATGGACTTATTTGGCTGGGATACCAAACAAAGCATTATTTGGTACCGTACGTTATGACTTATACTTGCTTAAAGTCAAGGAAAATTTGGGGAAAGTCTATATTGAAATTCCAGCATTTTCAAGTACTTGTTTGACAGTACGTGGTACTCATAAAGAAATTTATCGCAAACAATTAGCTCTGTCAAAAATTATACTTTTCCTTACAGAATTTAACAGTTTACTAGAAAAAATATAAATTGGCCTTTTTGACTACCAAGAATAAAAGCATGGTACTGGGCTCATAACTTAAAATAAAGCTACTCTTTTGCTGACAAAGTGACGACCAACTTTATTATAAAGAATGATAGATTAGCTGACATAGTTTTACATTTACATAGCTAGATGGTATCGCATGTACATATATTTTGATAATTTCTAACAATATGATAAGGTAGCCGGGGGAAGCGGACAAACTTGAAAAAAAAGTGTCTCCCCTCTCCCTATTGGACACCTATTGATCGACAAATCTGAAAAAAATTTTGAAGGAAGCTTTCTATGCGTACAAGGACAAATACCTGACAAGTTGAAATTCGCTAGGCTTTGTTAGTAATAATATGATTTATCGATGTAAGAGTACGTAATGGTACCCTTAAATTCAACAATGGCTGCTCGTTAGACTAATCAATGGTGAAAATTTCGCAAAAATCGAGTCGAATTTCGGTGTTACAACCAGAACAATATGTGTTCCAATCGACTCAGATATACGGGCTTGTTAGGATTTGCATGAAAATATCATGAACGATATATATCATGCACATCTTTGAAAATCTGTTCAACGAGCAATACTAGTAATCGTAAAACAAAATGGCGGCCGTTTTAAATGAGAATATTGAACAAATTTAAGCTATTTTTCTCCAACTTCAGCGTTGAATGTACAGGTTTAATTTCTTGTCAAAAATATACATTTTAAAGGTGAAAACCTTACGAGTCCAATAATAAGAAATACTTTAGAAGTTGAAATTTACTTAATTTTGTCAATAATAGCAGAATTTGTACATGTTACATTTTTCTCAGTGAAATTACATGGGTACCCCTTAATTCAAAGTAAAGTGGCCCAAGGAAAGATCCTTAGAGTCTGAAGTTAGTTTCAATAAAGTTATATCACATTCATGGAAGAAATAGCCATTAAAAATTCTCCGAGTACAACAAAAACAATGTACGGTTTTTCTAACATTCGGGGTTTCCATTGAAGCAGACACTGCACTTTTGATTGGACCTATGAATTTCCAGATAAAATGAATAATATCAGTTTCTTTTCGATTTAATTCAGTCAATAGTTGCTAGTGATACTGCAACAAAATTGGAGTAGGTTAAAATGATGTTTGGTTTCCCTTGTGAAGCGAGTAGATTACGTTAAATTTTTTCCTGAACTTATTCATTATTGGTGCCTGCACGTCATACGCTGAATGCAAAACCCTTTTGACACTCAACTTGTTTTTATTAGCGTAGAGTCTTTCGTTTAGAATTTGAGTAGCTTATTTTTGGCACCGGGTCGGTATTGAGATCGGCAACGCGCGGTTTTGCTTTTAGTCGATGATTGATCGGCAGCCTCACAAAGAGGACCCTACAGTACTGACGAAACTTTCTTCAGGAAGTTTTTGGAAAGCGTTTTAAGCGGGTATTTGATGCCGGTGGCTGAAAGAAATGTATCCGGACTTAGTCTGCTCGCATAAGATCTGCGACGGGAGTCCCTCCCAGAATTAGCTAGCCTGTAAGCAGTCACTTCGGAGCAGACAAAGGGCCCCCGGTCTAGTTGACCTTCTGGGGACAGTCCGTTGACACATATCGAGATTTCACATCTTGAAGCGATGAGAGGTCAGTTTAGATTTCCTTCGGGAAATTTCTGACGACCAAACGAGAAAATCATTACACTCTTCGCAGAAATTCAGGCTATATTTCAGCAAAAGTGAATTGAATTCGTTGGGTGTGCTGATGGCCGGAGACCAGTGGGGAAACCTACGATAAGCAGGTCTGACTTGGTCGATGAAGAGAATTCATAACTGCTCGGATTTCAAAATCAGAGGACGCGATAAATAGATCGAGACAGTTGAAGGCGCTATTTGTAGGAAGCGAAGGCCCGAGAAGGGCTTGTTCGTTGTTGTTTATATTGTTTATAATGATGTATATAGTGATAAACTTTTTCTTCAATATTTTATTTTTCAAAACAATTTATCATATTTGAGAACGAACTGAATCATATTCATTAATTGACTATCTATATTCAATTCCAAAAAAATATACTTTTTTTTATACTTTTAAACTTCAAAAACAATACACATATCTAGATTTACATTATATGTTTAATATGTCAAAAGTAAAGTATTTTTATGTAAAGTATATTTTATGTGTGGAATGAATATTTTTGAGTTATTTTGAATTATATATTATATAACCGCCACAGGCTGTAGTGACACGAAGAAGAAGAAGAGTTGAATCTGGCTTACATGTGCTCTATTGTTTTTTGGTTTATTGGCATAAACATTCGACTTTACATATCTTCAAATAAAAGAATCGAACGGATTAAAATTGCACGAATGCGGTGGCCTGTTAACAGGGCCATTCCGTGAAATTAATCGTTTGGCAAATGCGTCTTGCAGTAAATTAATTGTATCGCACGCTGCGCGGCATGTGGTACCTTTCTGCAGCAACCAAATGTCTGCAGCATTAACTTCTTCCAATTAGGATACCAAAAAGTTAGTAGTCACGTATTTTTGTCACTCACCGTTGACTGTAACATTGTAACAATCATTAAAAGACATATGTAGCAATTATCCCACTGGACGCATAAAGCGCACCATCCGGTGACTTTTTTGGACGTAATGGTGTTTCACCTTCTGCTTGTGAACTATCATCGCTCCAAAGGCAGCAAGTCTCTTTGTTGACGTAGCTAGTTAACCAAAAGTGAACTTCATCACTGAATAAAAATTTTCAAATAATATTGCGTTTTCATGCAAACCTTTCCTTTGGTCCATTCACCAATCGTTGCTGTAGCCTGAGTTTATTCATGATGAATTGCGAAACAGAACTTACCTCAAAACAACCGAGAGTCTTGACATCGCCTGTCAGCGGATACAGTGTTGGCAATTTTAAATTCTCCATCTCTAAAAGCAGCACCTTTTATTAATGATAATTATGGTCTTCGAAGTTTTGTCGATGAATTGCAGAGAGGACACCACAACGGTCCAAAAATGTATTTAAAGTAGTTAGAAACGATTTTTTCTGTTCCACTAAAATGTTTTGTTGGGTATCCCGTGATAATTCTGCATAAATTTAATTTAATCAAGATAGAAACCAGCTCAATCTACTACCATTGTCTGATTTGCAAGTAATTTACAATCTCTAATCAAAACTTCTTTGTCAACGTCTCCGCAATTCTTTCTTTCATAGTCTGATAAATTTTCGCTATTCACTACCTCATCATTTGTTATCAGTTAATTCCCATAATATTGGATTTCACGTCTTGTCCGTTCCCCGGAAGCAGAAAATATGAATTTTAACCATTCAGGTGAAAATCAACTGACGACACCGTCGTCAGTCGTGGACGATCAACATCATCAACAGACGAAGCGCGCGGTTCCGGCGAACGAAAATTTTCAACGAAGAAAAGATTTCGTTGTCAAAATCTTCATCCATCCTCACGTTCGTAGTTTTCTCTTCTCAGTTTATTTTTTTTCTCTCTCTTTTTTCAATCAAAAAAATATTTGCAAAGTCACTGAAGTGCGCTTAATTTGCGTGTCACGAAAACGGAACTCCTGTTAAATAAAATGGAAGCTAGATTCCTGGCGAAGTCGGTCCAGGATCAACATAAAATGGAATTGGTACGTTTTTCATGGAATCCGAACGAGTTTGGTTCGTACGCTTCGTCCGTTGGAATAAGGAGTAATCATGGATTGAATAAGGAAAAAGAAAATCCACTTCTTAAATGTAGTCAGTAGTCTCCAAGGAAAACGTTGCGGATGAAGCATGAAAAAATCTATGCCTAAAAAACATACTTTTCAATGGTATGGCGAACATAGTGAACGAGGCGAGCATTGGGGTGAGTTCCGGTTCGAGTGCCATTGGTGAAGGGTATTTTAATGCTCTAAACCTATACATGAATACATTACAATCGCTGATATGCTTTGCCTGCTAAATCTAATAGGACTGCTGAGAGTATAGCGTGAGGTTAAAGGCATATCCCCAAACTTATGTCCTTGCAAAGCATTTTTTCCGGGTTTCTTTAATAGTAAGAAAGAAAGGCAAAAAACAGTCAACGGTTCACTAAGCGAAGAATTTATGACTTTCATCGAACCCCTCTTACTCGAAGCTATTTCACATTGCATGAAATTCGATATTGTGTTTTAGTTGAATACTATAAAACCAGCAATATTTGCTGTAATATTGTGACTTTAGTGATAAATTTTATGTGTTGGTCCTTTTTGAGTTTAATTGAAACTATTTGAGGGCCTGTGAAATAAAAGAAAATTAGCTTTTAATATATGGCCCCTCAAAATATTGACAGATAATTGACAACTAGACATGTTTCAATTAGGGCATGGGAATAAATTTAAATTTCATTTAAAAATTGACACGAATCAATTCGTAAATCTTAAAATAATTGAAGAAATGTGATAAATATTCTGAAGTTACAAGGCAAAATAATCTATCCTATATATCCCTCCACTTTCAGCTCTTAGCTCAAATTTTCAGATTTGGCACTGGGTTTTTAACTTCTTCCTGACAAATTAATGGTTATCGCTTTTGACATAAAAGATGTAGTGGCAGAAGGATTTTAAGGGTCCATAAAGAACTGCAGCCTTGACGAGCAAAGATGTTGGTGCTCACCAGAATTGGTCTTGTTTGGGGACGCGTGAATGCGCTGGCAGGCTAGCATTGCGGTGTCGTGGGGCGTGTTCTTTTCCCCAGCACAAGGGCCATTTACAAAAAAAATTCGGATTCACCAATTAAACGATCAAATGACTCAGTTCGACGGTGTCAAGGCCGAGGTAACCCACCAAAGGAATGGAATGCTATAACAAAACAACAGACCGAGCCTAGTGAACCCGCGCGGGACTCGAGAGGATCT
Source organism: Odontomyia ornata (assembly GCA_963969285.1). Taxonomy (NCBI): domain Eukaryota; kingdom Metazoa; phylum Arthropoda; class Insecta; order Diptera; family Stratiomyidae; genus Odontomyia; species Odontomyia ornata. Next base: position 254,330,207 of record OZ017741.1, read on the forward strand.
CGTTTTTACTACTATTACTTGCAACCTCCAAGATTCTACGTCTAGCACTCGTTGCGTGTAGACGTGTTTTTAATTCGCTCCTGTCAAGAATTTTTATAAATTAAAATAATTTTTAAAAACGTCAGTTAGAAAGTAATTTTATAAAGAAACTTATTACATCGTCGAACTATTCGAACAATTTATCGAGTATCTGGACTTTACCTGCGAGAAAGTTTCAAGAAAGAAGAAAAGTTTTTTTCACCGGGGGGATGGAGGAGCCCGACGGCTTCCCACCGTTGGGGGACCCAGAGCCAGGCATTTCGAAAATTACAAATGATAAAATAAACAAGCGGAAAAATGAACAAGACAATTGTGAGCATGGAAAGCGTATTACGCTTTCCAGCGAAGATTATGAAAAAGTAACCAGAGAGAATGCAAGGGTTACGAAACAAAATGACGAATTAAAACTCCGGATACAGAGTTTGGAAGATATGGTCTGGACGTTGTCAAATGGGAGCAAACCAAAAGCGAAGCCACAGAATACGTTCGGCAAAGAAGAGCCGATATTAACTAAGAAGAATGAAAAACAGGAAACAACAACAACAAGCAAGACAAACGGGAAAGGAGTACCAACATATAAAACGAAATCGCAAGATATGAGCAAGACAATCCATGATGCGGAATATATCCTGAGCGCAGGAGGAGCGAACGACAGCGCCAATTATTATGTAGTGCTGTCCGCAATGAACGAAGAAATGGACGTCGAGATAGAGAGCAACGATAACAGAGGTAATATTGATAGCGGTAATAATTTCATTAAATATTTAAAATTAAAAAATAAGCAAAAGGAGAAGAAGCCAACCGGTGTGTCTGCTGGTCCTCCTAATAAAATTAATAAGGTAAATGAAAAAGTTCCTCCAATAAACGTTTTTGGGCAGCGTGAAGGAGATATGGTTCGGTTATTGGCAGCCGAACATAAAATCAAGAACTTCGAAGTTGAGAGAGTGACCGTTGATAAGCTCTCGATCAAGACAAAGACACTGGCTGACTTCAAACTGGCGAAAGATGCTCTTAATAGTGTCCAAGCTCCCCACTTCACATATACGCCAAAGGCGGAAAAAAATCAGACCTTCCTGTTGAAGGGCTTGGACTGTAGGGAGAATACAGTTGATCTCCTTGAAATGTCGCAGGAAGCGGCACCAGCTGTTAAGTTCATCAGTGTGAAAAATTTTGCTACAAGGAGATCAACTGTAGAAGGTTAAATACCATTTTATTTAGTCCAAATTTCCAACGACAGCAGTCCGGGTGTCCTCCAACAGGTAAGGTACTTAAACTTTAGAGTTGTGAGGTGGGAACGCCTCCAAAAAACTGGGGTCAACCAGTGTTACAGGTGTCAAAGATTCGGTCATTCGGCTGCCAATTGTGCAATGCACTATCGCTGTGTTAAGTGCAAAGATATCCACGCCCCCGGTGAATGCAAATTGGCTCAGATGGAGCCAAAAGAAAAATTGTATTGTGTTAATTGCGGTATATTTGGTCATCCAGCATCATACCGAGGATGCCCTCGGTATCAAGATGCAAGAGCTAAATTTTCCCCAAAGCAAACCAAAGTAAATCACAATCTGTTACCTCCCATTTTCATCAAATCCGGGGTATCATTTGCACTTGCTGCCAGAGGACCAGCAGACAACAATATAAATAAAACAAATAATGTAAGTGGCAATAATGAGCTGCTTCTTAAAATCTACCAGCAACTTGAATCGCTTTCAGACAGAATTAATAAGCAAGGCCAAAAAATCAATTTCGTTTTTCAACGTTTAGGCCAACATGCTCCAAAATAGTTTGTCAACCAGTCACATTCCCATGGATAGGATTCGTCTCATCTCGATCAACGTCAACTCTATTGTTACTATACATCGACGTGATTATCTCCTTGAATTCATTGTTAAGCAAAAGCCTGACATCATGCTTCTCACCGAAACCCACCTCAATTCATGGCACTCCATGACATTCAAGGATTTTGAATTCGTAAGAAACGATAGGGTAATAGGTGATGGGGGAGGTAGCACCGGGATATTGGTTCGAAGACCCTATCGTTTCCAAAATATTGAAAAAGTCGAATTCAAAAGCTTTGAATCTCTTGCAGTGTCCGTTATCAAAATTTCACTGCCAGGTGGGGATAACCTCTTCGTTATCTCTGCCTATGCAACTGGTGGAACTGTTCTCAGGCTCAAGGAGGAACTCAATTCCTTGTTCGAAATACTCGAATTGAACAGGCTGCATAGCTATTATATTCTTGCTGGTGACCTAAACGCCAAGCATACATCATGGCTGAACGCCACCAATAATTCAAGAGGTGTATTCCTGAAATCGTGGATAACAGAGAACCAAATTGAATACAGGTGCAATCTATATGGGTCGGAGTTCCCAACATACCCTAGGACAAATTCATATTTGGACCTCTGCATGGCTGACACAAGACTCAAATTCAACTTCAATAGTCCTCAACGGAAACTGCAGGTGCTTCCTTATGATAGCGACCATAACGCAATCGTAATGGAAATCAATCATCAAAGGGATGATTTCTTCCTCATTCCAGTTCAACACGAAAATCATCGGTTGAACTTCAAAAAAACAGACTGGGGAAAGTTTCAGAAGAAGTTTAATCGAAAGTACCAGAAGCAATGTCCCTCTTCTGATGATGGCAACGCTTGCTCAATGGTTCCTAATGACAGGAATCTAACTAACGATGAAATAGATCTCTATTTGTCGAAGTTAGAGAAGCTGACATTAGAAACGATGTTGAAAGTCGTTCCCAAGATTAAACTTCGAAACAATATGGAAGGATATGAAACACCAACCATCGCAAGGTTGAAAAGATTGAAAAGCCTTCTTCTCACATGCGTCAACAATATTTATCGACGATTTTTGGACTATAACCATCCCTCGTTGTCTTTGTTGAAATTACATCTGAGGAACGTCCGGAACTTAATCCGGTCATACTTCAGGAGTGAGGTCAGCAATCAATGGGCGGAAAAATTGAGGGGTATTAGCCCACAGGACCCAGACGGCGTGTTCGCGAAAGTGAATAGCATATTCCGCAAGAAGTCTCGAGTGAAGGTATCGAATCTGGAAGTCACTAGTGATGAGATAAATCTTCTCGATAGGGCTGGTATCGAAATTGATAGTACGACCCCGGATAGAAATGGAAACAGGATCATTTGTGAAGGATTGGATAAACTCGCCTTGATTGGAACACATTTTGAACTGGTTCATCTGCCAACCCCTGAGAGAAGGAATGAAATAGTTTCAGAGATCGTTGAAGCAAAAGTTTCCGACTTCAAATCAAGCCTGAACGGCAAATCAATTCTTCATTTCAATGAAACATTAACATCTGACCTCATGCCGAGCTTGAATCTTATTGATTATTTTGTCAGCTATGAAGACTTGTATTTCATATTTCGCAGGATTAACAACAAGAAATCATGTGGCACTGATGGTATTCCAAATGTAGTTCTCCGACATTTGCCGGAGGTTGCCATTAGGAATTATTGCATATTGTTCAACAACATGTTGAGCAATTCATATTTCCCAAATGAGTGGAAAAAGGCTAAGGTATTTCTGATCTTGAAGAGAGGAAAAGAATCTTCATGCCCCAAAAGCTATCGCCCAATCAGCTTTCTGCCTAACATCAGCAAGGTGTTTGAAGTGATACTCAACAGAGCATTGAACGCTCACATTGAGGAAAATGAGTTGATGCCGAATTGCCAATTTGGTTTTCGTGCCAGGCATTCGACCACACATTCAATAACGAAAGTAACCTCAGACATCTGTTGGAAACTAAATGATAGACAATGTGTTGGAGCATGTCTCATTGATATGGAGAAAGCCTTTGATACGGTGTGGTTAGATGGACTAATTTTTAAACTCCTTCAGGATAAGTTCCCCAGACAATTTGTTGCCATGATGTGCAATATGTTATACGGGAAATCATTTGTTGTAACTGATGGAAATCTGACAACAATGCGCGAGTTCAAGGTCTTGAATGGTCTACAGCAGGGAACAGTTACTGCGCCTCTGCTCTTCTCAATCTTCATTCGCAAGCTATTGAACGGCTTTGATTTTAACGTCTCGCCAACACGATCATTGGTAGCGTTTGATGATGGTCTGATCATCTATACGGCAGACCGAAAAGCTACAATAGTTCAGAGCAATCTCTAAAAAATGTTCAATGATGTACAGCTGTACACTGACAATTGGCGAATGAAAATCAATGCGCAGAAGTGTGAAACAATCTTGTTTCGGACAACGCTGCAGAGGGTCAGTCGAGACCTGAAACGTAATTGGAAAGATTTCCACATCATGCCTGGTGAGGGTAGTCTTGAACGGGTTCCACATAAATCCTGTGTTCGATACTTCGGTGTTCATCTCGATCAGTATCTGTACTATACTGAACATGTGAAAATCATGCTCAGTAAGGCACTTAAAGTAGTCATGGCCCTTCGGAAGCTCTTTCATTCAAGGTCAAAATTATCTGTTACAAGACCCTGGTAAGACCAGTTTTGACATATGGATGTCAGATCTGGTACAACCAGAGTGCTAGTACTATGGAAAAATTAAGAGTTTTCGAAAGGAAATGTCTTCGTGCATATACTGGTTTGTACAGAAAGCCTGAGACGGATTGGAAACATTATATATCGAATAGAAGAATTTATCAAACTGCTGAAGTGACGGGGGTCGATATCTTCATATTGAAACTTCTTCGGAATCATATCGCAAGATCTGTGACTGTGAGTGAACACCCTTGGATTTCTCAGCCGTTCCACCCTATAGACGGGTATATAGCGACTTGCCTCGCTACTGGCTTCATTCCTCCAGAAACATTCGTGTATTTGGACATGAATCGATATGTTTTTGATTCTGACGGCGTCCCAGTCATATATCACATATATCGACGGGCCACCGATAAGAAGATAAAATATCCTCCGAATTTGAGTTCACGAGACCAACAATTCAATGGAGATACTCATTTGCTAGATTCGTTGAAGCTGATCGAGTTGAGACGGCGCAATCCAGGTATTGGTGGCTGAATGACAATGTCTAAATTATTCGTGTTTAGTTTTCAGTTCTGGTGTTTTTCGTTATTTCGTTTTTTGAGTTTCAGCTCATTATTGCTACATTTAGTGTTGTTGTTTATTTTTGTTAAAAATTAGGTATAGGTTAGGTATATGTAATGTTTACTTTATTCCTTTAGAGATGAGATTAAACACTTAGATTAGGAACATTGTTACAGAATTTTTTTAGTATAAGATAAAGTTTTTGATTGTTTTTTATTAGAAATAAGTTACAACATATTAGGTGTAGGATCAAAGTTTCACTGTTGTGTCTTAATTATAAATAATTTTAGGATAGTGTTGGTTGGTTTTTTCTCCTTTTTCCAATTAAATTTTAAAAATATGTAATAATCGTAATTAATTGAATTTGCTATAGTTTTTTTTTTATGAAATGTGTTAATGATAACGTATAAATTTAGAGAGCCATTTGGGCCATTAAGTTTTTGATTGTTATTGTTTGGAATTTGCTTTATATTCTTTTAAAATATATAACGATTAGTATTAAATAAAGCGCTTTTGACTTTGACTTTGACTTCCAACCTCCAAATAAGTGGGGCTCCCAGGTGGAAATGGTACCCCCTTGCAACCCCCATCCGGGTCAAGATCCATTGTAGACGTGGCCGTATGTTTCCATTTAAATCAAAAACTCATACAAACATAATTCGCATGAGTTTTTCCTTTAAATGAAAAATATGAACGTTTCAGATTTATGTTAAAGTTTTATATGATGGAATCACATAATAATTTAGCATAAATGGGAGACGCAAGTGGAAAGCCACTCTACCCTGCAAGAGCACCTGTAACGGGGTGAGCTCACCCGATGGCTAGCTCATGAGTGGAAGGGTCAGCTAACGTGGCGGGTCCCGTACCTGGTCCGGGTTCCATATAAATGAAAAGACCAACATTTCAAGTCTATCTACGCATTTTTATTCGCTTCCATTTTTCTTTTTAACCAAATTTTTTGTTTTAATAAATTAAGTAAATCAAAAAAAAATATATTATTCTCCCTTATAACCTTTTTTGTTTAACTCCCTTATAAAATTTTTCGTTTATAATATCAACTATTGTGAATAAGTAATTGAATTATTCAATATTTTAGCTGTATTAGGTGTATGTGCAAGTCGAGTAGATAAAAATCTGTAGGACATACAAATATAGCATGTAAACTTAGAGAAGAAGTTCGCATTTGTATGATTTTGGCTTTTTCCACGTATATGTTTCCAAAAATCTTTTTTGTAAGTTCAAAGCTTCTATATTTTCCTTGATTTTTACCAAATGTAATAAATATTAATAAAAAAAAAATTAATATAATTGTATATAAAATGTTCAAGTTGTTTGTATTTAATTCAAATAATGATACAATAATTATCTTTGAAGAAAACGAATATCATTATCAAGTTTAAACATAAATTATCATGCAAAAGTTTTCTATAAATTAAATAAGCAAGAAAAAGGAAAAGAGTACTTATCCCGTCCTCCTCCGCCGAGCGCTCGTTGATGAGGCGTGTAAGGGCCTGTAACCTTGGAAATTTTCTTTTTCTTCTCGGATTGTTTTCTATTCGCACGAGATTTTTCTTTTCTTCGACATTAGCTTTCCAATATTTGCTTATTGTCCGTCATAATATTCCGTTTCACCATTGACACCTGGAAAATATCTTTCCAAGCGAGTCCAACAAAATCAACGAGTTTTTCATAATTGGCCGTGTTAATATCATGTGTAATTGATGGCGCGACAAAGCAGATATTATTTCTTTTCGACCATTGTTCACCATGCGCTTCAACATATCACAATTGGACTTTTACTGCATAGCGGATGTGCCTCAAGTTAAATTGGTTGCGCAAGTATTATTCATTATTTCTCAGTTAATGTTTTAACTTTTCTTAACATCGTTATTCGTTATACTATGTGCGTATGTTAATTCATTAACTTTACTTTCTTTGACTTGGTTGGCATTAGTACTATACGTGATTTACCGACATACAATTATTGACTGCACAATTGCAGACACAATTAAAATGACTCCATAGTCGTAACAACAACACAATTGCCTTCTGTTTTCTAAAACCTTTAGTGTCGCTGCACTTTTTTTAGGGTTTTGTACTCAAATACGAAACCCTATTGAAATCACGACCTGTGTCTCTGAAACTTTAGAGGTTACAGCCATGACACTTTGTGAAAACGTCAGAAGTGGTGACTTCTGGACAGTTCAAGTGTGACAAATTTTTTTAAAGGGTTTTAAGGGGATGACCCTTCAAAAAAAATATCGCCACTGGTAGTCAAGTGAGGTGCTTTAGAAAGGTCTTAATAAGATCTTTTCAAAAGGAGTTTTAAAATTGCCTTATCGGTATCGTGGCGGGTGTAGTAATCGAGCAGTCGCCTAAGCAAACTGCTCGAAAATCTTCATAGCACTTATCCAAAATTTAAATTGCAAATTTGAAAAACTTCATTATTTCAATTTATAGTTATAAATCATAAATTTTTTTTTATTTTTTTTTATTAAATAAAAATTTTATATAATTCTTTTTTCCTATATTAAATTTAAACTTCTCTTTAAAATTGTGTTCTTTATATTTATCTTTTAATTATTATTTAAACATTTTTTCATTATTAACTTCTATTAATTTAAAAATTCAAATCTACAATTGAAAATTCTGACATGAGAATACTGCTATAATGCATTCTATCCATGTATTGCGTTGCCAAATGCAATTTAACTTGGTTGAGCTAGAAGCTTGTCTGAATTTACCGTTGCGACAGTGAGAAGTGGAAAACGGACAGAAAAGTGAGAGGGAGTGGTCGCGTTTGGTGAACGGCACTCGTGTGGGTTTGCTCTGCTGCTCGTTCTTTATACATTTCGAATAACTATTATTCAATAACTGATTGTATTTAGTAGATATCGAAGGCAGTTAATTTCTACCACGGCCCCTGTTTTCATTTTCGTTCAAAGATTACAATTAAAATTAATGAAAACGCTCGGTTGTGCGTTGATGCAAAAGTCGAAAAAGGTACTTATATGTGACTTTGGACTGATTAATCGATCATAGGGAGTCGATGCGTGGCGGGCAGAGAAATGTGGTTGTGATTTGTGTATGTTCTATAAAATAATTAATTAATATGAACTTCCAATAAAATCTTAATAAATTCTCGATAAATATCATTTCGCAGTAGCAGCAGTGATTGAGTGATTCTCCCCGCATACATTTGCGTACATATCAAATTTGCGTACATATCAAATGAAAATTCACGCGAGAAAAATTAAATTCTGCTAGTGTTGTTTATTTATTCATGTCATCAACATAAGAAACTATTTTAAACGATCGACAGGTTGTTGGACTCGTTTGATCATTTGCGAATTTAACAGCTCATGCGGGAGTGTTCAGATTCAAGCCATCGCGAAGATCATTCGGGATCTTGCATTTGGGGAAGAAGGAGTGAAAATATGTGTCGTGTTGTCGAATTCTGTATTGTAGTCATGTTGAACCGCGGATAAGACGAAATTGCAGTTTTTTTGGCTGCAGCTGCATTCACTTCTTACAATCTGAGCTCCAACTTAGTTTCGGACACCAAATTTATGTGCTAGAATCGCTTGGTGCCACCTGCTGTCTTTGGACTTAGTTCCCGCTCGATAAACGGTTGTTCAAGCGCACAGAGAACCTCTCTGTAGCTGCAGCAAATTTTGCTTGGCTTCAGGTGCAAGAAAAAGCAAAGTCAATTGATTCGAGTTATGCAGACTTATCGGTTTCTGGCATAGTCGGTCGGTTTGCGAAATATTGCGACTTGCACGCAGTTATTTGCGATTGTAGTTAAGCTCGCAGACAGATTGTGGGATCTATTCGTGAAATATTTGGAAATTACCGGGAAATCAATCGAAAAAGCATTATTTAAAGTAGTCTGCAACGTATTTTCCTTGACTGCGTGGCCTTGGTGTGCATTCGGTAACGTGAAATGTGTTAGAACATTGTGACGGCCGAATGTTACTCTCGACTACGATGGAATGGCAGGCAAGATCTTACGAACAGCGCCGTGAATACGAACCTCGTATGATGATAATATAGATAGCTCGAAGATAGTGGATTATGCACGGCAGGTTGTTATTGACAGTAAATTAACAGACGTGATATCTGTTATCAAACGAAAAGTCAGGGGCGTGGAAATGCCAGATGAGATTGAGAAATTGATACAATATCTAAATAAATAGGATAGTTTTTTTTTCTTTAAAAAGCCGTCGGACCTTGCTTTGTTATGTGAGCAGACGCGTTTCGACTACTTAGAGTCATCTTCAGTGTCTACACTGAGTCATCTTCAGTGTCTACATGAAGATGACTCGAAGTAGTCGAAACGCATCTGCTCACACAACAAAGCCAGCTCCGACAGCTTTTAAGGAAAAAAGAGAATTGGCCAACGGATATCAAATAAACGAAGTTATTGAATAGGATACTGTTAATGTTACGAATCAATGTTGGATACGGTGTGTTTGCAAGAGATGAAAGGAAATGGGATGATGTTTCCAGATAGTGGAATTTCGTTCATAACTGCTAAGGATTGAAAAGAATTAATTCGTTGAGCGATGTCTAGAGTTTTGATATGAGTGGTATTCGAAAAGTAGCTATAACTGAACCAGGTCTTGACGTAGTTGACCTAAGGTGGCTTGTCTCGACATCTTATATTATTGAAGAAGTTGAGTTATATTCAGTACAAAAGTGCAATTTGGAATTTGCCTCCCTCCTCCTATGTCAATCAAGTGTAAGGAATTTGGGCAAACGCCCGCAGCGTATTTAAATCTAAAATTTTTTCTAGGCATCATTGCAATATATCCACATCATCATTATTGGTTATTATTAGCTACTTATTTTATTTCTGTAATATTAAAACATCTCATTAAAAATAACACACGAATATGATTGGCAAAGGAGTGCAATGTAAAAGCAAGTCAGAACACAATTCGTACGAACTTAATAAAAAACTAACAACAATTGAACAATTTCGCTCTAAAAATTAAAAAATAATTGAATAATTGTTGTGGCTATTAAAGCAAATTTTAAGCATAATCACTGGATGCAATTTTTATAAGCAATAAAAACGATAAATCAACAATTATCGAATCAATGATTATGAGATGCATAAATATTAGATAATTCGTTTGTAATGGCAACAAAGTGTAAATTACAAGGTGAATTAAGACAAAAGGAATGAAATGAAATTCATAATGATTTTTTTTTTTTATTGAGAATAAAGAAAATGTTTGAGTAGATAATTACCGCCGGCTTTTCCATTCGACTCTATAAACTGGACCAAGTATGCGACCCGCCATGTTGGCTGGCTCCTCCACTAGAATGAGCTAGCCATCGGGTGAGTTCACCCCTTATTTGTTCGTTTCAGGTGCTCTCGCTCAGGTAAGGTGGCCCTTCCGCTCGCGTGCCTATTTATGGCATAGTGTTTTGTGATTCTCTCACATTATATCATAACATAAATTTGCCGCGTTAATATTTTTCATTTAAGGGAAAAATTCATTCAAATTATGTTTGTATGATTTTTTCACCTAAATGGAAAATATGGCTATGCTAAAATTTGGATTTTGATCCAGTTGGGAGGGTGCGAGGCGGCACCGCTTCCGCCTGGATACCCCACTCTTATTTGGAGCCATAAGTACCGTTGGTAGCGACGAAGTTTTTTAAGTCCGTTTATTTTTTCCAGGCCCAGTTTGTCCTCTATGTCAGCAATTTGTGACCCTTTGTAGGTCACCTTCTTCTCGACTCCGGTTAATATTTCTTTGACCCTCGGAATTCATGGATTCGGAATTTTTTTTGCAGTGGGTCCTTGTGCATGGGAAAAGAACCCACCCCACGACACCGCAGTGCTAACCTGCCAGCGTATTCACGCGCCCCCAGAAAAGGCCAATCTCGGCGGCTCTTGCCATCCTCTTTTGCCAAATCAGCAGACCATTGCTGCAGTTCTTATATTTACCCATATCATTACAGGGTAGGGGGTGGCATTTGAAGGGGAAATGAACGAACTTTTCGTGAAATTCCCCCCCTCTTCCTCGCGATTGGACACTTTTCATCCGAAAAATCTGAAAAAAAAATCATGGATGTAGGTCTTGATGAGTACAACAAGAACAAATACGTGAAAATCGAAATTCACTTTGTTAGTAATAGTATGATTTATCAATTTTACATTTTCTTATATAACATCTTGACGGTACCTTTAAATTCAGTGAAATTCAATACGCAGATGGCTATTTATAAGATTGCCCTGTCTTGAAAGTTTTACAAAGATCCAATTGTATTTAATGGTTTAAATTTTAACCGAGTTACTATGGAACAATATGCGCTGTATTACTATGGAAACATATGGCTATGGAACTATGTGCGCTTTTTACTCGTACCGACTCAGACACTACATTTTTGCTAGGATTTGCATGAAAGTTTCAGGAATGGTGGGTATCATAAATATCTTTGAGAATTGATTCAGCAAGTTGTAACAGCAATCGTAAAACAAAATGGTGGCTGTTTTAAATGAAGAAAGTTAATAATTTTGAGATATTTTTCCCCAACTTCGTTTAAAGTACATGCTTTTAACACTTGATTCAATTTTATGAATGACTGAAGATGAGTACCAACAATCAATACTCATACGTAAAACAAGTCAAGGAGACACGATAGAGCTCCTGGACTCATAAGGACTTACCATCGTATTTTTTTCAGATTTTTGGCTTAAAGGCGTTCAGTCGTGAGGGGAGGAGACACAAATATTGTTCGTACATCTCATTCAAAAAATGGCTTATTTTTCAGATTAAGAAAGTGCTCAGTTTTTTCATTTGATACCCCATTGGACTGCATTTAATGAAAAAATTTGTTAGGGGCTATTTCAGTTTAAGCGAGAAAATTTGATATATTTGATTAGACCTAAACTTTTGAGCTTTGTAATTTCTGTAGTTTCGGAAGAAATCTCTTCTGACACACATATCATCGGACAGATGGACAGGCGAACGGATGGGTGGACAGATGAACCATTTGAATTTCCTCCGATCACAACAATCATATACAATTTTTTTTACTACATGGGCTTTTCATCGAACCAGATATTTTACTTTTGATTGAATCTACTCCAAATTTTCAGATAAGATGAAAAACAAAAAAAAAATTTAAGATTCAGTTCAGTCAACAATTTTAGCATTGTTATATTGGCACAAAATGTTGGCTGATTAAAGTGGAGTTCATTTAAAGCAAGAATATATTTGTTGTGAATACCATAAAATATTTTCTTGAATTAAATCATTCTATTTATTCACATATTGAAGGTCAAGTGCAAAACCCTTTTGACATGAGCGTATTTCAGTCTACCTAACTTATTATTATTTTCTTTCCAACGCCGAAAAAATCACTGATTTTTTCTTAAAGACAGGTGGAAGATACAAACTCGCGAAACAACCGCGGCAAAGGATTACTGTAGCAAACAGACAACAGATTTTCTTCTCCCAAGAGCTGCGGCGGTATGAATAAACGCCAAAATATGATTATACTTCTAACATTTGTTCTGAACAGACGTGTTTTTAATCGCTCCTGCCAATAATTTTAAAAATTAAATAATTTTTGACAAAAGACTATTGGAACTCATTTTTTAATTGAAAATCATTACCTGAAGTTTCTTTGCCGAAGAAGTCGCAGAAAGTGAAAAGACATTCAAAGGAAGTCCCGGTTTTATGAACATTCCCTCTAATTTTACTGCAAAAGTAACGAAATGGAGGAGCCCGATGGCTTCAGCCATCAAATAGATCGATTGTGTCCATTGCCTACGACGACGATCGAGAAAAAATCAAAGCTAAGATTCAATCACAATGAGGAAAACGACAAACCGAAAATTTTATCAGTCGTTGAAATCTATCAACTAATCAAACCAAGCGATAAAGTGGAGAGGTATGAGAGAGAAAACAAAAAATTCAGACTTAGAATCCAATCGCTAGAAGAGCTAAATGGCAAATCAACGTTCAACAAAGAAAAAGAAACCACCAAGGAAGAAAAAAAAGTAAAGTCAAGAGCAACCGAAGACAAAAAAATAAAGGAACCGCAACAGGAACCTGATCAAGAAGATGTCTTCAGTGCAGGTAGAGCAAACGTTAGTGAAAACTATTATACAGCGCCAGACGATTCCGTGAACATTGAAGAGGACGAAGGTAAGAACAATTCTGAACATTTTTTTACTAAACCTGATAATTAATTCATCGAATATTTAAAAATTAAAAATATGTTTTATGAATATTAATCAAAAAAGAACAAAGTCCCACTACTCAATGTATTCGGGCAAACTTGCAAAGATCTGGTTCGGCTTTTGGTAGCTGAAAATAAATTAAATGGTTTTGAGATCAAAAGAGTGCATACCGACAAACTGACGATTAAAACTAAGTCACTAGTTGACTTTCGGACTGCAAAATGTGCGTTGAATTCTGGAGAGACTTGCACTTTACGTACACTCCTAAGAGCAAGAGAAACCAGACATTTTTGTTGAAGGGTCTGGACTGCGGAGAGGACACAGTCGAGCTCTTTCAGGTGCTTCAAGAAGTTGCACCAGAAATAGAATTTATTACAGGTAAAAATTTTGCAGCAAGAATACTGATTGTTGAACGTAAAAATCTGCCTTCTTCTTTATCCAAATTTAGAACAAAAGCAGTTCAAGTGCCCTTCAAAAAATAAGGTATTTGAACATTCCAGTGTTGGCGTGGGAACGGCTCCAGAAGAGCGAAAGTCAACTAGTGCTCTAGATGTCACAGATTCGGTCATTTGCCTGCCAATTGTGTCATGAAATATAGATGTGTAAAGTGCAAGGATGTCCATGCTCGCGGCGAGTGCAAATTGGCTCAAATGAAGCCAAAAGAAAAACTAGATTGGATGAACTGCTGTGCCTTTGGTCATCCGACATCATATCGAGAATGCCTTTGTCTCAAGATGCAAAGATATAAAAACAAACTGAAGTTCACTGCAGTGTGATACCTTCAAGCCCGGGACGTCATGTGCACTTGCCGCTAGAGGATCAGCAGACAATGTAAATAAAATAAATAATATAAGTGGCAATAATGAGCTGCATCTCAAATTCCTTGCGGGGGAGAATCGATAAGTAGGATTCAAAAATTAACTTTGATTACAGCGTTTAACTTGTCATCCAGTCGCATTCCCATTTATGGGCTTTATCTTACCTCGATCAACGTTAACTCTATTGTGAGTCTACATCAAAGTGACTGTTTCCTGGAATTCCTTGTCCAGCGAAAGCCTGACATCATGCTTCTCACTTAAACCCACCTCAATTCATGGCACTTCATAAAATTCAAGGATTTTGAACTCGTAAGTAACAATAGGGTCGACGGTGGTGGGGAAGGTGGCCCTGGAATATTGGTTATAAGACCCTATTGTTTCCTAAATATTGATGAAGTCGAACTCAAAAGCTTTGAATCTCTAGAAAGGTCCGTCATCAAGATTTCGCGGCTAGGTCGGGATAACCTCTTTGTTATTTCTACCTATGAAACTGTTCGAATTGATCCCAAATTCAAGGAGGAGCTCAATTCCTTGTTTGAAATATTCGAATTGAACCGACTGAGTAGTTTTTATATTCTTGCGAAAGATCTGAATGCCCAGCATACATCATGGCTGAATGCCAACAATAAGCTCAGAGGAGTATTCCTGAAATCATGGATAATAGAGGACAAAATTGAATACAGTGCCAACTTCATGGGTTGGAGCTCCCAACATACTCTAGGACAAATTTATATTTGGACATCTGCATTGCTCACGCAAGATTTGAGTTCAGCTTTAATAGTCCTCAATGGAAACTGCAGGTGCTTCCTTACGATAGCGACCATAACACAATCATGATGGAAATCAATCATCAAAGGGTTGATCTCTTCCTCATTCCAGTTCAACAAGAATATTATCAGCAGAATTTCAAAAAATGGATTGAGGTAATTTCAAAATCGGGATCACCAGAAGCAATGTTCAACTTCTGATGATGGCAACTCTTATTCAATGGTTTCTAATGACAGAAATCTAAATAACGATGAAATAGATCTCTTATTGTCGAAGTTAGAGTAGCTGACGGTGAAAATTATTGCGAAAGGAGTTCCCAAGATTAAACATCGAAACAATATGGAAGGGTATGAAACACCAACCATTGTAAGATTAACAGAGTGGAAAGCCTTCTTTTTACATGCGTCAACAACATTTCTCGGCGATCTTTGGACTACAACCATCCCTCGTTGGCTTTGTTGAAATTACACCTGAAGAATCTCCGGAACTTAATCCGTGCATACTTCAGGAGTAAGGTCAGCAATCAATGGGCGGAAAAACTGAGGGATATTAGCCCACCGGACCTAGGTGGCGTTTTCGTGAAAGTGAATAGCATATTCCATAAGAAATCTCGAGTGAAGGTATCGAATCTTGAAGTCGCTAGTGATGAGATAAATCTACTCGATAGGGCTGGTATCGAAATTGATAGTACGACTCCGGATGGAAATGGAAACAGGATTATATGTGATAGTTTGCAAATACTTGCCCTAGTTGGAACACATTTTGAATTGGTTCATCTACCAAGCCCTGAGAGAGGTAATTAAGTATTTTCAGACTTCGTTGAAATAAAAGTTTCCGACTTCAAATCAAGTCTGAACAGTGAATCTGACTTCATACCGAGCTTTAATCTTGTTAATTATTTTTTTAGATATGAAGAATTGTGTGTCATATTTTCCAGGAAAAACAACAAGAAATCGTGTGGTACTGACGCTATTCCAAATATAGTACTCCTGAGGTTGCCTGAGGTTGCCATTAGGAATTATTGCATATTGTTCAACAACATGTTGTGCAATTCATATTTTCCAAATGAGTGGAAAAAAGCAAAGGTATTTCCGATCTTGCAGAAATGAAAAAAAACTTCGCGTCCTCACAGCTATCGCCAAATTAACTTGCTGCCTAAGTTTTTAAACTGATACTGAGCAGCGCATAAAACGCCCACATAGAGAAGTATGAGTTGATGCCAAATTGCCAATTTGGATTTCTTGCCAGGCATTCGACGATACATGTGATAACGAAAGTAACCTCAGACATCTGTCGGAAACTGAATGATGGACAATGTGTTGGAGCTTGTCTCATTGATATAGAGAAAGCCTTCGATACGCTGTGGTTAGATGGACTAATTTTTAAACTCCTTCAGGACAAGTTCCCCAGACACCTTGTCGCCATGATGTGCAATATGTTATACGGGAAACCATTTATTGTAACTGATGAAAATCTGACAACAATTCACGACTTCAAGGTCTTGAATGGTCTACAGCAGGGAGCAGTTACAGCACCTCTGCTTTTCTCAAAATTCATTCGTAAGCTGTTGAACGGCTTTATTTTTAACGTCTCGTCAATGCGATCATTGGTGGCGTTTGCTGATAATTTGGTTATCCATACGGCAGACCAAAAAGCTACAATAGTTCAGAGTAATCTTCAAAGATGTGCAGTTGTACACTGACAATTGGCGAATGAAAATCAATGCGGAGAAGTGCAAAACACTTTTGTTTCGAACAACACTGCAGGGATTCAGTCAAGACCTGAAACGTAATTGGAAGGCTTCCCCCATCATGGCTGGTGAGGATAGTGCAGATCAGTATCTGTACTATACTCAACATGTATTCGTGCATGTACTGGTTTGTACAGACAGCCATAGATGGGTAGGAAACAGTTTATATCGAATTGAAGAGTTTATCAAACTACTAAAGTGGCAAGATTCACTATCTACCTTTTTCAACTTCTTCGGAATCATATCGCAAGATCTGTAACTGACAGCGAAAACCTCTGCATTTTACAGCCAACTCACAATATACCCGTCTGTAGGGTGCTACAGACGGGTATATTGTGAATTGCCTCGCTACTGGCTTTGTTCCTCCAGAAGCATTCGTGGATTCGGACATAAATCTTTATGTTTTTGATTCTGACGTCGTCCCAATCATATATCACATATATTGACAGGCCCCCGATAAGAAGATAAAATATCCTCCAAATTTGGGTACAGGAGACCAACAATTCTAATGGGGATTCGTTGAGGCTGGTCGAGCTGAGACAGCAATCTAGGTATAAGGGGCTGAATGAAAAGGTCTAAATTATTCGTGTTTATTTTCTATTTTATGTGTTTTCTATAATAAGTTGTTTTTGGAATTTTATCTCATTATGGCAACATTTCGTGTTGTTTGTTTATGTTAAAAGTTAGGGATAGGTTTCAATGTTTAGGATAAGTATATGATATATTTATCATAGTAGGTATAGACATAAGGTTGAAAGTTTAACTTAGGAATATTGCTATAGCATTTTTTTTATAAGATAAAGTTTTTGATTGAATTTTATTAGAATTAGGTTATAATATATTAGGTGTTGGATAAAAATTCACTATTGTGTTCCCATTATAAATAATTTTTGAATAGTGTTGGTTGATTTTTTCTCCTTTTTCCAGTCGAATCAGAAAGTATGTAGGTATGTAATAATTTTGAATAATTTGAATTTACTTTTCTTATTTTTACGAAATATGTATCATTAATAACATATAAATTTAGAGAGCGATTTTGGGCCTTTAAGTCTTCGTATTTTTGTTGTTTGGAATTTGCTATATATTCTTTTCACATTGATGAAGATTAGTATTGAATAAAACGCTTTTGACTTTGACTTTGGACGCCAAAATATGACCATGCAATGACGCATAGCATATGTAGTTAACAGTAACTTGACTTTTAGCGTTGCATTTTTCGCGACTATCCTTTCTGACTTGCATGCAATTTTTAATGCCTCCTAGTTCCATTGACTTTCTGTTACTAATGGCTAATCATCGTTTCAAATTTGTTACGAAAGTTACAAACGACTTAGTAGCCATCTTTCTCCCCTCACTATAATCTAATTTCTTCCTTTCCACTCACCTTATAATTATTTTAATAACCACAACAGAAATACAAAAGCATAATTTAAGCATTCCTAACAACCCCCAATGCTAAATTTTTATGAGCTTGTAAAGTTCTTCGACTGGCGTTATCGCGGTCGTCATGGTGGGAAAACTTTACTTTTTGTTTTTCCATTCTGGCGGTCGTCAGATACCGGGAAATGAAAATTTTAAGAGAACACCATGAATGCTTTGCCGTTTCAAAAAGTTATCTTACAAAAGGACGCGCGACTCCTTACTAACTAATGAATGAATAAACCTCCGAGGATAGAAGCCAAGTGGGGCGTTGAACGAATAATTACTTCATGAACTCCCCGCCGCCAGCATTGAAGATGGCCAATACACTCTAACAAGTGCAAGGATACTCAAGCTATCGCCAACACCGAGAAAGGACGGCTTCCTTGATTTGCACCGTCCCTTCAAAGTGTGAGTGGGTCACAAAGATGACATAAAATACAAGGAAAGAGTTTCGCCAAGATTTTTTTCTTCAGTTTTCTTAATCAGAGAAGAAAAAGGAGAAAATGAAAAAATTAAGTGGAAGAAAGTGGCGGTGAAAAAACTAGAGCCATTCGTTGAATGAAGAAAGCTGCTTGGTAAATATTTAAGATGGAAAAGGGAAATTATGAGCTCGGCGAAAGTTGAATGAAATGGAAACCGGCGGAATTATATAATGAATATTGCCCTAGTTAAAGGCTGAATAAAGTACCCTAGGTCAGGATTCAGGATCCTTGCCTTGCTAATTGCTAAAGTAGCAGCACGGACGACCAGCACGTCGGGTGAACGATGGCTTGCTCTACGTCTTCTGGAAAGTTTGCCAAATGTCTGCTAAGTACGAGACAAGATTCTTGAGGGACCGAGGACGAGAGTTGCACTGGCCACTAGGAGCTGAGTAGACTTCTTAAATGAATGAAATGATTTTGTAGATGGGGTGATTGTAATGATGTTAGCGGGAAGAACTTTGTCTGGAGACTTGATGATGAGTAAAAAGTGGTAAGTATAAAAGAAAAAAAAAGTGAACGAGCAGACCATTGGCCTTCAGATTTAATTTATTTTTATCCGCGAAGAGGAAGGTCGGCATGGATAGACATGCTGTCCTTGAATGAAAGTGAAATTAGTGTGAAATTAGGACAAAGTTGAATAATGAGTTCAACAAGGAAGAAGATGAGAAATTTATTGTTTTGATGAAAATTAAAGAAGAACATGAAAAACTTCTAGGTTTAGGGTTCGGGTGGTGATTTATTTTGAATTTGATTGATTCTTTTGAAAATTTGATCTTATATACATGGAATAATGATAACATTTCATTATTCATTCATCTATTAAAAATATTGCTTTTATCAATAGCATTATTCATTGCATATCAAAAATGTATAAAGAACAAAACCTTGGAATGCATATTTATGCAGCTGATAATTGATTGCTCTTTGGACTTTTTTAAATTTCCATTTTTAAGGGTTTTGTACTAAAATACAAAACCCTATTGCAATCACGACCTGTGTCCGTCCGTCCGTCTGTATGTCACAGCACTTTTTCTCCGAAACTATAGAGGCTACAGCAATAAAACTTTGTGGAAAGGTCAGAAGCGGTGACTTCTTGAAAGTTCAAGGGTGGATAAATTTTCAAAGGGGTTTAAGGGGGGTCTCCTCATATAGGGAGGCGATCTCTCAAAAAAATTTTATCACCATTGGAAGTCGAGTAGGGTGTCACTGGAAAGGTCTCAATGAGATCTTTTCAAAACAAGTTTTAGAATTGCCTTTAGAGGACCGAGGGGGGCAGTGAAAGGGGAAATGTACGAACTTTTCGCGTACGCCCGCCTCGCGATTGGACACCTTCCCTCCGAAAAATCTGAAAAAAATCAAGAATGTAGGCCTTAATGAGTACAACAACAACAAATACATGAGAAGTCGAAATTCACTCAACTTTGTTAGTCATAGTATGATGTGTTTCCTCCCTCGCGAATGGACACCCGTGATCTAAAAAACCTGAAAAAATTATCAAGCGAGATATTTATGGGTATAACTTTAACAAATACCTCTGAAGTCAAAATTCTTTCAACTTTGTTAATAATAGTATGATCCTCGAACATGACGTGTTTCTTGATTTTACAGGTATTCGTTGCTGGTTACTGCATTTTGTAAGTTGAGTACAAAACCCTTCTGACATGAGCATAGGTCTGTCTGCCCAACTTGTTTATATCAGATGGCTGGTTTGTTGGTAAATTTCCACAATATTTTCTTTCTGTAATTTTTTTTTGGTGACGTGCGATTTGAAATGTTAATTCTGGAAAATAAACGGAACTTATTTCACGTGAATATATTCTTTCTGAATGTTAAAGTTTAGAAAGCTTCTAAGCATTAAAGCAAGTCATCAGAAAATAATAGTTGACGCAATAGTGAAAGTGATATATTATAAACACGGAAATGCACATACAAGTATTGGTAAAAAAATTGGTTTTAACTGCCGATCAGGACTTAGAGAGTTTGAAAATCCCCTCGGTTACAAAGGACCACCAAAGATTCGCTTGATTAGTGATTGCTGTAATTAACCTAAGTCGAGATTTTGCTTTGAGTATAGCTAGGTAGGTTGGAGAACAAGGCAGATGTGTGTCATAATTATTGTCATCCTGCATGATACTAAGATGTGTTCTGTTCATTGAACGCATTGAAGATGGGTGAGGCAACACAAATCCCTATTGAAAACTTAAAACATCAGAACTGCAGCCAAATTTCTTGTAAACGATCGGAGTATTGTCGATTGCTAGCCGAAAATTTGTTCTAATGGAAAATTTGTTATAAATTTTAAGGATTACCTCGAGGAATTGGGTAATCATCAAGAGACCATCAGAACTCCGGCATTTGTACAAAACTCATACAAATAGAAAAAAAAAATAGCATCGTATCGTCAGACTTGATGTCAAAAGCCGCGTCATACACGTCACTTTTAAGTCTTTGTAAAAATTTTTTTTACAAAGACCTACTAGTTTGGCGACCTGTCTGTCCATCTGTCCGTCCGTCTGTCCGTCCGTCACAGCTAATTTCCTCAGAAACTATAGAAGCTAGAATGCTCAAACTTTGCGAAAAGATCAGAAGTGATGGTCTCTCAAAAGTTAAGGCCTTAACAAAAATTTTTAAGGGGGCTCCCCCCTAATAACAAATTGGCCCTTAAAAATTTTTTTTTCATCAAAGGTAGTCGAGTGGGGTATCAAATGAAAGGTCTTGATGAGAACTTTTAGAATCTGGAATAAAAAAATCATTTTTTGAGCTAGGGGGTCCAGGGGAAGGCAAAATGTACCCAAAATTTGTGCCCCCCCCCCCTCGCGATTGGACACCTTTCAGCCGAAAAATCTGAAAATTATCACGAACTTGGGCCTTTATGAGTACAAGAGCAACAAATACCTTAGAAATCGAAATTCGCTCAATTTTGTTAATAATAGTATGATTTGTATATTTTGAATTTTTGCCCATAAAATCAAAACGGTACCCTTAAACTTCTTGAAGTTTTGCAATTATATAGACTGACATAAGATATATGTATATGTTCACAAAATTTAATTGAGATCGAATCAAAGTCAAGTGAGTTATAGCCATTTCAATTATATGGAATAACAACAACAATAACACGTGTTTATGGTTGATATAGGGTTTTCCAATAAGAGGTGGTATTTTGATGTTAAAAGAAAAATGCCATTTTTTAATATAAATGATCGGATGTTTATCTCATTATAAAGAAAAAAATATGCGGTTAATAGCAAAAACTAACATCAGGCAAATAACCACTACGACCATGCTTGCAGGACCATATCCTCTTCATGAAATTTTCGATAACCAAATCGCAAAGTGGCTGCCCTATGTCCTCGATAGCCTCACGAATTTCATCTTTGAGATCTTGAATCGACGCTGGGCTATCGGCGTAGGCCTTCTCTATCACGTGGCTCCAAAGGAAGAAGTCGAAAGGTGTTAAATCACAAGATCTATTCAAAATAACACCTCTTATTGGAAAACCCTATGTATATTTAAAATTGACTTAGGCACTTTTATTTTCTTTCAATTTTCATGAAAATTTAAGGAGTAGTGTTTAACTATGAACATGTTCAATCGGCCGAGCATTCAGAAAAATCATTTAACCTAGATTAAAATGGCGGCTGCACTGTGCTTATGAAAGAAACTGTGCATCTTTTGTGTAAATTTGAACGATTTCATATCTAAGTATTGGATGAATAATTCAAGTTATCGATTCACGCCATTAGAAAACTTGTTTCTAACCCTAGGATGTTTACAAAGACCTTCAGGTAGGAGCATTCTCCTGCTTACTCAACTTGTTGATTGTGTTTGGCGCTAAAAATTGTAGTTCATCGCTGGTTGTCTGTATATTGACTGATTAAGCAATAAATCTGATAGTCAGTTACCTCAATTATGTTAGATAAAGTGTCACATCATCGTTCAAGAACAAAATTTGCATGGGTTTCACATTATTAAGAATTACGCGAAGAACTTCCGATAATGGAATCAACGTTTTTGTTTTTATTTTTGAATGGAAAACTCGGAACGAAAAATCTAGCGCTTTTATACTAAATGATGATAAAATACAGTTTTGGAGTTTAAAGCAAAAAAGACGATGAAACGGGCAAGTTGAACGATGACTGAAAGGTATGACAGAGCATAGTCTACTCCCATAAGACTAACAACTGCATTCCTCTCCAAGCTTGCTGGCTATCCAGTAGCCGCCCTGGAGTACATTATGAACGCCCAGACCGGTTTACTTCAATGGTACGGTTTGTTGGCATAACGTACCAATCGAGTAGTCGCCTAGGCAAACTGTTCGTAAAAACTTTGCAGAGAAAACACCATTTGAAATGAGTATGGAAGAATTTGATACGCCATTTACTAGAATTGTTATTTTCTAGTCCACACTAAGCCCCGCCACAACTTTGACTACCATTATCAGGGAAAAATTTCTCCAAAGAAGCAAATGAGAAATTAAATTAAACCACTAAAGAGAACCTCCTTTGCGACGCAATTTAGCAAAGCAATAGCAAGTTTATCTTGACGAGAAAAACCTCCGTTACTGCCATGAAGAGGCTCGTCGAGATAAGCGAAAAGACGTCGATCGGCACGGGCTGGTGTGCGGTTTGCGGAGGTGGACAATGAACGAAAAGAGATAGCTTCACACAAAACAATGAAGATACATGAAAAAATTGTGCGGGAAAACCCAGTTTAAATTCATTGAAATCAACCAAATTCATTTGACCATCGTAATTTTTTTTGCATTTCACCTTTTCGTGCGCTCAAAGTTACGTACAAACGGCGAGAGTTTTTGCACTGGCGTGTGTCGTAGTCCCGTGCAAATCTTGTGACAGTGCGAAGAAGAGCTCGTGATTGGCAACAGTGAATGAGTGTTCTTACTCTTACGCCAATCAACTTATTTAATCACTTGGTGCAGTTTGTGCGGTTCAAATTAGAACCTTAGCTTGAAGTTCAGTTTTCAGAAGAAGAGAAGAAACGTAAATATTCTCTCGACTTAAATATTCGTGTTGGATTTTCGAAGAATGGAAAATTTGCTCTGTGTGTTTTCGCGAGGAGTCGATGACTTCCGTGTGTGTCGCTTCTCAACAAATCACGTGTCGGGGAATGGTTTGCACCCCGAGTGAAATTCCTACGGATATCTTAATCTTTGGCTAATTCCCCAGTGCATTCACATATCTCAATCATATGTTGCAGGTTTATAATTGTTTGCCGTATGTCGCAGGAATAATTTATTGTGTCGTAGGAGATAAGAAGAATGAGTCAGAGCAAAGTGCGCGAAGGTTTGTTTATATCTTTCACTATAGTCCTTTTTAGGGTTTTGTAAAACAATTTTACAAAACCCTACTAGTTTCGCGACCTGTCTGTCCGTCCGTCCGTCCGTGTGTCACAGCACTTTATCTCGCAAACTACTTAAACTAGAAACATCAAATTTTATATGCAGGTGTAAAGTGGTGCTCTCTTCAAAGTTCAACTGCAAAAAATTTTCTAAGGTATTTAAGGGGGGGTCTCCCCAAATAGAGGAGTGGCCCCCGAAAAATACAAAATTTCATCAAAGGTAGCCGATATGGGTATCAAATAAAAGGTCTTGATGAGAACTTTACAAAACAGGTCTTAATTTGATACTTTTTGCTTCAAGGGACGC
Organism: Odontomyia ornata; assembly: GCA_963969285.1. Classification (NCBI taxonomy): domain Eukaryota; kingdom Metazoa; phylum Arthropoda; class Insecta; order Diptera; family Stratiomyidae; genus Odontomyia; species Odontomyia ornata. Next base: position 254,354,414 of record OZ017741.1, read on the forward strand.
GCAGGGAGGGGAAATACACGAAAAATTTGTGTCCCTCCCTCGCGATTGGACACCTGTGACCCGAAAAATCTGAAAAATTATGGTGGTAGGTGTTTATGAGTACAACAACAACAAACACCTTAGAAGTCGAAATTGGCTCAACTTTGTTAATAATAGTATGATATTCGAATTTCACGATTTCCCCAATAAAATCGCGTCGGCACCCTTAAATTAAACGAAACTCAGTATTTACGTAGTTCTGCTAAGAGTTGTAAGTAAGTTGTAAGTTTGATGAAAATCGAATGATATACACGGAAGTTATAGCCGTTTGAAATTTCTCCAATTACAACGACAATAACACATGATTTTCGTATTTTATAGACTTTCCATCCAATCAGTCACTGCAGTTTTCACTTGATCTTCTTGAAATTTTCCAGTAAGATCAATAACATGAATTTTTTTGAGAATTCTTGACTTGAGCCATTTTTGTTGGTTTGAAACAAAAATAGAAAAATAACAAAAAAATGGAAAATAGAAAAACAATGGATTTTCCTTTGAACGTGCACATCTCTGTGACATATTTCTTGAGGTTATTCATTGCTGGTGACTGCATTTCTGAGAAGTTGGGTACAAAGCCCTTCTGACAGAGCGTAGGTCTGTTTACCCAACTTGTTTGTCCACACTCGCACGATTGGGTGAAAGACGGGAATCGTACAAGCTAAAGTCTATAAATGAGAATACAAAACGTACGAGAAAGAGGATCAATGTCGTAAACTGTGTCCGTCAATGACTGTTGATGAGCTGTTATTCCGTTTTCCACATGGTGTGAGCAACTGTTGCGGTGTTCAGCAGTTATTGAGAATTCTGTTATCGAGATTGTGCGGTTGGCGGTTGCGCAATTGCATGAACTTGACGGCCATCCCCTGAGTGACCAAAACCTCACTTTGCTTGGTGCGAGGACGCGAAATTATTTACCAACAATTGAAAATAAGGCAGCAGTTTGGGTGATGATGGTGTATATTGTTCGGTTGTTTGTGCAACACATTGCTTTGTGAAATTTGGGTTTCGTTGTTAGCCTAGAAATTTTCGCGAACCATTCAATGGTGTTTGGCAAGAGAATTTGCAGGGTTAACCAATAGTTATAGAGCAACGGACGTATGTCGCCGTACCGTAAACGCAATTTATGAATGACCTGGGTGCGGAGCATTTGAGTCAACTTTTGTCATCGCCGGCCAGTCCTGTGAAAAACAAAACGGATTCGCGCACGATTTTCAATAGACAATCATCATTGCCGACTGCAAGTGGAGTTGCCTCTGCTGATAGTGTTGGCGATTATGAAAAAATAAAAAAAAGCAAAGAATACGCCCGATGATAGCTAGGAACTTTCTTAAAATTTTAATTTTTGAATAAATCTTTGAAGTTTAAGTAAAAATTTAGTTGAGCATGTTATTTAAACGAACGTAGAATTGAATATCTAGGCGTTGTTTGTTTCTATACATTCATATGCAAAAAACGATTGTAGTCTTCCAATGAAATTTTGTTAAAATTTGTGTCTCGTCAATCCCGAGGTCTACTGCCGCCGGGAGGGCTCTTGCATTGATTACAGGCCTTACCCGCCCCAAACACGAGCGTTCGTTGGAGGAGAGCTGGGTAAGTATTCTTCTTTTTTTCAAAAATTCAAAAGAGTCAAATTCAGTTCAACTTCTGTGACAAAAGTGAAGCATCTTATTCCGGCCTCTTTGCAAGAAAAAAATTAATAAACACGGAACTAAACTAATAGTAGTATTATTTGATGAATTTCTTGCATTTTCTGTAAAAGCTGGTGTAAAAGCATTTTCGTAATGAGAATAATATTGTACTATTGTAATAATTGTATTCATGCATAAACTTGATACGGTGGAAACAATTTCAAAAGGTAAAACAAAAAGCAAAACAGAACAAAAATTGATGAATTGGACAAAAAATGCAGAAACATGAAAAACCGATTATGGAATGCGTGTCCAAGCGCTTCCTAGAAATCGCATTTTACAGTTTATTCCAATTTGCACACAAATTAATAAGTTTCTAAGCCAATCTTCACGGTAGATTGAGATGAAAATTTTAAACAAATATTAATAATATGTTGTGTAGCAGATGTTCTGGAAAACAATTTTGCGACAAATTCAGTTTTTTTTTTAAATAACAAGCAACAGCAGCATGGAAGTAGCAATATTTTATAGAAACATCAGAATAATAAATTGCTAAAACCCAAAAATCTCAGTCTTTTGATTTAACTGAAACCCTGAACGAGTATGGGTTGGCTGGCACCTTCACTCATGAGTTAGCCATCGCGTGAGCTTACCCCTTTTTCTTTGTCGTTGCAGGTGCTCTCGCAAGGTAGAGTGGCTTTCCGCTTGAGTTTCCTATTTATGTTAAAGGGTTATGTGATTCCATCATTTAAGATTGACATAAATTTGAAACGTTTATATTTTTCATTTGAAGGAAAAATTCATGCAAATTATGTTTGTATGAGTTTTTATTTAAATGGAAAATATATGGCCACGTCTACGATGGATCTTGATCCAGCAAGGGGTGCGATGGGCACCGCCTGGATGCTCCACTCTTATTGGAGGTCGTAAATATAGATGGTAAAGACGAGACCCTCTCAAGTCTCGTCCGTGTTCGCCAGGCCCAGTCTGTCGTGCTTTGGCACTCCATCCCTTCAGTAGGTTACGTCGGCCTCAACACCATTCAACCGAGTCGTGGGATCATTTAGTTCGTGAATGCGTAAATTTTTTAATAATAAGCTCTTGTGTTGGGGAAATGAACCCGCCCCAAGACACCGCGATGCTAACTTGCTAGCAACTTCACGCGTCATCAGACAAGGTCAATTCCGGCGAGCACCAACATCTTCGCTCGCCGAGGTAGCAGGCCATCACTGCAGTCATTTACAGACACATATAATTCCTGCAATTCACTGCAATGACTCCAGACTTCACGTCATACAATCACTGAGAGGGCGATTCACACTTCTTCTGCCAAGTAATCGGAACGAGCGATTGGGAATCATTACATGTACTAGTAATCATAATGGATTGAAGTAAAACTTCAAGTTTTAAATGCCGAACGTAATAACAATGTCCAATTATGAAAATTATGATCAATGAGGAAAACCAATGGCTGCTCTGATTACCTGAAAGTATGGTTGATATGTTAGTAAGTAGGATGAGTAGATGCTCAGAGGCCCATAATGATAGCTTAATACAACTAACTCTGCAATCACTGTTAATATAAAATGAACTCATGAGGCCAAGTATATTCAAGGCAACGCAAGAGATTGCTAAAGCAGTTCCTTGAGGTCGGTTATTACTATGATGTTCTTTGGTTCTGCTTTTCGTCAGGATTGGATATACAAATACTACGGAGTATGCAGTCCACAATGAGCACAGATCTTTACAATATTGTAACACTTTACTTTTTCTTAGTCTGTTACCGATGTAAGGGTTATTTTTCTTGTTTTTATCTCATACAAAGGCCCTTAAATTAAGCTTTACATGTCTTGGGTATAAAAACTAGACAAGGCTCAACTTTAACGCTAACATACATAAAGCTTTGCTCGCCAAGAGGATGTTCCTAATGTTGATTATATTGTTGCTGTATGACTTCTTGAATATTGCAGGTTATATAGTCTCGTCGAGTAGTACGATTACCGTCAAGTTCAAAATACTTAAATCAAAGCACAGTACCTTACAACATTGACGCAAGCTACTGCGCCTCTTTTTTGCGTCGAGCCATTTCTCGTCAATATCCATCTTATAGAGGGATTTCAGACAATCTAACTTGATTGCTAGTAACTTTCCTTTCTGCCTTTGCCATGGTGAATAATCATCTGTTTGTAGTAATCGAGTAGTCTGCCTAGTCAAACTGCTCGAGGAGCCGTCACGAAAAGGATATTGGAAGAAGTATTCGCAATCGTTGAATAGTTCCCTTCAGTTCTATTCCTCATTCCATCTGACCTCTAGTATTGAGCGCTACGAGATTCTCGAGCTGTACATAATTCAGATAACCGTATGACAACCGATGACAGTAAATGCTGATCATCAGCGTCATAATCTATGTCAACAACATCATCAACGCAAACAACTATCACGACCACAAATAAAAAACAGCAAATGCTGCAAGAACATCAACATATGTTGCAATATCACTAGCAACGAAAACAATAAGACCTGTTTCACCAGCATGAACAGACAATTTAACGTATAACAAGAAGAAAAGTATGAAAACTTCTATGAAAAAGCCATTCATTGTATCTTTTTTTCTTATGGCACTTTCATCAGTACATTTATCAAACATATTGCTTTGGAGAAATGATTACGAAAAACATGAGTCAAGGCATGACTAAGTACACAATACAGGTTTCAAAAGTTTTCATCAAAATTAAATGCTAATTTGGATGAGATTAATTCCTATATTTGCGAAAGCCTTTCTTTATCAGCAGAAATCAATATTACTTGTTATGTGAACATCCATAGCTTTTTCAAGAATTATTGGCATAACTTACAAACAGTTATCAATACCACTACTAACAATGAATCGATCGAAAATAATTGAAGGAGGCTTTAACATCAGTTGAAGAAAAAGAAATTTTACTTTTCGACAATTTCCGGCAATATCTCGGCCATAACTTCACGAACATTGGTTTTCGATTGCTCAAGATTTTAAGGATTGTTCGCGTAAACACGATCTTTCGCATAGCCTCATAAAAACAAATCCAAAGGTGTTAGGTACTCGAATAGCCGGTGTTGTGTGGCTTGTGGCTCCGTCTTGTTGGAACCACGTGTTCTTTAGATCATAATCTTCAATTTCTCTCCAAAAATAATCGGTTAACATCCGTCCATAGCGGTCAGAATTGACTGTAATGGCTCTTTCTTGATCGTTTTCAAACAAATACGGGCCAATAACACCGCCAGACCATAATGCACACCAAACAGTCACTTTTTCCGGATGCAATGGCTTTTCTGCAATCACCTGAGCCCCATATGCGGCAATTCTGTTTATTTACGTAACCACTGAGCAAAAAATGAGCCTCATCACTAATGAACATTTTGTTCGAAAAATCATTATCAATGGCTTGTTGTTCAATCACCCAATTCGCATACATTCTGCATTGTGTATGGTCTTGAGGCCTACGTTCTTGAGTGAGTTGGATTTTGTACGGATGAAGATGCAAATCCAAATGCAAAATCTGCCACAATGAGCCGTAAGACAAGCCCAAATGTTGAGCACGTCGAGGAATCGACAAATTCGGGTCTTCCTCCACACTTTGAGCAACGACAGCAATATTTTCAGCAGAACGAATGTTGCGATGATGCATAGGCCTTGCAATACCAATAACTGATCCAGTCTTTTCAAAATTTCTCACTGTGTTCGAAATTGTTTGCTGTGTAGGTCGATTATGTCGACCGTAATCGGCTCGTAAAGCCCTAAATGTTGATACAGCAGAATCACCATTTTTATAATAAAATTTAATAATTTTAACGCGTTTTTTGACTGTTAAACGATCCATAACATGCTTTAAATGACATTTAATTTTGACAAATGTCAGATAACAGGGTTATACTTTCCCAAACACGAAATGGATAACCCTGTATTAACAACTATTAACTGTTTTTCATTCACATATACTGTTTAAATTTTCTGCCACACTCATCGCTTGTTAATAATGAGATCAGCTCTGCCCGCTTGCAAAATGACTGAGCACATTTCTCACATTTTTTACGTCCGGATTGGAATGGAATTCTCTACACAATAGTGAACGAAGAGAATGGTTCTATGGCTCATCTTTTTACCTTTTTGAGAATCAAAATTCTTTATCGCGTATATATTTATATAGGTTGAATGAGAATGATTCTATCTGTTAAAGTTTTTCGTGTCAGCAAATTTCTTCCTATGTTCTCCACATTTCCACGAATTGAGATTAAATGTAATCATTTGCATATGTAAGGCTTTTCGATGTTCATAACTATGTTTGAAGCTGAACGTCTTTCCTCACTCTTCGCATTCATGGATGATTCATTATGAAGCTTGACTTTCAATAGGCTTTTTTTGACAGATCACGCATGACACTTGTTAAACTGTAATGTAGTTTTTATTTAGTATGGTTTGAAAAATCAAAATGGGAAGGCTTACATTACAACAACGTATCCAAATTTTTCAACTGTATTACGAAAATCAGCGTTATGTGTGTATGTTCTATTTCGCAGACGGTGAGAGAAACAATGGACTTATTGAGAAACCATTTTAGTGAGAACCTGATTTCACGTTTTGGACCAGTAAATTGGCCACCTATATCATGTGATATCACATCTTTAGATTATTTTCTTTAGTTTTATATGAAGTCTCTGATCTTCAGGGTAGGCTAGCTTCAATCGACGCTTTGGAAACCAACATTACTCGTGTCATTCGCGAGATACCGTTCACTATGCTGAAACGCGTCGTTTAAAATTGGACCTTCAGGATGGACCATTTACGGTATAGTCGCGGTGCATATTTAAGCAAGATAATCTTTAAAAAGTAAATGTCATTGATTGTTCTTTTGAGGCGCAAGAAAATTTTTCACTATAGAATTCAACTTTATGCCTCATCTTTGAGATTGAAACCAAACTTTATAATGAATCTCATAAATTCGGGGGCTCACATGATAAAACTAATGTTCATTGAAATGTGACAGTGAAGTAAAAGATTTGATAGAACGTTTGCATTGAAACAACTCTTTTATGTAGTGTCAAATATTCCGGACTATTAAAGATTTTCCCTCACCTTTTGTTGCACAGGTGACACAATAATGCGTTGCTTGCATGTTTTTTAGGGTTTTGTACTAAAATACAAAACCCTATTGCAATCACGACCTGTGTCCGTCTGTCCGTCTGTCCGTCCGTCCGTCCGTCCGTCTGTATGTCACAGAACTTTTTCTCCGTAACTATAGAGGCTATAGCCATGAAACTTTGTAGAAAGGTCAGAATTGGTGACCTCTTGAAAGTTCAAGGGTGGAAAATTTTCACCATTGGTAGTCGAGTAGGGTGTCATTAGAAAGGTCTCAATGAGATCTTTCCAAAACAAGTCTTAAAATTGTCTTATAAGTACCGAGGGGGGCAGGAGAAGGGGAAATGTACGAACCTTTCGCGTACCCCCCCCTCGCGATTGGACACCTTCCATCCGAAAAATCTGAAAAAAATCATGAATGTAGGCCTTAATGAGTACAACAACAACAAATACATGAGAAGTCGAAATTCACTCAACTTTGTTAGTAATAGTATGATTTATCGATTTTGTGTTTTCTTGAATAAAATCTAAACGGTACCCTTAAACTCAATAAAATTTAGCAAAGAAATGACTATTTATAAGATTGATCTTTTCGGAAAGTTTCATAAAGGTTGAATAGTATTTACCGAAGTTATTGCGATTTGAATTTTCGTGTATTACTATGGAGGAATATGCCCTGTATTACTATGGAAACATATTGCTATGGAGCCATATGCGCTTTTTACCGACTTAGACACTACAGCTTTGCTAGGAATTGCATGAAAACTGCAGGAATGATAGGTATCATGGAAATGAGTACATATGATTGAAACAAGTCGAAGAGGCAGGAGAGAGCTCCTAGCAAAAGGGCTTTGTAACCATTCTAGGATTCGAAAAAATAGGCCATGAATCGCAGATTACAGTACAGAGGAGTGGCCCCTGAAAAAAAATTTCATGAAAGGTAGCCGATATGAGTATCAACTGAAAGTTCTCTATGAGAGCTTTTCAAAACAATTCTTAAACTGACAGTTTTTGCTTCAGTGGGAGCACAGGGGGGAAATACATGAAAAATGTGTTTCCTCCCTCGCGAATGGACACCAGTGATCTAAAAAATCTGAAAAAAATATCAAAGGAGAAATTTATGGGTATAACTATAACAAATACCTCAGAAGTCAAAATTTGTTCAACTTTGTTAATAATACTATGATCCTCGAATTTCACATTTTCTCCAATTAAATCGTCTTTGACATGTCTCTTGATTTTATTCGTTGCTGGTTACTGCATTTTGTAAGTTGAGTACAAAACCCTTCTGACATGAGCATAGGTCTGTCTACCCAACTTGTTTGTTATTCATCCATGGACCATTAAACTTAGTGATGTTCTTTTGTTTAGTACTAAGTTAGCTGTGCCCCATCAGCATCGTCCAAACATTGAACACAAAACAACAGCACCATAACTCGCTTGATTTCGGATAACTCGATAAAAAAATGTATACGTAAACTCAATGCAAACTCTGTAACTACGACTGTAGGTACAAACAGAAATTCACACTGTGAACTGTCATGATGCACCATATGCATCATCCATGACAGTCCCTGACAGAGGCTTCGGTTGCGGTTAACGTCATGGGAAACGTCAATAGGCGATAGCCAAGGCCGGATTACAGGATGATTCCTGCACCCACATTTTTCTAGTTGCGCAATTTTATTCAAAAAGAAAAAAATATTGTCCTTTCCACTAGCTTTTATGGCGAAATTCAACGGCATTGAAATCAATGGTAGCTAGACATATAGTTTAAAAGGGACACAATATCAACTGAAATAACGTAGAAATTGTTCACAAGGAAAGATAAGTCAGGAAGCTGGACACACAAGAATGCCTTGCAATTCTCAGGCAACTGGAATACCAAAGGTTAAACCATGACCTGGGAAACGTACAGCAGCTGAAATCAATAATGAAGAAAGCTCCGAGAAATCTAAATTGATAACTATTCAAAGGTTTTTCAAAATATTACCTGCAGAGATAATTGAAATCGCATGAAAAAAGCAATGAAGCTATTTACTGAGGAAGGATTATTTCAAAAGGAATTAAATACAACAAAAACAATTAACAATAAATGTTTATTACCCTTTTTTGCCGATTATTTCTAAAAGAAATAAGTAGGTGAAACATGGACTTTAATCGAATCGACTTTAATCCGCAAATATATTGAACGCCTTTGTGTGATGGTTTCGGAGGCGAGTAATAAGAGAGAAGCTAGACGGGGACCAATGGCGAATGGTATGAAATTTTCGACGAGCTGGAGATCTCAACGATTGTAAGACTGTGGAAGCTGCAATTGGCTGGCCACATGAATCGTAAGGACGAACAATGGATACTCAAAATGGTATTCATTAGGAGAACTGAAGAGCAGTGGGGAAACTGAAAAAACACAGGTTTGACTCTTTCAATGACGACATTTTATCGCTGCTTAGATTTCAAAACTGGAGGACGTGGTTAATGGACCGAGACGATTGGGGGCGCTTGTGACAGGAAGCAAAGGCCCGAGAGGGGCTATAGTGCCTTTAAGGAAGGAACAGCATTGTTCTTCTTTTGTGTTTGCCCTAATATACTCGTACCTTAGCGCCTATGCTGAATATCACCGGATTAGCGTAAATAATAAGTGGCAAACTTTTCCCTCCCATTTTTAAAAGTTCATGTAGTTTTTATGTACACTGCCACCTATGGGGACTGATTCTAAGAGGCCTTTAGTTTTCCTGCAGATATCAGGTTAAAATACGTATGATTCCGCTCAGTAGTCGAGCCGACGGCCACAAAGTTTGCATTACTTTAAATGCTTATACGAGTATATTTCATAGCATTGTTTGAGTTACAATTCTGGATTTGATTAATGATGTCTAATGGACAGAACAACATCGTAAGTTATTTCTCTTTTTTGACTCTCGCGATCAAATCTCAACACTATCGCGTAGTCCACATATGAAACCCACATTGACAGCCGTTGAGCCATGGTTGCAAACAAATCTGCATAAATTATTTACGTTTAATCTGAGAAAAACTCAACCATATAAAATCCTATTCGAACCTCAGAAAAAATTAAGCAGGAAATCAAACTTCAACCGTGAACGCAAAGTTGAATTTGTAATGAAATAAAATTAAAATTATAATGGAATGTCACTTTGAACCCTTTTAAGCAAAGTATAAACACGAATGCGTTTTTGAAAGGTGTAAATCAAGGTATGTGTGTACATTTAAAGCCGTGCATGAATTCCAAACGAGAATAGTCCTTTTCTGGTCCCTCTTGTCTTCATTCTTCATCCCTTTGCATTTCAATCTGCATAAATTAATTTTTTTCACTGGGATCCTGTATCACTATACCCGCTCGTGGTAGTTTCTAGACATCGCTTTCAATTTCTGGAGAGCAACTCTTTCGTCTGTCCGCAGTTGATTTCCTCGTATACATCAATCTTTGAAAAATCGTTGAACTAAAAGGCTTAAAAAGTTTTTAGTTACGGAACATTTAGGATGAAAAAAGACAACTTAGTGTTCGGCATTTTTAAATACGAGTATTATCTTGCGACGGGAAATCTTCATTCGACTAAATCAACTACTATTTCGCTTCGAAGGAAAAATCCAAAAAAGGATGTCAGGCATTTGTGTCGTTGTTCTTGTCGTAGTGCCAAAACACTCTGCCCAGATGAAAGATAAAAAGAGTTTTAATAGATAATGTCCTGGTGAAAACGAAGATTTGCATAAAAGCATAGTGTAAATAATTAAAAAAATCTTTTGCTTGTCCATCTCATTCTCCACTCTTAAAATATTCTGCTTGTCCTTGATAAGGTAGACAACGATGGTCTGCAATGAGTAAGAGATGCTATCCGACGGCTTAGCAGTATTTGGAAAATTGTAGTCACAGTGTTGCTTATTTCATGGATTGTTGGAATATATTTTATTTTGTGAGTATCTATGAATTCTTGTTTTCACTCATAGCCCAGTCATATTAGGGCTTTCACCTCGGAATGAAAGATAATAAGCTGCAAATTGGTATGAACCTTTGTTTTGTCATTTTAAATGTTGTCTCAAAAGTCACAATCGTTATCGTGTTCGCGTCTCAAGATATTCAAGGTCAAAGGTCACAAAAATCGGTTTTTCGCGAATATCTGGCTTCCTATCGGTTAAATGAGATTTGCATTTATTATAAAAGTTGTAGGCTATAAAATTCCCTACAACTTTTGTTTAAACTTTTTTTTCATACGACCAACCGTTTTGAAGGTAGAGCGCGAAGAGTGCACATCGTACAGTCATATACGGCCTAATGCAAGGTCAAGCGTGAGTTATGGTTATCAGTACGTTATAAAGTCAATTATTTACTTGGAAATTATAATTATTAAACAATGCCTATTATTGATGTACTAACTATTAATTATTTATATTTAATTAAAGTAAGTAACTTGATTATTTATATATAATTATTCATATTTAACTATTTAAGAATATCGGGATCATATGTATTTTCTTCATCGGGATTACTTGGATACAGTGAAGCGTTGAGGCAAGCTTGTCCGTTGCACTGGCCGCAAGCTAAAGAACATTGTAGCCCTGATTTTCTGCATCCACAGCGGGAACCACAACCATTTTTGCAATTGCAAAATATTACGTCAACACTTCCACCAACAAGTGTAGCAGCTCATCAACACATAAAACGTGTCTACTACCAGATTCAAACGTGGTTAGGGAAGGACTTAGAACCTAAAGAATGGGGCTGGATGCTTGAAAATGAAATCCTGGAGCCCATACGAACGTTATTACCTCCAGGTTGTGGTTCCCGCTGTGGATGCAGAAAATCAGGGCTACAATGTTCTTTAGCTTGCGGCCAGTGCAACGGACAAGCTTGCCTCAACGCTTCACTGTATCCAAGTAATCCCGATGAAGAAAATACATATGATCCCGATATTCTTAAATAGTTAAATATGAATAATTATATATAAATAATCAAGTTACTTACTTTAATTAAATATAAATAATTAATAGTTAGTACATAAATAATAGGCATTGTTTAATAATTATAATTTCCAAGTAAATAATTGACTTTATAACGTACTGATAACCATAACTCACGCTTGACCTTGCATTAGGCCGTATATGACTGTACGATGTGCACTCTTCGCGCTCTACCTTCAAAACGGTTGGTCGTATGAAAAAAAAGTTTAAACAAAAGTTGTAGGGAATTTTATAGCCTACAACTTTTATAATAAATGCAAATCTCATTTAACCGATAGGAAGCCAGATATTCGCGAAAACCCGATTTTTGTGACCTTTGACCTTGAATATCTTGAGACGCGAACACGATAACGATTGTGACTTTTGAGACAACATTTAGAATGACAAAACAAAGGCTCATACCAATTTGCAGCTTATTATCTTTCATTCCGAGGTTGACCCCTTTTTTTACCTAATATGACTGGGCTATCAAAAATTTTTGCTATTTAAGACTGAAAATTAACAGCTCGGATAAATGATAATTCTATGTTGCATAAATCTTGGTGCCTGATGATAGTGCTTTTTATTTTATGTAGGTTTGTTAATTTTTTCGTGTTAATTTTGTCAACTGAAAACTTTGAGGAACGGAACAAATGGAGAGGCTATGCTCATATAAACTCCATAGGAAATGATATGACCACGTTCTGAGCCTGATTGTCATTTCATTTCCAGTAATTTCCAATATTTCTCCTCTCGTTAGTCCTATTGTCAATTTGACGACTAAACATGGACGCGAAATTTACATACCTGGCGCGTGAGATACGATTCGGAATTCGTTTTTTCGGTTCAAGAACGTATTCGAAGGTACATATTGACTGTAGTGAAAGTAATATTACACCTGGTTTAGGGATAACAACATTTTAAGGAGTGACATTGTAAATCGGAGCGAGGAACTCAATTAAAAGTGTAATATGCGTTATTGCTAGAAAACGATGGGTTATCGATACGAAAGTGTTTTCTATCCTAAGTAGCCATAATGCTTTATTTGTATTCAATGCTATTTTCTTGTTCTGTGAAGTGTTATTTGCAATAAAATCATATTTGCGAGTGCATAAGCGTTTGTTTACTTTCTTGTGACAACCCATTGGGTTCCCCTTAACTAGCTTTAGAATCACGGTCGCAGGGGTAGGTGCAAAAAGACACGTAGTTAGGTAGGCGGTCGCAGGGGTAGTTGCGACAACGTGTACATATGGATGTCCACTCCGGTTTTATCTGGTTCGCATTAGTTTAATCGTCAAATTTGTCATATGTGGCTCTTTTTCGCGTCTAGTTTTTCTTTTCACTAGGCAATATCGTGGAATTTACCAAATTTTCGAATATTTTTCATTAGCTAAACTTTTTAATTGGATCATTTCACCCTTTTCACATCAACTTAATGCAAATCTATACGACAAATTTGCTCTACATTTGAAGCTTATCTAACGTCGCGCGGATATCGATCACTCTTTCGGATGGCTCCGATAGCTTATTAAATTACTTTTTTTGGAATTGTTTGCAGCTACATATAAATGAGTTGCATATTTTGAATAATAATTTTTCTGAAAAATTATTAGAGAAGAAAAATTTTAGAAGAAGGTGGTTTCGACGTGTTCACTTATTCTAAGCTTCAAATGTTGAGCAAATTTGTCGTATAGATTTACATTAAGTTTATATGAAAAGGGTGAAATGATCCAATTAAAAAGTTTAGCTAATACAAGTACTTACAAGAGAAATTTACCTTGAATATAACTTGCAGAAACAAAAACATATTGAGTTTGCATAAGTAGAAAAATTAAAAATTAACTCACTCACCTCTGAGCATGGTGGTCGCCATCACCGGTGTGTATCTTAGAGTGATGGCCTGAGGAGAATTAGTGCACACGTCGAAACCATCTTCTTCTAAGATTTTTCTTCTCTAATAATTTTTCAGAAAAATTATTATTCAAAATATGCAACTCATTTATATGTAGCTGCAAACAATTCCAAAAAAAGTAATTGAATATTTTTCAGTTTATTATTTACTATCGGACTATTAGTAATATTTTAACCCTTTATATCACTATGTGACATACATATCTGTAACAAAGCAAATAATTTCTCACAAATTTAAATTTTACATTTGATTCCAGATTATGTAAATCTTACACGACGTAAATGAACTACTTTATCGATTATAGTGCAATACTTAAAAACCAGATCCCCACCCTTGTGACTAAAGTACATTGGATTTCACTCTGCATCAATTTATGACAATTGTTTGTTTGTCAAAAATAAAACATATGAAATAAATACAAGAATACATATCGGTGCGATTTATTTAGTAAGTAAGTCTACAAATTTTGATACTTAGTGCTAGAAACGATTAATATTCAGTGATTCTTGAATTACTATTGAATCATGGTTTACAACATGTCTGCAACATTGTGTTATAACGTTCCTCAAGGGCATTACATTGTTTCATTGTCAGGATGACTTCAAAAAGACTATTACAAAATGAAAATGATCCACATATTTTTGATTATGCGGCTAGTGAAGATGATTTTGCCTATGACAATTTGACTTTTGTCCCAATCTAGAGCTTCCTGATGGAACTGAAGTTATTGATCATCCAGCCATTGATGCAGCTTCATCTGTGTCGGGACCAAAATTTGATGTACGCTGGAGGAAGATATTTCGGATCAAAATGAGCAACACCTTCATTTTAAAGGCAAAGACGCTTTGCCAGCTGAAATCTTTAATTTGACGCTCACATACAATTCATTCTGAAATTATTTTCGAACGAACTGATTCATAAAATTGTCGAGCAGAGAAATCTTTATATAGTCCAGAAAGAACCCGGCCCTACTTTTTGGGTCACTGAGGCACATACATATATGGCAATTTATTGGCCGGGTGTACATAATATCCTTGATATAGCTTCCAAAAGTAGCAAATTTTTGGTCTAGAAATATAGGAACAGCTCTTGTAAAAGATATAATACCCGTAAACAAATTCAAAAAGATTGGACGATTTCTGCATTTCAGTGATAATTCGATAAACGTGTTTTGCAAACTTGTTGATCATGACCGACTATTTGTTATTCGTCCAGTCATTAGAAAATTGAATGCCATCCTTCAGACCATGCCATTTGAGAACTGTTTTTGTGTGGATGAGTGAATTTGCTCCACAAAGGCTTGGTACAATCTGAAAAGATACTACCCCAAAAAATTAATAAATGGGGCTTTAAAATAGATGTTTTGAGTGGTGCCAGCGGTTTCACGTATAAACTTGAGCCTCATGAAGGAGCGAAAAATAAAATTGAGTCGAACGAACTGGACTTGGGAGCCGTATCAAATAATATCGCGAGGCTTTCACGTGGAATATCGCGAAATCAAAATTACCGATTGTATTTTGATAACTCTATTACATATTTGCCACTTTTAGCCTATCTAGCCATGTAGGGCATTCTTAGCCTAGGAGTCATACGACAAAATCATATTCCCGAATGAAAACTGCCAACAGATAAGGAACTTTTGAAAAAGGAACGCGGCTGTTTTATTGAATATGTGGGTACCATTGGTAAAACAAATATATCTACAGTAGCTTTGGAAAGACGATAAAGTAGTTACTCTTGCGTCAAGTTTTGTTAGTGAGCTGCTTAAGACGTATCGTGTCACGATACAAAAAAATATGTGCCAGCGTTGCGGGTCCCATACCCGGTCAGGTTGGAGGAAAGAATAGACCGAGTTTAATTTTAACTTTTTCTAAACATTATTATTTCCCATCTCAATATTTTATTCAAAAATTATTTTTCAATCTCAATCAAAATTTCATTCACTACTAAAAATAAATCCGCATACAATCGCTTTTCCTCTCCTTTTCTTTAATATTTTCCATGTAAATTTTCATTAAGTGTTTTAATATATACTAATATGTAGTTCATTCACTGTATTTAATATTATAGAATGTATGTTTAGTTTATCATATAGAATATTGTTGACGCTACATTTGAATTAACTACTTTAGTATATCTATCAAAAAGTTTTTTTTAGATAAGCTGGTTGACTTCTTGTTTTATTTCGAAAGATTTTAACTGAAATTATGTGCGTTCTAGTCCCGTTGAATTTTATTTTGATATAATTTGAAATGTATGTAGATTCTGGTTTTAGATAAATACATGATCGCCTTTCTTGGTTTGGAAAAAATATTGTGCACTATATTAGTAGTTGGATGAAAACGCAAATAATCAAAAACATACACTACTTTGTTTTACTGCTTTTACTTTCCTTTATAAATTAATTTTTTTATAAAAACCAAACATTGAAAACAATATCTAAAATCGAGTAAATAATAGATATATTTTAATATAAAAAAAAAATTTAGAAAAAATTTAAAAAAGTTAATAATTGAAAAAAAGTAGCAAAAGGGTACTTACCCAAAATCCTTGCCGGGCGCCCGCCGGGGATGTGGGTGGTACTTGAAAGTAATCTTTTACAAAAATTCCCTGGAAATCCAACATTTAGATAGTAAAATATTAAATAAAGTGTAGCTTTATGTAGTAC
This sequence comes from Odontomyia ornata, assembly GCA_963969285.1. NCBI lineage: Eukaryota > Metazoa > Arthropoda > Insecta > Diptera > Stratiomyidae > Odontomyia > Odontomyia ornata. The sequence goes on from OZ017741.1 coordinate 254,370,736, forward strand.
TCCATATAAAATGAACTGAAGAGACTGTGATATTCCAAACTGACGAAAGTGATAAAGTGATTGACACGACATGAGTATAACTTCATCGAATATCATATTAAATCTTTCACGCAGCACAGAGTTGTTTAAATTCCGTTACAGAAATAACAAGTAGTCATAGGTTTAAAAGAATTCATTGTTTCATAAATAACCGACTCTTTTTATTAAATGTTTCCGCTTCGAAATCAGAATATCCAAAATATAATATTTGATTAGTCTCGATTTGAACGATAACACTATTAGAAATTGTTTTTTCATAACATCCTCAACTTTGCATGTGTGTAGGTGATATTTTCTTCTTCTTCGTAGCCCTACAGCCCCTTTCGCGCCTTTGCTTAGGGATAGTTGGAGTATCTCATTGTCATGATCTGATGTATCGGCACTCCACAAGGTGATATGATCATTATCATGCTTTGGCCATGTGTCCGTCCAACCATATTCTACTCAACCGCAAATACTGTTTGACTTAACCGGTTAGTTTTAAACCTTCTTTTTTGAGCACATGAATAACCAGAAAGATCATTCTCACAATTCACTTTTCGAGAGTATGCTTGGACAAAACAATTTTTAACTGTCTTAATTTTTACTTTGAAGTTATATCGCGGGTGTTCAGATGGGGCACAAGATCTTCACAATCTAATCATAACTTCGCCTTTTTCGTGTTATTTCCCATTTAGACATTTCGGCTTTTTCTCGAAAGCAACAGCCCGGCGCACATATTCCGCTGCTTTTTCTTTACATACTCGCCGCTCGTGAAAACTTACGATCACCCACTTAAATATTTGCGGGGCTGCGATACAAAACTGGATATCCTTTCGCAATAATGTGAAATTGCCAAGATTTTCCGAAAATTGAAAATTCGCTCGCGCTGGTCCGATCACGCCGGCATTTTGTTCACTTCACGAATGAGTTTTCTTTCAATTTTCCTCGTCGTGAACGATGATGGTAATTTTCCCAATTGAACTTGCAACGCACGACGGAAACTTTCTCACTTAAAACTTCAATTTTCGCGAATGTAACGTAGTCTTTGACTTTTTCACAACTTCTAGAATTCGATTTTCCTCGACCGAGTGACGCACGAGTGACTCCTTTAATAGACGTACTAATTATTATGCCAAAACGCTGCGGCGTCCGCGCTGGTGTGCAATCTCGAACAGACTCCACGATCCGTCCAATCCTCCGCATGATTTTCCCCGCCACACCTGTTTATCCCAAACCACTGCTAGCTCAGCTGAGTTAAGTTGTATTCGCCAATGCAATACATGGATGTGATGCACTAAATCAGTGTTCCCATGTTCAAAATTTCAATTTTTCAGATTTGTGTAATTAGGTTAATAAAATTAATAATAGATTGAAAATTTAAATCATAATAAAAGATAAATATTATAACGATAATTAATGCAAAAAAAAATACGTTAAATGCAATAAAAAAGAAACAATATAAATTTATACAATATTTATGATAAAAAAGTAATAAATTTTTTTTCTTTCCAAATTTTATAAATTACAAAAAGTTGCAGTTGAAATTTCAGAACAGTGTTATGCGGTTTTTGGGCTGTTGCCTTGGGTGACTGCTCGATTACTACATATTGCCCGACCAAACATTGTGGTGGAGTACAAGTATAATTGCCATACAGGTGGCGTTGATTAGATCGACAGTATTAGAGGTCCATACAAAATAATATTGCCAAGCAAAGGAAGGACAATTCGCATATTTCATCATCTTTTAGACCTTGTAATGTCCAACGCTTGGCTCCTATATCAAAGTGCTCGAAAGAAAAAGAACCTACAAAATGCACTGTTTTTGTCAGCTGATTTTCGCGAGAAGGTTGCTACTGTTTTGTACAAATTAGAGACGAGAGCAAGTTCAAAAATTCATAGCTAATTGTGTCCCTCCAGTAGCTGTACGACAGGATCAACATGGATATTGGCCCATCTGAGCCGATAAGTAGGTACGCTGTAAATATCCGAACTGCAATGATGTACCATAAACGGTTGATGAGTGTGGCACAGCAATATTTTATTTTTTAACCATAATGCATCATAATATGTCCTGTTTTTAAAAAATATACGTTGTTGAGTTATAAAGGATTAAATTTCTTGCATCTCGTCGTCAAAATATAACGTTAAATTTTTTTTCGTAAAAAAAAAAACAAACGCAACTAATTCAAAAACAAAAACATTCGTGCTTATTAACAGATGGGAGATAACTTTCGCAAGTATGAACATATTTTCTTAAAACTATATTCTGAAACTTACATTATGAAATACGAGTAACTTCACTTATAACAAAAGATATTGAGAATATTGACTGTAATTTAATTGTGTTTTAAATATTTTGAAACTGTCATTTAAAGTAAACAGTTTTTCTCTTAATTGCTGCTAAATCATGAACTCCTTTTAATTGTAGTAAGCTCACGGTTTCACATTCTGTTTTTCATTTGAAAGGTGTTTTCAGGGCATTAAATGCTTCCATATGAGATCGTTCTGTATTATTATCTACATCTTGGCTTCGTTTTGTTTCATCTTTTTTCATATCTTGCTGTTCATTTGCCTGCGATATGCTTTGAAAAATTTTCTCATCCGTCATGATTTAAGAACCTTGATCATTACTGTCACAAAAGAGCCATTCTTTTATAGTTTTGCGTCTTGCGCTGAAGATGGTTGGCAATACCGACCGAAATGCATGCGTGTCGTCTAGAATAAAATACATTTGTAACATCTGAACTGTTAATTAAATTAATGTAATTGAACACTGGTTTTATTTTAAACTTGATTATTTGCAGTCCATAAGGGTGAAAAACTTATTAAATTTTAACCAATACCGACCACAATTGTATTGATCCAACAGGTTAAATTGTTAGAGAAAAGTTTCAGAACTCATCGGTATCACATTCCTGGCATGTTTGTATGTTTGTCATTAGCTTATTTATATCCTCCACTGAAGATCCTTCCACATCAATTATTGAGCTATCATTCTCCCATTTGAGTAATCTGCTCCAAGCTCTCTTCAAAGTCTTTCTCTTAATCAAATCACACGCATTAACAACCATATAACAACACTCCTTTAAATTCAAAACAACTTCTACATTTTCTTCATAAACTGTTAACAATCTTTGTAAAAGTTGCTTCTTATAAAGTTGTTTAAATATTTCAATAATACTTTGATCCAGTAGTTGAATCAAGCATGTCGCATTGGAAGGCGAAAAAATCACTTTAAATGTGCCATTATCTCTTTACTAATTCAGGCAAAGGATAGTTTGGCACGTTATCGAATAAAAGTAGAACTTTTCCTTGTATTCCGATTTCGTTCTGAAATTTTGTTACTTCGGGTGTGCGAATTTCGCTATATTAGTCAATAAATATTTTGGGTTCACCCATGCACTTTTTTGGATTTTAGAAAAAGAGGGGACCCTGAGTTTTTTGAAGCATCTAGGGTGTTTCAATTTTCCGATGAGAAGTAAAGGCATTTTATTTATCCCAGTAGTACTTGCGGAAACTAATATCGTTACTTGCTCTTTGCTTGATTGGGGGGAGCTATTATCTCTCGTTGAAATGCTAAGAAGTTTGACGGTAATGATTTCCAATCCAACCCAGTTTCAGCACTATAGACAAAGCCTAAGTTGTAATTATTTTCATCCAATTCTTTTTTAACATCCTTAAATTAAATTCACGTATTTCATCGCACTTAGTTGCCACCTTTTATTTGATTCAGCTGCAATGTTTTTTCACAGAACAGAGAGCCAGGTATTGTTGCCCAGTTGATCATTTTGAAAAAGCTAGCAATGCAAGGTTTCCTCCAAAAGCTTATTTTTCAGTTTCGTCATTACTTTTCGATAAACTTTCCGTTATACAAATACTTCCAATGCAACTCAGATCATATTCGACATTTTAGTTGTAGGTAAACTAACAAATTTTGCTTACTTTTTGACCTTTGGGGTCGCCATTTGAAATTTAAGCGTATGATTTGGATCATTTTAAAAGGAATCGATCTTAGAGTCTCATTACCAAGTATGCCAAATCTTGTTTGAATCCAAGTTTAACTATGATTCGAAGAAAAATATTCGTTTGTTTTTTTTTTTTAAATGGTAACTAAAAATTTAAATTTAAAAATTACAATTTTATTTATTTATCGTCTGATTTTTATAATTTATCGCAAATCAAAAGAATTTGTTGCAGTTATCTAAAGTTTCAAGTTTGATCAAAACTTTGAAGTTTTTGGGTGAGGTTTTTTTTACTGTTCAATGAATTTTTTTACCGAATTTTTTCCAAATCGGAATTATACTTTGCAGAGAACAGAAATCACGAATTTTCCTCTAAAATTGCGACCATTTTGTTTTCACTCAGCCAATTTGGCTGGTTAAGAGCTTAGCCGAGATATTTATCCAATACACCTTTTCTGAAAATTTGGTTATAAGTGAAGCAAAATGATACCCCAATATGATAATAAATTTCGTTTTATCCTATGCATATATAGTTTGGCAGTGCCTAGCATACAACATGGCTGAACGCCAAAAATTATCCAAGAGGTGTAATCCTGAAATTTCGAATATCGGAGAACCAAATTGAACACAGGTGCACTCTATATGGCCCGAAGCACCCAACCCTAGGACAAATTAATATTTGAACCTTTTCGTTGCTGATGCAAGACATGAATTAACATTTAATAATCCTCAACGAAAATTGCAGATTGGGGAAAGATTCAAAGGAAGTTTAATCAGGATTACCAGAACCAATGTCCACGTCCTGATGATGGAAACTCTTGCCTAATGGTTCCTAATGAAAGAAATTCAGCTAACGACGGAATAGATCTCTTTTCGTAGAAGTTAGAGAAATTGACATTGGGAATCATGGAGACAGTAGTTTTCAAGATTAAACATCAAAACAATATGGAAACATATGAAACATCAACCATCATACGTTTGAAAAGATTGAAAAGCTTTCTTCTCCTATGCGTCAAAAATATTCATCGGCTATTTCTGTACTAAAACAATCCCTCATTGGCTTTTTGAAATTACACCAGAAGAAGGTTTGGAACTTAATCTGTTTATATTATAGCAGTCAATGGGTAGAGTAACTGAGGGGTACTTGCCCACAGAGCCGAGGTGGCGTATATACAAAATTGAAAAACAGTTTAAGTGAAGGTGTTGAATCTTAAATCGTTTGTGATGCGATAAATCTTCTCGATAGGGCTACTATGAACTCAATTGATTGTATTACCAATATAGCACTGCGACATTTGCTTGAGGTTACTATTAGAGATTATTGCACATTGTTCAATAACATGTTGAACAATACATACTCGTATTTCCAAAATCAGTGAAAAAAGGCCAAGGTATTTCCGATCTTGAAGAAATAAAAACAATTTTTGTTCCCTAAGCTATCGTCCAATCAGTTTGCAGCCTAATTTCAGCAAAGTGTTTGACCATACATGTTGGAAACTGAACAGTGGAGAATATGATACAGTTTGGTTAGACGGAATAATTTTTAAACTCCTTCAAGATGGGTTCGCCAGACACCTTGTTGCCATGATGATGCTGCACATCATTGCAACAAGTTGTTTGTACGGGAAATGGATAGAAATCTGACGACAGTGCAAAATTTAAGGTATTGGAAGGTCTAAAGCAAGGAACAGTTACTGCATCTTCGCACTTCTCCATATTCATTTGCCAACTATTGACTGGCTTTGATTTTGACGTCTCTTCAACACCATCATTGGTAGCGTTTGCTGATGATCTGATCATATATACGGCAGACCAAAAAGCGAGACCAGTTGAGAGCAGCCTACAAAAAATATCTAATGATGCACAGCTTTATACGGATAATTTGCGAATGATATTCAATACGCAGAAGTGCGACACAATCTTGTTTTAAAGATCCCTGTGGTTTGTTAGTCGAGACATGAAGTGTGATTGTAAGGATTTCCATATTTTGGCTGGTGAGGGCAGTTCAGAACGGGCTTAGCGTAAATCCTGCCTTTGATACCTCGGTGCTTATCATGATCAGTATCTGTACTATAATGAATATGCCAAAATCATGCTCAGTAAACGGCAAAAAGTAGGGATGGCCCTTTGACGGCTCTTTTATTCTAGACACATGATCAAACGGTCAAAATTATCTGTTACAAAAGCCTAGTTCCACTAGTTTTTACCAATACTCAAGTGGAAATCAGTTTAGGCATGCCTAAAGGGGAATTAAGACATAATGTGGAAACAGTGGGACTTGTCCAATGGGGGCTTAATGGGGCATGCTTAAGTTGGGCATGGCATGTGCAGGCCTAATGGGGGCCTAATTAGGCATGCCTCACTCAAGCAATTTTATTAATTTCGCATTTCATTGTAATCAAGAGAGTGAAAAAATATTCAAATGAAAATTTTAAAATTGAAAGTGATATTAGGAATTTTTCACATTTTGTTAGGCATGCCTCATGAGGGCCCAATTAGGCAAGCATAAACTTGTTCAGTTTAGGATTTGTTTAACAAAACTCCATAGGGCCCCAGTGCCAAACGTAACGCATTACCCCATCAACTAATAAACACAGCATCTTTAGGCACTGATGGGGCTTTGCGCATTAGGGCCTAATGAGGTTTTCCTAAACAATTCGTAATCAGAAAAATCTTTGTTGTGAAAAATGCAAGCCACACTAACATTTTTTAATAAGAACTTAGCATTTTACAAACATTAGTCAAAAATGACAGTTTTACGAACATTCATCAAAAACAATAGTTTTGTGATAGTTGGGCGTATCACGATCGTTTTACGAAAGTTTAACGATGATTTCAATTATGTTACAATAATTTCATGAGTGTTTTATGATAGTTTTAAAGTCTAATAACAAAAAGCCTGATTCCTGGGCAACCATTTTCTACATTTTACAAATAAAGTTCCAATTTGGGCGGTGATGGGGCTTACCAAAACAATTTCTAATTTAGGCAGGGATGGGGCCTGCCTAAATATTTCCTAATTTAGGCGGTGATAAGGAAAATGCTTAAATTTTTCCTGAACAAAAATTTTTTTAGTGTAAAAAATAAACAATCCTTAAATTCTAAGGAAGAATAAAAATATTTACAATTTTCTTCCCTTCATGAATACATTTCATTTTAGGCGGTGATGCGGCTTGGCTAAACAATTCCTAATTTAGGCAGTGATGGAGCTTGCCTAAAAAATTCTTAATTTGAGGTAGTGACGGGGCTTGCGTCAACAGTTCCTAAATAGAAAATTTTTTGTTGTGTTAAATCGAACAAAATAAAATACTGTGGTAATAAATCACCAATCTGCGTAGAAGATGAGCATGCATGGCTTTAAATACTTTTAAATTCGGATAAGATGAGGAGTTGATCACTTATTCCCAAGTTAGGCATGCCTAATGTGGGCCAAATGGGACTATAATGCAGCAAGCTTAAATTGAATACAAATATTTCATTGCATACAATTTGCACCAGACCTGTGTTATTGAGGATATATATATATATATATATATATATATATATATATATATATATATATATATATATATATATATATATATATATATATAGGTTCATCGCAAACGTGGATTTTCTTGAAAAATGTGAAAACTGTTAAGTATTTTGTATTATGCACAAATTCATACCTTATGTGTTGATCTTGCCAAGAAAGTTGTTTGTCTTTAGGAGCTGTGTAGGCGAACCCCACTACCGCCTAAATTCGAAAGTGCTTAGGCAAGCCCTATCACCGCATAAATTAGGAACTATTTAGGCAAGCGCCATCAGTGCCTAAATTGGGAACTGCTCAGGCAAGCTCCATCGCAGCCTAACTTAGGAACTGCTTAGCCAAGCCCCATCACTCCAGGCATTGATGCGGTGATGCGCTACATTCGGCATTAGGACCTAATGCGGAACTCTCATTATTGCCTAATTCCCATTTAAGCATACCTAAATAGGGCCTAATGACTGCCTAAATTGAATTTCTACTTATGCGGATGTAAGGTCTGGTATAATCATAGTGCAACTACTATGGAAAGATCAAAAGTTTCCCAGAGGAAATATCTTCGTGCACTTACTGGTCTGTACAGAAAGCGTGAGATGGATTGGAAGCACTGTTTATCGAATAGAAGAATTTACCAAATTGCTAAAGTGACGAGAGCCGATATCTTCACATTGAAGCTACTTCGAAATTATATCGCAAGATCTGTAACTGTGATCATAAATCCCTGTTCTACCCTACAGATTTGTATATTGAGACTTGACTCACTAATGGCTTCATTTGTCCTGATGCATTCGTGTATTTGAACATGAATCGGTATGTTTTTAATTCTGACTACGTTCCGGTTTTATATCATATATGTAGACGGGCCACTGATCAGAAGACAAAATATCGTCCAAATTTGTTTTCGCGAGACCAGCAATTTCCATGGAGATACTCATTTGCTAATGCTAAATGGCAATGGCTAAATTATTCATGTTTTGAGCTTTTCATTACTTTGTTTTGATTTTCTGCTTATTATTGCTACATTTAGAATTATTGTTGTCTGTTTGTGTTAGCAGTTTTTATCAAAAATAAGGGATAAGTTTTAACAGTACGGTTGGGTATATTGTGATTCGTATTATATTAGTATAAGAGATAAGTTTTAACATTTAGGTTAAGTTTATTATGATAGCATTCTATTAGGATTAGATAAATTTTTTTTTGACTGAATTTGACTAGAGTTAGGTTAGAATATATTAAATGTGAACTAAATGTACACTATTGTGTTGTGCATTATTTTTTTTTGCTTTGGCACCCCAGCCAAATTAGTCCGTCTTGCCAAAATGACAATGACGTTGATAACCTCCCAAGTCTGTATCAATAACCAACTCACCTATGCCTTTGACACAAATATCGGACTAAAGCAGGGAGATGGGCTGTCCCCATTGCTATTCAATTTGGCTCTGGAGTACGTCATAAGGAAGCTACCTGTTGATACGAGAGGTACATTACTATGCAAGTCCAGCCAAGTAGTAGCCTATGCGGACGACATCAACATTCTGTCACGGTCATTAACAACTACCAAAGAACTTTTCCTGAAACTCGACAGCGAAGCGAAACTATCAAGGCTAGTTGATACGAGAGGTACATTACTATGCAAGTCCAGCCAAGTAGTAGCCTATGCGGACGACATCAACATTCTGTCACGGTCATTAACAACTACCAAAGAATTTTTCCTGAAACTCGACAGCGAAGCGAAACTAGCAAGGCTACAAATCAATGAAAATAAAACAAAGCTCATCACGCAGTCCAAGAAAAATACCTCAAGTACACAAAATATTACACTTGGCGAATACAGTATCGAAAATGTTAGCGAATTTGTGTATTTAGGCGCCAAAATAACGAAAATAGGTAATGAAAGAGACGAAATACGCCGCAGAATACAGCTCGCAAATAAAATATTTTATTCAATGTTTTTGAGATTAAAAACCAGCTGCATACACAGGAAAACAAAGTTCCAAGTATACAAATCTGTAATAAGGTCTGTGTTATGCTATGGGTGTGTAACATGGATCCTAACCCAAGCATCCGCAAATCTATTGAACGCCTTTGAGCGACGGGTCCTGAGGCGAATAATCGGAGCGGAGCTAGACGGGGACCAATGGCGAATTCGATACAACCATAAGGTGTATGAAATTTTTGACGAACCGGAGGTCTCAACGATTGTAAGACTGCGGAAGTTGCAATGGGCTGGATACATGGATCGTATGGACGTTAAACGGATGCCCAAGAAGTTATTCGTTGAGAGAACTGAAGGCCGGAGACCAGTGGGGAAACCGAGGAAACGCTGGTCTGACTCGGTCAGCGAAGGCAGTTCATCGCTGCTCGGATTTCGAAATAGGAGGACGCGGTCGATGGGCCGCGATGGTTGGAGGCGCTATTTGCAGGAAGCGAAGGCCCGAGAGGAGATGTAGTGCTAAGAAAAAGAATGACTGGTTCTATTAAAATATTTCTAACAATGGAAGTTTCAAGCAATGAAAAAGCATGTAATAACCGTTTGAATTTTCCGTGATTAAAATAACTGCAACAAAAAATGTTCCTACTATATGCATCGATCTAGACACAACATTTTTGTTTGCTGTTAGTCGAGATTTCTCGAAAAGATGAATAACATGAATACTTAAAAGACCCATTAAGTGTATTAGTGATATTGCTATAAAATGATGGCCAGTTAAATTGCTGTCACAACAGATTTAGCTTGAAACAAAATATTTGATATACTATATGTTCGTATCATATGAAGTTTTTCTTGAGTTTATTCGTTATTTCTGTCTGCCTTTCATAAATTGAGAAAAAGACCCCTCTGGCAGGAGCGAAGTTTGGGAACCCAACTTTTTTCGAAATAAAAAAAATATTTAAAATTTCCATTCTGCAAAAATCTTTTGTATTTAAATAGTTTTCATCATGTTTACTATATGACAAAATTAAAACTTATTTCATCAATATAATGTTTCATTTGCTGTTTCTCAGTTGTAGAAAATTTACAACCACCGGTAACACTCATGCAAAACAATCCAACAGTTTCGCCGAGCTCAAATTTTAATGATAAAATAATTACAAACTGGCTGTAGGCAAACATTATCCAGAAATGTCTGCTTGAGTATAATTTAAATTAAAAGGACATTTAACAGAATGGGTAGGACATTTTCCGGTTTATCCTCTTTCGCCGAGACAGTCATACAGAAATGCGATAGATTCTTCTCAAGCTCGTCTCGCCGGACGACACGGATACTATGCTGTTCCATTTTCCTTCTGTTCATGTCCTCTTTTTTTACTGTCATTGAAATCAACGATAACTAGATGTGACTTTTGAAACATTTAATTAAAATCGAATTTTGTTGCTTGCATTCGGTTTGAGTTGGCATATGTTGTGTCATTGACATCAATATCAATTCTATTCAACTAGGTAGTGGTTTTTTCAATTCAGTCTCGTCTCATTACATTCCTTTAACGTATGTTAACCCTTTTGTTCTTTTTCTACCACCCTCTGACCAAACGGACGTCCATTGAATGAAAGGAACACATGTCTTGTGTGATCATACGTCGTCGAAATGGGCTGTGAACAGGCATAAGAAATACTAGGTGCCAGTTTTTATGTCATAACATCTTAAGTTTCTAGTTAAATGACAAATAAATTATTACTGAAGGATTCACTCTGCGGTTGCCAGTTTTGATGTTGAGCAATGATAATGTTCGGCAGGGGGTTAGATCTCATTTATATTGTTCTATGTTGTGAACAAAATCGTGATCAATTGATGTTTTCCATATGTGTTGAATGTAGATTAAAGAAAGTAAATGAGTTTGAGTCGGTGCACAGGTGGTAGGCCCATTGGACTGGATTTTGGCTATATGATGCATGTTTTCATAATTTTACTGGTATTCAATAAAATTATATAATTATGCACTGTTTTTGCACTGAATTTTCGGTAAGTTGTAAGATAGATGTGAAACAACATTTATTTAAGTTGAACGACACCGTTGGATAATATTGGAAATAAAATGAGGTTAAGAAAGAAACGACAAAAAACTCGATTTGAAAATTTATTGTTTTACGATAAAAAATAAAATTACGCTGATATGAACAGAAATTCTTGTTTTTTTAATGGCTTAAATTTTTTCAAAATCCCCTAAACGATTTTTTTTAATTTTCAGGCTTTCCTAGAAAAACGATCCATACGCCCGTTCCTTCGAAAAATATAAATGGTATTATTACCTTAATTGACGGAAAGTTCCAGATCAACTGTACTGTAGATGAAGCACAAATAAGTTAGAAGTATATTCAAACAACGTCGACAGCTTAGATAGTGACTTACGAGTACCATGGCGGTGCTCGATGAATATGCATTATCAGCAGAAAAGGCTTCAGAGACAGATGAGCATGTATGCGCTTTTTGGGTTTCAGATCAATGCCTCTGAATGGGAGCTCCCGGTATCAAATATAAGTCTGCGTTATTGTTGAAATTTAGTTGATACTTATATAAATTTGCATGGTGCTACACAGCAATGCTAACAAAAAACTGAATTATTTGGATGAGTTTAAGAAGGCTTAGAGTTTGCCGCATGAAACTATATTTCATCGATGAAATTTTAATAAAAGATTTACGCCATAAGGTATCCTTATGTGTATTTGTTCTCTCCTGTTTGATAAAAAGAATTAAGTGAGTAGAAATTTTTTTTAGATAAATTAGAATTAATTCAGAGAGAGCAAAATGTATACCTGTTTTTAAAAAGATATTTTTAGAAATTTAAATTAAAGGAAAATTTCTTGAGCTTGTATAATTTTTTCCCTCCCAAACATGATTCCAAATAAACACATCTTCAAAAAAACTCATTTTTCTATGTTTATTCTATTCTCATCTTCAAAGGCAGCGTTAATTTACTACAGCCTTAGATAATTGAGTAAAAGATGTCATAAAAAGTCACAAGAAAATGAAGCTCAATGATGATGGTATTAAGTTTCATTGCTATATTTTATTATCTAAAGGGTGAATTGGGCTCATGATTATTCTCTTGATTTTAAAACTTCAACTGTAAAAAATTTGTGCTGAATGACAGAAAACAACAAACCACAAATAAATTGATAACTAACAATGTAAAATTAAAAGGTTATTGTCGAGAGATGAGCTGGGCCCATTGCTATTTAATTTGGCAATAAAATACGCCATAGATTCTACGTCTAGCTTTCATTGCATACTTACGTATTTTTAAACCCCTCTTGTCAAAAGTTTTCAAAAATTAAATAATATGGTATGGAGAAGTCTAACAGCTCCCATTGTTGGGGGAACCTGGGGAAACGTCAAATACGAAACTGACGACAGTCAATATGAGAAAACATGATCAAGGAAACTCCGCAGATGGTGGATGCAAACAACAAATAAAAGCAGAAAATCAACAAAAAAATCAAACTACAAAAGGAAAACTATGAACTAAGGCTCAAAGATCTATGCAAGAAAGAGATGACGGCTCAAAAACCGAGCAGCAAAAGAAAACAAAGGTGGAGAAAAGTACAATACAAACCTTTTCGAAAGAAATTCTGAGTGCTGGTGGCTTTATCGATGGGCAAAACTATTTACAGTATTGGACAGAAGAATTAGAAGTTGAAGAAATCGTCGAAAGTAATTCTGATAAAGATACTAATATAAACTTTATTCAATATTTCATAAATAAAAATAATATAAACTTTATTCAATATTTCAAAAATAAAAATAATATAAACTTTATTCAATATTTCAAAATAAAAATAAGGAGAATAAACCAACTTGTAGATCTGCTGGTTCTTCAGAAAAAGGCAGCAACTAAACAGGAAGAGTTCCACCAATAAATATATTCGGAAAGTGGATATGGCTCGGCTGTTGGCAGCCGAAAATAAATCAAGGAACTTTGAAATCAGAAGAGTAACTACAAAAAATTAACTATCAAAACTAAATCAGTGGTTGATTGGGCGTCAGCCAAAGATGCTCTGAATTTTGGGAAGGTTTTCCACTTCACCTATACCCCGAAAAGTGAAAAAAATAAGACTTTTTGTTGAAGGCTCTGAACTGCGGAGAGGATACGGTCGATCTTCTTCAGGTGGTCAAGGAAACTTCCCCAGAAATTAAATTAATCTCTGTCAAAACCTTTCCATCAAGGCGATCGACCATCAAAACGAAGAATTTGCTACTTTGTCTGGAACAAATTCCGAATCAAAGTAGTCCAAATGCCCTTCAACAAATAAGGTATATTATATGAATTACAGAGTGAGTGGTGAGGTAGGAACACCTCCAGAAAATAGGAGTCAACCAGCGTTACCGATGTCAACGATTTGATAATTTAGCTGCCGATCACGCCATGCATTAGGGGTGCCTAAATGCAAAGAGATGCATGCCCTGGTGAGTGCAAATTGGCTCATACGGAATCTAAATAAAAATTGTACTGCGTCAAATGTGGTGTATTTGGTCATCTAGTATCATATCGAGGATGCTTTCGATATCAAGATGCAAAAGTTGAATTAATTGCAAAAGAAACACAAGTGCACCGCAGTGTAATACCTTCCAACTTCATCCCGATGTATCATTTGGATGGACCAGTGGACAATGTTGGCAACGTACTCATTGGAGGAGTCTGATGTGCTCCAAACAGATCCGTGGGAAAACCAAATTCTAGAACTCGCGGCCAAGACGGCGCTCGTTATACTAAACACCAGAAATATGCGGACTTTTGGCCATATAGGCTGCGAAGAACCATACCCAACGTGACATTTACCTCAGAGTCCTTAGTATGGAGGATACACAATTGGAGAGTATTAGAGGACTACTCAGCCAGTGATCATCAGTACATTCTGCTTGAGATCAGTGATGTTGTCTCCCATTCTTCTAGATTTGGGTGTGATGTATTGAAAGTTGGTATGAAAATGTGGCCGTGATAGACTGCAGCGATGGTCTGCTACCTCGGCGAAAGAGGATGGTAAGATCCATCGAGATTGCTTGTCCGGGGACGCGTGAATGCGTTGGCAAGCTAGTGTTGCGGTGTCGTGGGGCGGGTTCTTTCCCCCAGTACAAGGACCCACTACAAAAAGAATTTTGCATTCATGAATTCTTGGGTCACAGAAAAAGTCGGCTTAGGTCGGAAAAAGGAGGCAACCAGCTAAGGATTGTAAATTGCAGAAGAAAAAGGACAAACTGGACTTGAGAAAGACAGACGGACTTAAGGGAACTTCGTCGTTACCCGACGATTCTTATGGCCCATAAATAAGGGTGGAACATCCATATGGAGGTGGTGCCCCCTCGCGCCCTCCTAACCGGATTAAGGCCCAAACGTTGACGTGGCCATCTGTTTCCCATTTGAGAGAAAAACGCATACAAAAGTACTTTGTATGACTCTTTCCTCAAATGAGAAGCATAAACGTAAACAATTTATGCTATAGAGTTATGCAATGAAATCACATAGCCCTATATCATAAAAAGACACACGAGCGGAAGGCCACTCTATCCGGCAAGAGCCCCTAGTAAACGACAAAACGATTGAGCGCGCCCGATGGCTAGCCCATTTAAGAGAAAAAGCCTAGCATCGTTGCGGGTCCTATACCCAGTCAGATTTGATAAAAATAGAAAGACCGAGGGTGTTGTTTAATAACCATTTTTATTCTATTCTTTTCGCGATCAATAACAATTAATACAAATAAGAGAGTTTCGAGGTTTTCGACGCGTGATCTAACTTGACATTAAATTATGGCAGAGTGAAAATATGATGGACGATATTGACATTCCATTATTACATATTTCGATTGCACTCTAAAGCAAATGCCTTCTCATGTTAATGATTTCATCCGTCCACATTGTTTTTTTGTGTTTGATTCAGTTTGAAAAAATATATGCCTAGCAAACTAACATGATGCAAGCTTTATTCTCAATAATTATTTGCAATAAAAGGCAAATATTCACTCATTTTTTTTAACAATCTTGTCGAAGCTTTTGTTTGCTACTCAGTATAATTATATTTTTGAATAAAAATAAATTATAAATTTTTCTATAACGGAAAGGGTCGAATTATATCCAAAAGAAGTATTTCAGGCAAAGCACAAGTCAAATTAGGAAAAACAATTAGTCAACATTTTTTAACGATCTTCACATCAAAAGCAACTATTCCAATATTTCATGACTCTTATAAATTTAGCGTCTTTTGGTATCTTAAAAATTTAAAAAAAAGTACAATCTTATAACCAAACAGTATTAAAAGAAATCTTTGGAAAAAAATCAAATTTTTCTTCTTTTTGCAGTATTTGTCAATTTTGTGTTTTAAATTCTCTACAGTTCTACTCTACTCTCAGGTAATCTACTTGCGTTTATAAATTTTTCCGGCAAGTAACTAGACGGGTTATCACCTATCAGTAGCGTAGATCCGTTATCAATACGTCTTCTTCGACGGGCAAGTGGACATCCACTCGGGCAAGTGGACATCTAAACGCTACTTCCAAGAATCAAAATTTGTGATGTTCACCAAAAATTTCCATGTGGCGAATTTTATTCTCCAGACGTGAAAATCCAAGATGCATTGATATCGACTAACCGCCTTCATCAAGCGTGCCAATACAACCACGCTGACATCAACCAAGTGCAGTTCGCCTTCCGGATTGACGATTTCGAGTATGGACGTCTTCACCCAATGCCCCTGTCCAATGATATCATACGAAAAATCGAATAGAAAATGATCATTCACGCGCGACCGTAGCTACAATGCATCCCATCTTGTCTCCATTTACGTCAAGACTCACCGAATTTGAAAAGTACTTGCAAAAAAACGTGATATTGTTCCGTCAAAAGTTTTCAATAAGCCCGCCCCGGTGCTGTATGCTCGGTCATTTCAACCTCACTAATCCCATCCCAATCGCAGCATAATGCATATTCGAGTTACGATGGCCAAATGAATTTGGCTAATTTCAATGAGTTTAAACTTGCTTTTTGTTTTTTCTTTACCGGCGCGGTTTTCGCAATATGCGCCCCGCGTGGAGTTCTGCAGAAGCCTTCGAAGTTTACTCAGAATTTAACTTCAATTTTCTTCGTTGATTGACTGCCCATGTTCACTCAATAAATTCCACAATTCCATTCACTTCACTCAACCTTCACACACTTGCATAGACAGCGGTCGAGAAAAGTTTTCATTTATTGGGTCGTGAAACCGTACGATTCGCTGCACTGCAGTTACGTTAAACTTTTAAATAATTCCGAAAAACTTCCCAAGAAGCATTAACTAAACCTCGATGTTAATTTCCCCAAACCCGGAATCTTGCATGCGGATTTGAAATTTTTCAAAACAAAATTTAATTACAGTCGGGAAAATTGAAATGAAGTAAGGAAATTTGAAATGTAGTAAAGAAATTTAAATGAGGTATAGAAGATTTAAATGGGGTGAAGAAATTTAAATCGAGTAAAGAAATTTTAACTATAGTAAAGAAATGAAAATTTCAAATTGTTATAAAAGTTAAATCTCATGACGAGTAAAACTAAAGGAAGATATATAAATTTTAATATAAAGGAAAATTTATTAATATTTTATTTATTTATTAATGAGACGAAAAAGTATTCTACACAAATATGCTTGCAAATAAAATCAATTACATATTTTTCAAATCTGCTACAAAATTCCGAGTAAGAGATAGGAAGGTTCTCGAGAAGTTTGATTGTGTGACCGTTCGATTAATACAGGAACATTGGAAAGATGGGCGTCGAGAGGTTTATCAAAGTGCTCACAGCAGGTGCTTCGCTGCTGGGTGATTTGCTGGGGGACAGAAGAACTGGCAGCTCAAGACATGGTGAACCTAACTTTGAGCATCGTTATGACTGCTTGCAACATTTCTACGTGCCTTTGAAAACCCCAACACGGTAAATCCTCAGTGTACTGATGGTCAGCTAAAATCGCTGAAAAGTGAAGGGAGTGTCACAGGCTTCGGAGTGAGGCTCAATGGGAATGAAACCATGACGAGGCATGGAAATGGGTAGCAGCACAGAAGTTGGCCAGAAAATGCCGTTGAAAATTGATCAACAACAGCAAGACTCGCTGCTAGTAAGATCTAGTGAACAATGTGAACAAGGATCCATAGGGCCTTGGCTGTAAGCTAGTTAGAGATGCGTTGCATATATGATCCAGAAATAAAAGACGACATTGTCCCGGCGCTCTTCACCGTCCATCCCGTCCATGTTGACGCGGCCCAGAGTGAAATCGCAATTGGGTCCCGACTCACCACACAGCCGGAACTGGAAGAGCTAGTCTTATCATTGAAAACAAGGAAGACTCCAACTCCAGATGGTGTTTCAACTGAGGTTTTGCAACTTCTCTATCATCATTGTCCTGACTTGCTGCTCACCATAGTCAACGCTTGTCAACGGGACAGAGTTTCCCCAATACGATGGATAGTGGCGAGGCTTGTGCTGATCAGCAAGAAAAAGAGAAATCTTGGATCCTCGTCTACATACCGCCCGTTATGCATACTAGACACTGCTACGAAAGTGCTAGAGAAACTCATCAAGGGAAGACTCACTGGCGTGATTTTGCTACTGAGGACCTATCTTCTCGGTAGTCTGGACTAAGAGCAAGACGATTGCAGAAGTGATGAGTACAGTTAAAAAGGCAGAGTCATATAGCCACACCAAGTGACGGAGCGTCCTGTTGGTGACACTCAACGTTAGAAATGCCTTCAACTCCCCTAGATGAGTGGATATTCTGGATGTGCTTGACCACCCTTTCAAGTTCTAGAATATCTAATGCCGCTTTTGAGGGACTACCTGAAGGATGGGAACCTATTTCACGACACGACACAGGACCAACAAGGACGAAAGTTACATCGGGTTGTAATGATTTGACTTCGTCCGTCTTGTTTCAAGATTTTCCGAAGGAAGATCATTACGATGGTGCCCAATATGGGGCAAAAATAAGTTCATATATTTTGAATTTTCCGCTCGGTAGACGACCGGATTCAATTTTTATTGCTGCCCTCACCATCTGATATTAATGTGGCATACTTTAGAGCGTTTCGTAAAGTGAAGATAAAGTCACCCATAAAGTTTCTTCTCGTGTTGTTTTGCTTGTCTTCTGGATAGTAAGGTCTATAGCATCATCTAGAATTCTTCGTTCGTAATGGCTCAGCCACCTAAACATGCCGGTGATGCTATAGAGCAATACCTCCCTAAATGTTGCCAGAAAAAAGGTTGACACTTTTTTATACAGTTTGAAGTCGAACAGTTCTAATTTTGAACCAAATGATGGTACCTGGCGTTTTCAAATACCCTCCTAAAGAGAGAAGGTGGTTACCCTATTCAAACTGCTTTATTGTTGTTTTAATAGATTAACGTTAACCACACCCGTCAAGTTTCCATCCTCTAGGCAGAGATGAGCAGTTCATTCACTCAGTTTAACATCTTTAGTTTTGAGATTCCTCTTGTAATACAACGACCTTTTTTGGAGAAAGTAATGGTTGCTTTTTGTATAATGTTTGCATTTGTCCCAAGCCTTCGTGTCCGCTAACTTTAACGAGACAAAAAATGTTGAATTACTGTGAAGTCACTTAATTGACACACAATACAATATTTCTAAAGATAATAAAAATTGACTGATACATCTCGTAGAATAGGCTACACCTGATAAATATTTTGTGGTCTAGCTTCGTGGCTCGGCAAGAACTCGATGATCCCACAAATTCAAGGCAAAAAGCATGCGTACGCGGTTGTCAACGGGAGCTTGTCAGCGGACCTCGGTCTTGTTTATAGCTGGCTAACACTCAGGACCCGTGTCCTACATGGATTGTTGCTTAGAGATCTACCATTGGTTCAGACTTATGGAACGTATCTTACGATTAACTACTGAGCCTGGAGATGTCAGATAAGTTACGCTTGATCGACTATATGGATGATGTTGTGGCTCTAGTCACTGAACGCTAATGCACCGAGCTAGAGACTGGATGACTGACTACTCGTGACCTCAGCTTAGCACTGGAGAAAACCGAAGCGGTTATCTTGATAAAGAAGAGGATCCCGGGACTAAGAAAGATTAGTATTGGAGACATACTAATCGAATCAAAGCCAACGGTGAAGCACCTGGGGCTGCTGATCGACTTGAAGATGAGTTTCTCTAAACAAATCAGGGCAACGGCTGAAAAGGCTGCTTCGGGCTTATCGGTTCTGAGTTGACTTATGGCAAACGTAAGGGGACCCAGCGCATCAAGAAGACGCCTCTTGATGAGTGCTGTAGTGTCAGTGCTACTGTCTGGAGCAAGAATAAAGGGCAACGCTCTCAGTAAAGAGGTGCACTGAAAACATAGAAGAGGAGCACTGAAGATGGCATCTTCATATTCGACAGTCTGCGATTTGGTAGTGAGAGTTATTGCAGGCATGATACCTTTTACCCTCCTCGCTACAGAGCACTGCGCTATTTATTTGCATCGAAGCTAAAACGCAGGTGAAACACTGCTCACTCAACGACTGGCAGCAGTCTTGGGTGAATTCCATGAAGAGAAAGAGGACAGCGTGCCTCATCCTGGATATGGGGCATGTTGAAGGCATGTTGAGCCTGACTTCTATCTGACCCAGATTTTGAGCAAGCATGGGTGTTTTCAGTTTTACCTGCACAAGATTGCTAAGTCGTGGTCCCCCAATTGATGGTTTTGCCCAGAAAGGAAGATGATGCCTGCCGCACATTTTTTTCATGCGAAGCATGAGACAGGCTACGACAACACCTCTACAGGGAGATCAGGCCGGATAATATAAAGGGTGGCCAACTATAATCCACGATGTTAATTGTGAGTCACACCTTAACGTCAAGTTGTTCACCCAATTTAACCACAGAGAGGTACACAATTGCGCAGCCTGTTAAAATTGTTGAAGCCTTTTGCGAAAATGGGCGTTCAAATCAAAATGCATCTCGTGCAACTCGTAATTTTTTTGTCAGCATAATCGACCAAATTTGTCCACAATTGCGAAATTACCTGTGCATGCTCGCCCAGTTCGTTCTGTGGAAAACATTGCTGATATTCGTGATAGTGTGGTGAGCCCTCAACCTCGACTTGTCGTCGTGCCCAACAATTGAACATCTCACGAACATCACTGATGCGAATTTTGAATAAAAATTTGAATTTAAACTCTTACAAGGCTCAATTGACTCAAGAGATGAGGCCTACTGACCATTTCAAGCATCGGTGATACGCCGAATAGATGGTTGAACAGACAGAAGGGAATCGTGACTTTACAAAGAAAATCATGTTCAGCGACAAGGCACACTTTCACCTCAGTGGCTTCGTTAACAAGCTGAATCGCCGCATTTGGGCAAATGAGAACCCATGAGTGATTGTTGAAAAGCCGATGCATCCACAAATAGTGACTGTTTGGTGCAGTTTATGGGCTGGTGGCGTCATCGGGCCATACTTCTTCGAAAACGAGGACGGTCAAGCAGTTACCGTGAATGGTGTGCGCTATTGCGAGATGATCACGTACTTTTTGTTGCCAGAAATTGAAGTTATGGACCTGGGCGATATGTGGTTCCAACAGGATGGTGCCATTTGCCACACAGCCAACGAAACAATGGCTCTTTTACGCGAGAAATTCAATGGCCGTGTTATCTCACGTTTTGGCGATGTTAATTGGCCGCCACGATCATGTGATTGGACTTTTTTATCTGGGGATATTTAAAAGAAAAAGTGTACGTCAATAAGCCAAAAACAATTCAAGAGCTAAAGGATGAGATAATTCAGCACATTAACGACATTGAATCCAATTATGTCTCAGACTCATTGAAAATATGGACCATCGGATGGTCCACGAGTATGTGGTGAGCATTTGGGCAATATTTTGTTTCACTCATAATTGTCATAGATCCTTCTCTTATAATAAAAAATATTAACATAATTTTCTGAAAACTTTTTGTTTTATTTACAATTAACATCGTGCTTTTTGGTAGGACCACCCTTTATGGCGTTAAGGATACATAAAAACTTAGAACCATTCAATATGCTTTAAGATCAGATTAACTTTAAGATTGAAAGAGAAAGTCATGTAACTTTATTCTGGAAAATTTTCATATAATATGAATCATCCCTAATATAATTAAAAATTCCTGTACTCATAAGTTACAAATCTCATCAGAATTTTATCTTGAATATCCATTCTCATGATCGTAGAACTCGTTAAATGCATCGTTCTATCATAACATCGTTCATCCTTAATATTCTCTTTTCATCCTTAACATTCTCATATGAATTTTAACACGATTAAAATAACAACAAATACCACTTCCGTATTCAGTTTGCATACGGACAATAAATAATAGACAACAATACAATAAAATTTGCATGGTAATAAGTCAAAGGTAAAAAATGTAAATTTCTACCGGGTTCCCACAGTCAGATAATAGGGTTTCAAGAGTTTTGTCTATTGTCAAGGGACAAAGTTGTAACACCGCAAAACTTTTACCTTCTGCAAAAGTTGCCTTAAAATATTTTACCTGAACTATTCATGATGCTCATATGCATTTTGGCCGAGTGTAAAAGTAGGCAGGCAAAACATATGCATGAGTAAAATACTATTCTGAAGGGGTTAGTCCGATTAACAACAGATTTGCAACAGTTTGCAGATTTTTGCACCTCAACAATTGTACAAAGGCACTTTTCTCTCTTGCTAAAGGGATGCTTATGATAATAATTTGTGAGGTGAAGAATAGGGTTTTGTTGCATTCTGAATGATTGAATCAAAAATGAATGCAATAAACTATTTAAGATTGAGTGTTTATTATGAGGAGGATAATAAGAGTTTGCACATTTATTGACTTCGTGATTAATGTTTTAAGAGAAATTGAATAAATTAAGATGAGAGTTTGGCATCTTGAACATTTTATTGTTGTCCGGTACGAGATTGAATTCAGCTTTTAACTATCAAGGATAGATATGGAGTAGTTAATGTACGTGTATATATTGAGTCAAGAATTGTTTTACGGCTCTAGCGTTTACATATCGACTTTACAAAATATACGTTTGTTATGCTAATAAATGTTGCAGCAATCAAAGCAAGTTCAAATGGTTAGTAATATTATCAAGAAATTTCTCAGAACGTCGCTTGGTACCAATAATATTTGATCGTTGAAAAAATAGTGAGCCTTTTTGTCACTAGATCGTGTTCGTTGTCATATATCGGGCAATACTAATCAGTTGAGTCAAACTGACATGCGTTTGAAAGGTGACATCCCAGCCTATAATTTTCGTATGGACAGTTTTGCATTTCGTCATTTGAGTCAAAGGTAGTATTCATTTGAAAATGAGTGAAATTTCTGAAAAAAATTCGTTATATTTTACAATATCGCTACAATCAAGGTGAGAATGCATCGCAGGCTCGTGAAAAAATTGTGGTGTCTACGGTCAAGATACTTTATCAAAAGATGGTTCGCTCGCTTTTGTTCTGGAAATTTTGATGTCAAAGATGCACTTCACTCAGATCGACCAATCACTGAAATAGGCTTACAAAGGCCATGACATTGGTAAGGAACTGAATATCCATCACCAAACAGTTTTGAACCATTTTTGTAAGGTTGGATGTACAAAAAAGCTTTACGTTTGGGTGCCGCATGAATTAACACGAAAAAATTTGAACGACCGAATTTCCATTTGCGAAATGCTAATAAAACGCAACGAAATCGAGCCGTTTTGAAGCAAATCATTACGGGCGATGAAAAATGGGTAAGATACGAGAATTTCGTTCGAAAAAGATCATGGTCAAAAAAGGTGAATCATCACAAACGACCTCAAAGCCAGGATTGACACCAAATCAGGTTATGCTGTATGTATGGTGGGATTGGAAGGGAATTGTTCGTCATGAGGTACTAGCCTTGCCAAACACTCAATTTGGCTCTGTACTGTCAGTAATTAACCAGATTGCAACGAGAACTTCAACAAAAATCGGTCAGAATTGATCAATAGAAAGGGTGTTGTCTTCCACCGTGACAATGCCAGACCACACACATCTTTGATGACCTAGCGAAAATTGACGAGCTTGGCTGGGAAATTTCGATCCATCCACCGTATAGTCCAGACCTTGCACCATTAGAATACCATTTGTTTCGGTGTCTGCAAAACTTTCTTAATGAAAGGAAATTCATTTCAAAAAGGAACTGTGAAAATCACTTGGCCAAGTTTTTCGCCGATAAATCGCAGAAGTTCCACACAGATGGAATAATGGCTCTACCAAAAAAATGGCAAAAGGTCATAGACAATAATGATCTTTTGCCATTTTAAATAAAAGAAATATTCAATCGAAAAATGACAAAAAGGCTCAATACTTTTTAGACTTACCAGTATATAGTATAAGACTTTTGATGTTTTTGACCTAACTTTTTTGTTCTACTCTCCGCGGACTTGAAAAATAATTTTTTCAATTTGTACTATAAGAAGTGTAATGTAAATAACTCAAAGAAACCTTTCTAGAAAATGAAAAGTTCATTTTAATAACGACAAAGCAAATTTTTTTTTAAAATATTTAAATCTATCGACTTAAAAATCAATTTAAATCATTTAATGGTACATTCTCTCTTAATACAACATTTCAGTGTTGATTGTTACTTTTGATGTCAATTTTTTTGAGATTCTGACTGCAAGAACATTACGTTTAGTCATTTTTGTTGAAGATAAACAGTGTTTAGTTTTTTTTTTTTCAAATCTACACTGTGCACCTCACCTGCAGTGTTGCCCGAAATTGGTCTTGGTTTTGCAGTCTTGGTCTTGTTCTTGTATTTTCGCAAGACCAAGACCACCTAATTGAAGCAAGACCAAGACTATCCTTGCAAGATTTTACCCAGAACAAGACTGAGGCTGCAAGACACTTGCATCCCGCTGTTAAGTCACACAATGATTTGAGCGATATTGAGTATTCGGTTTCAACACCAATATTGATAGATGTTTACTAGTATTGGTATCAAAATCACGATTCTTTCATCAGACAACAAAGTTGGTCGTTATAACCGTAAAAAGTATTGTATTGATTGATACATATGTCTAGTAAATAAACGGTTTTCCAATAAGAGATGTTATTTTGAATAGCCTGCTATTTCGGTAGATATCACTTTTGAAGCTGTTATTTTTTTAAATTTGACAAGTAGAAACAACGCCATTGATAAAAATGGACAGATGTTTGCTTCAACAACAATTATTAAAATTGACTATAAAAATGGTGAAAATTTGGCAGAGACGGTTCGTAAAACTCGAACATTTTTGAGTCGTTGTGATGCACCTTGTCGGACCGGAATATAGAAATTGGTGGAAAAATTCGAGCTGTTGGGACAATTTAGTGATGTGCAGAATAAAACCCATGCATGTCACTCAAGAATAGCCGAGAAAATTGCAGCTGTAGCCGAAAGCGTCGAAGAAAACCCAGGTTTGTCCATTCCTCATCGTATTGTGGAACTAGGCACTCTACAAACGTCATTAAACCGTATTTTACATAAAAATTTGGATCCTAAGGCTTACAATGTTCAGTTAACACAAAAATCAAAGATGGTTGATCATCAACAACGTTGCGTCTTTGCTGATTGGGTCCTTGAAATGTATGAAAATGATCCGGAATTCCATTGAAAAATCATCTTGAGTGATGAGGCCCATTTCCACCTCGGTGACTTCGTCAACAAGCAAAATTGTCGCGTCTGGGGCTCGAAAAACCCAAGAGTTATTGTTGAAAAGCCTCTCTATCCTCAACGTGTGACTGTTTGGTGCGGTTTATGGTCCGGCGGAGTCATTGGATCTTACTTTTTCGAAAATGAGGCTGGAGCAACAGTCATGGTGAATGGATTGTGCTATTGAGAGATGATTAATGATTTTTTATGGCTGGAATTAGATGGTACTAATCTGAACAACATTTACTTTCAACAAGACGGAGCTACGTGCCACATAAGCAACGAAACCATTGATCTTTTACGGGAAAATTTTCCGGACCGTATTATCTCTCGAAGAGGTGATCACAATTGGCCACCGAGATCTTGTGATTTAACACCTTGTAACTTCTTCCTTTGAGGCCACGTGAAAGAGAAGGTCTACGCCAACAGCCCAGCGTTAGTTCAAGACCTCAAAGATGGAATTCGTGAGGCTATCGAGTGCATAAGGCAGCCATTTTGCGATTAGGTTATGGAAAATTTTATGAAAAGGATATAGTCCTGTAAACGTGGTCATGGTGGTCATTTGTCTGATATTATTTTTCACTATTAACGGCAAACCTTTTTCTTTATTATGAAATAAACATCCGATCATTTATATTAAAAAATAGCATTTTTTTAATAACAAAATTACACATATAGCATCTTACTCACATAAATAAAATACGTATGCTTGTAATGGTTCACGGCCGAAAACTTCAACGTTCTGGGAAAGTGAAAACGCACTGTCTTTTAAATTAAGTCAAAAGAGTTCATTTACCAAGAATGCACAATAATTATTTTACACATCACACTTTTGTTTACTTTTCACTTGTCTTTTCAGTTTATGTTTCCAACGTCTTCAAATATATCACGAAAAACGTTTACTGCACTATCAATCAGTATCGCCTTCTTTTCACGCTCTATACTTATCGCAGTTTTTACTATCGCCGTTTTACTATTACTCCACCCCTCCCCCCCATTTATTCAGCTCGGCTTTATATAGGATCTCTAGTCACTCAACCTATTTCTCGTATACTGGCGAATGTTCTGACGAAAACTACCTGGAATCTTTAAGTAATTCTGAATACCCGCAGTGACGTTACTTTCAAATATTGATCATGGATCTACTTGGCCCATTCTTGTGCTTTTGAGTACATTCGCTTATTTTGCTTGGTTGCTACTTTTCAATCAATATTGATCATGATGTTTTTAAAAGGTGCGACAAAAATTGTGATACTCGTTTGCAGAATTGTTTGGACATGTAACAATATGTAACGCACAATAAATTTTCGTTCTAGCGAATTCAGCAAAATAAGCACTGGCAAACACCGAAAATTGAAAAACTAAAAGAAAGGCCACGAGGCCCAACGTGGCATTCGTTCACGTAATTCAAAGCTTGTGGTTTTAACGTATGTGGTAAAATATTTACTGATCAAATTATAGCAATATATGAACTTATGTTTCAAAGATGAAAGTCTATTCAGCTGAGTTAAAAACTCACAGAATATATGATAGTAATAATATAATGGTCTATTTTTTTACGTCACGCGAAATGTTGATTCACTAGATGTCGGTCTATGTTTATGATAGCTTACTTGCTAATTTACTGAAAAATCGCCGTTTTATTGCAAGACGGTGCACACAAATTGCTATTTTATTGCCGCCGCTCCGTGTAAATGACGAATATTCTTTTATCCACCATTCGGGGCATCATACAAATATTCAGGAGTTTTATTTAAGTTTCACTAACTCCCACTGAAGCTTCGCTTTGAGTCAACTGAATCAATTTTTCTTAGAGTGATAAGTTTACAATTTGAAATGAGTGATGAAGATTCAAATAGTTCTAGTCGAAGTAGTGAGAGTTGTAAAATCAGACCCAGCGACCCTAAAAGACCCAGAAGCAAATTTGATGAGTTTTTCGAAATAATTTCTGCATCCCAAAGTGCTACCGGTAAAATGCTCCCACATAAAAAAAATTGAAATAGAAATGAAAAGTAGAAATATTTCAGGTTTAAGGAAGCATTTACTATCTTTCCACGAGAAGGAATCACAAATAATTATTCCAGTAAAAAGACCAAATTCAAGTGGAGATATCTCTAGCTGTTTTATAAGCACTGGAAAAAGCAGACAAGTAAAAAAACAAATGTTACATAAAGACTCAATTGATTACAATACTCACTAATATTATTGTTGACTACTTAATAAATATTTTTTATTTCAGTCAGTTGCTAGAAACTGCAGTGACAACTTTATGACAGCTACAGTTGATTGGATTGTGAACAAATATCTTCCCTTCTCATTTTTTGATGATGAAGGATCACAACAATATTTTCAATTGATTTGTCCAAACATGGTATTTCCTTAAAGGGCGACACTTAGAAGAAAAGTCCAAGAACGATTTGAAGAACAACAATTGGATGTTAAAGGTCGACTACGGCAATTCATATGTAAAATGTCATTTAACCATTAATGAATGGACGTCCATTACAGGTAAGAGTTACGATGGGGTAACTATTCATTATGTAGACAGCGAATGGAAGTATGGATCTGTTGTTCTTGACTTTATACCAGCGCGCGGTCGGCATACTGGATCAGGCATTGTAACAATTTTCCACGAATGCTTTTTGGAGTATGGCTTAGCTGATAAAATTCAGGGTATCACGGTAGAAAACGCAACTGCAAATACCAAATTTATGTATAAATTGAGTAAACAATTGCAGCATTTTGATTCAGATAATCAACATTTCCGATGCTTTGCTCACATTTTGAAGCTTGGCATACAAGATTTAGTAAAGACATTGGAATTATATAGTAGAACAGAAAGTGAAGACCAAGAAGAGCAGTATGAAAATTCTGAAAGCGAAACTGAAAAAGTTGAAAAATATGCACAAATATTGCTGACTTTCGTACAGTAATTAAAAGTTACGCAGTATTTTAAGTAAACTGAAGAGAAGTGAGATATTAAACAAGAAGTTCCAGTCTGCTTGCGAAGCAGCTGGCGAGCCAACAAATCTGAATCCTTTACTTAACTGTCCAATGAGATGTGCACTTCTGTTAGTGAATTGAAAGATTTTCAAATCACAGAAATTGAAGGGGTAATACGTGAAAAAATATACAAGCTTCTAATAAGTCCACAAAGCTCAAACTATTGATATCACACTATGGGGGAAACAAATTCAAACAGAAAGCCTGCGAAAATTTAATGAACTTTATGAAGAATATAAGAGGCTACATTTGGTGTCAACATCTCCAGATTCGGCAAGAAACGAAAGAAAAGTATATGAATATGATGAAGACGCAATAGACTTTGAGAAAATATATTCATGCCCTTCTACTTCATCAGGTTCTGGGATCCAAGGCATAGTCATAGACGAGTTGGAAGAATATCCAAATAAATCGAGAGCGACTAGTTCGTAAGACATTTTAGAGTGATGGAGGACGCATGAGACGGAACATCCATTTTAATCCAAGATGGCTCGTAACTTTTTTTCAATATCTGCTATTTCAGTACCAGCTGAGAGGCTCTTTTCTAAAGCAGCATTAGTAATTGGAAAACATAGAAATATGTTAAGTGATGATTCAGCATGATGGTTACTTTGTATTCATTCTTGGTCAAAAGGATCAATATAAAGTAACCACTCGTCAAAGTTATCTTACTGCATAATACTTTGGGTTGTATTTTTTCTTTGAATAAATGATAAACTTCATGGATTGTCTTTTTTCTATAACTATTCCATTCGATTTAAGGTAAGCGCCTATAATTTTCAATTTTTACAATATCTTTAAAATATTGACATGCTGGTTTTAATAATTTTTAGGCCTTTCTTATGACTGTGTCGATTTAAGCTGAAGGTATACCCACTCTGCTGCATTGTTCTAAGGTTTAAGCTAACGTGTTTAGTAAAAAGAGATAGGTTAGTAGGTAATTGCAAGTCCTGTCAGGCTTTTGCCGCAAGACCGAGTCCAAGACCAAAATTGAGAACGCAATACCAAAACCAAGCCCAGATGTATTGATGCAAGACCAATACCAAGACTGGCTTCGTCTCGTCTTGGTCTTGCATCTGGGCAACACTACTCACATGTTAAAAAAGAATCCAGCGAATCGGAATATAAATTGCGATTTGAAACCATGACCATGAACAAAATAAATGAAAAAATAAATAAAAAATAAAATTAAAACTAAACAAAACCAATTTACACTATGTTTTGACTATATCATTGAACGTCATAACTTGCAGTGCTCCAAAGTGTGTTGATACTAGTGAAAAATCCCCCATGATAATTTGCTTCGATTTTTGTGACCTTTCCTTTTATCCAGGATGTGTCAACCTCAAAGGTTCTGTGGCTGACATTATAAATAAAATGAGTAATGAATACAAAGGTACTATAACACCTGTAGGCGCTATTCTATATCCGCTTCCGTTTCTCGTTTGCGAATCGCTCGATATACGATCCATTCCTTGGCAGAAGGGCTAAAGTCCTTGCAATGTGTTCTTTTATTTGTTCGGATGTAGACTCCTTGTTGCAGTTTGCTGAATCAATATCTCCGGGAACTTCATCCACAATGACACTTTCCGATACAATTAACAACGTGGAGCGATTAGTATTGCATCTCCAAGTTGGCTGCGACAACACATTGAAAAAATTGGATTCACCTTCTTCGCTGGCAAAAACATCAGTTGTCACCTCCCCATATATTGCTAATTTTGTTTCCAATGTTGTGCCTTCAAGCTCGCGAGGTCCTTCATCAATAAGTCGAGGAGCGATTTATAAAATTGATCCACTTTCTACCCGTTCGCCAGTACAATCTGCAGCCAATGAATTGGTTCTTCCTTCTGACTCATTTGTTGTTTCTATTCTGGAATACGTCGCTCCAACAAAACAAATATTTACTTCAAGTAATGAAAATACTAAGATTTCATTGCATGACCGAAAATATTTATCGACTTTGTAATCGATTTTCAAATCCAATTAAAATTCACAGCTGCAGTGAATTTTATTAAATGTTTTGATGCCTTATTGTGGACGGCTCTTATAATATATTTTATTCGAAGTATTGTCCATCAGAAGCTACATTTCCCCATGTTTCAGGCAATTTATAAATTCCATCCCAAAAATTGCGCCGGCTTGGTGGCCAAAAACGAATCTATCCAATTTCGGATGCCTCGCTCTGAAGTGAAGCGTACTCCGGTGAGGGCGTTTTACACCGAGCGAAATAAATGAAAGTCAGACGGAGCAAGGTCCGGATTACAAGGCGGGTGAGCCAAAACTTCCCATTCACTATTTTCCAAATAGTTTTTCATGGGTCTTGCAACATGCGGCTGAGCATTGTCATGATGAAAAACTATAGCCTCGTGTCTGGTCGCATATTCCGGGCGTTTTTCGATGATGGCACGCTTCAAACGTATTAGTTGTGTTCGATACAGGTCACTTGTAATTGTTTGGCCCAACTTCAACAACTCATAATATAACGGCCCCTTCTGATCCCACCAAATACACAGCATAACCTTGGCGCCATGGATATTTGGC
The DNA here is from genome assembly GCA_963969285.1 of Odontomyia ornata. Classification (NCBI taxonomy): domain Eukaryota; kingdom Metazoa; phylum Arthropoda; class Insecta; order Diptera; family Stratiomyidae; genus Odontomyia; species Odontomyia ornata. The sequence goes on from OZ017741.1 coordinate 254,401,441, forward strand.
TTCGCCGTTGACTTGGCCAGTTGGCCGGGCTTCACGTATGACTTTTTGCGCTTGAGATTGTCATAATGGATCCATTTTTCATCCTCAGTCACGATCCGATGCAAAAATAATTTCTTTTTATGGCACTCAAGCAGCTTCAACTCATAGGGGACCCAATGAACTGGCTTCTGAATGTATCCGGTGGCTTTCAAACGTTTCGGCTTGCTGAGTCACTCCCAACGATTTGGCAAGTTCGTCTTGCGTTTGATACGAATCCTCATCGAGTAGCGTCTCCAATTCTTCATCTTCAAAATTCGTTGGCTGTCCTGGGCGTTTTTTATCTTTGATGTCAAAAAAACCATTCAAAACAATGTGTTTTTGCTAATACATCATCGCCATAAACTTCTATAAGCAAACGATGACTTTCCGTAGCAGTTTTCTTAGCAAAAAATGACCCAACAGAACCTCCCGCAAATACTGTCTTTTTCTCCAATTTTCGAAGTTATTCACCTTGAAAAATAATAATGATGCACACAAGATAAAACTGTTTTGTTGACTGATTTTGATAGCTGTCAAATGTACCTTCAAAATTTTATATATATATATATATATATATATATATATGTATATATATATATATATATATGTATATATATATATATATATATATATATATATATATATATATATATATATATATATATATATATATAAAGTTCGAGCTTTCACGATATTTGTTAGTACGGACATCTAGCGTCAAATTTCGGTTATTAAGTTGTACACCCAATAATAAAATTTATTACAGATATTTTTCTCCGTGTAGACCGTATAATAATTTTCGTTTAATATCGCTCGAACGTCGAGATTCCTCGAAGGAAATCTGAGCCGACCTGTCATCAGTTCTAGACGTGAAATCTGAGTCATGCCAATGAATGGTGCTTCTTTTTCAGTAACAATAGCTTTCAATAGTGCTATATCTGGAGATGTATTCAACATTCTAAATTTAACCTTTTTTCGCTTTATTCGCTTTGTGTGCGAAGATTTTGGCAGCGGAGAAATATCTGCTACGGTTGGACTTATCTGGGTTTGGTCATTGACCTGAGAGATCACAGGCACTGAAGGTCCTGCCTCCAAAATATCGGTTGACTGGAAAAATACAGGTTCTAAAAGCGCCAGTTCAGCCTGCTCGTTTGACTGAGAGCTTAGATCTTGGTCGTTTGACGTGAAGTTCTGCGCATCAATAGTGACCCGGTGTTATAGTGACAGAGTTCACAGCTTCTGTATGTTTGGACTCAGCTTGATAGTTTGACTGAGATTTCTGTACATCGCCATGGTTATCTGGTACTACAGGGACAGATGAGTCTGCAACGTCATTTTCCGTAACATCTGCAGGGGCATACATCCACTCAGGGAAAATGCTTTCATTTAACGGAAAAATACCACTCGCAGCAAATCCATTTTGACCATTGCTTACTGTGGCCGCTCGAAGATAAGCCAGCTTGAATAGCTCAGCCACTTGTAACTGGTATGACAGTTCTTCCTGGATGATTCCTTAACCACTTATGCAATTCTTGATTATAAAATATGTTGAGCGGGCCAAAGAAACTTACATCTAGTGGCTGCATTTTATGCGTGCAGTGAGGTGGAAGGCAAAACAGGATGATGTTATTTTCTTTGGCATAAGTTAATACATCCAAATTTTTATGACTAAAGTGTCCATCAAGAAGCAACAGAACTTTTGATTCTTTTGACAGATTAGCGTATTTAACAAAATGCTGCATCCACTTAAGGAACACTTCTCCGTTCATCCATCCTTTTTCTTGGGCAAAACCAACAGCGCCAGTTGGAGCATGATCCATTAATTCTGCTTTCATATTTTTTCATGGAAATATGAAGGCAGGAGGTATGAAACTTCCAAGAGCATTAACGCAGCAAACTATTGTAAAGTGTTGTCCTCTTTCAGCACTCGTTAGAACACCTACTTGTTTTCTGCCTTTTGTTGCAAAAACCTTTGGGTTTTGTGATGGTACTGTGCTGAATCCAGATTCGTCAACATTTCAAATTTGATGGGTTTCGATGTTATATTCCTTGATGACGTCCCCGCCCCGCGCTCTGGCTGCCGATGTAGCTTCAGGTGTTCGAAGTGATATAGAGGGATTCCGTATCCTAAAACCTCTCAACCGTCTTGACCTGCCATTTCATTCTCCTGAGAAAATCTATGAGGAATTTTTTTAGCAACCACTATTTGATATGCCAGCCTTCTCAAATCGGTTGTAGTCATTCCAAAAAATCGCACCTCCAGTTCTTGCAAATATTAGATTATTTTTTGCTCAAGATCTTTGTGAATGTCGCTTTGTGACCACCTAAACATCCTTTTGAGGAATTACCCATCTCTGCTTGACGTCGGAGTGTAGAAGCTGGTACATTGTATGTTTTTGCCGCCATCTACCATCCCATTGTTTTATCACGAACCGCTGCAATGGCATCTCTCATATTTATTTCGTCCCAAGCCTGCCTTCCAGATATTCTGATGTATGGTGCCATTCTAAAATAAAAAAGGCACATTTTGGATTACTATCGTCGCTGATTTAGAAAACAAAATAGTATTAGTAACTTCTTAATTTACAAAACAATTATTAAAAGTGTTGTTAACATTGGCTATGGGTGAGATGGCATACTCATGTGCCATCTTATCCGGTGGTTACAGAATCAAGAAAAAACATCGTGTTTCTATTATATTAAAAGTTACAAATTTCTTATTGACACATTCTATTCAACACATTTGGCCACATTTATGTGCATATAACTTACCGGATATTGTCTCGTGAAACATTCACAATTTCGATTACTTTTGAACGAACTAAAAATTCCCGCAAGGCCAATTTTATGATAACAGCTGCAGTGTATGCTTTAATCACTCTGATGCACTGGCAACGAACTTGCTAGAACATGTATGCGTCTGGCATCTCCTCACTCTAGTGACTGCTCCACTGGACTGCAAATAGCGAACATATGACGGCTGTGCCATCTCAACCACTATGCCATCTCAGACCACATTCCCCTACTGCGATACTGTTTCGAGATGATCTAGATATTCATCAAATTCTATTTGAACAAAATAATTCCTTATGTACATTAGCAACTCTCAACACCAAGCGACCCAATGGAAACCCAGCCAAAATTTAAGTCCCCAGATCCCATTTACACTTAACAAAATCCTCGCAACAGCCTCATCCCACGACTCATTTATACTAGGAGGAGACCTTAATGCCAGACACGAACACTGGGGGGACTCCACAAAAAATATCAACGGGAACTATCTATTCGAATGGCTCCATAGGGACGCCCTCCTTTCAGCATTCATAGCAAATGCTGGGGTCCCAACATTTTCCAGAGGGAATTCATTTTTAAGATAACTTCATAATATCCTTTGAGCTCAATGATCTCACAATTCTCTTTACTTGCTTCACATTTACCTTGTTATCGGACCATCATGGCTTCCAACTCAATATAACCCTTGGATTAGACATACTAGTTCCTACTTGCCCTCCTCACTATAGACCGTTTAATTCCATAGACTAGCCAAATTTTTGAAAAGACCTCAAAGACCTCCTTCCGAACCTCCCACCGGAAAATATCATTCTCTCGAAGGCAGAAATAGACTCTCATTAATTGGTACTAACATCTGCCAATATAGAGTGTCTAGACCAGCATGCCCCCTTCCAGAAACCACGCAGCCCACTTTATAGATGTCTAAGTCAAGAGACTCTTCAATTAATAAAAACTCGAAAGTATATGCTCCAACGGCTTAAACGTATTTATCGTCGAAGCTTTTACCGGTTCAATGAGGAGTATTTGGAAATTAAAAACGCAAATAACGAGCATTTCCCGTGAAATCCAAAAACGCATCAGATCAGAAGTCAACAACTTCTATAAAAGCAGATTGATATCATTACGACCATCTTCAGATGTTTTAAAACTATAAATCAATAAACGGTCCGTAAAAATTCCAAATTCAACATAGAGAAAGACCCTATAAAGCGAGGGAACGAAGTCTTCACTGCACAATCTGAAAAGATCGTTGCATGTGAGGAATATTTCAACTATTGTTACCGTGAGTCATCCAACATAGCTTTCAACAACAACGTTAAAGCAGAGGTTCTACTAACGACGGAAGGGTATGAGGGATCTTATTTAGCTATATTCTCTAGTTATAATAAAGCATCCTCTCTACAACATCTAGTCTTCACCGGATTTTTCACCTCGAAAACGGCAGTAGAAGATCTCCTAAATGCCTTAAATACCAAGCTTTCTCACGGCCTTGATGGTATTCCGAACAGAATACTCAAGAAGTTCAGATATACCATCTCCTCCTTCTTGACTATATTATACAATAATTGTATTAATAATGGGGGCAAATTAATATCAATACCAAAACCAGGCTGAAAGGTTATATTAATAATTTTCGGCCAATTTCCCTTTTGCATAACATGCAACATGCATAACTCCTTGAAAAGGTTATTCTGCGGAACTTGAATGATTTTATTGGTCCCCTGATCCCCGATTTTCAGTTTGGATTTAAACGCGAACGATCTACGGAGCAAACAATAATGCTATTACACAATAGAGTCACCCGCAGTCTTCGGTGGAAAAACTGCACAGTGGCCTGTGCTCTAGACCTGAAAAAGGCGTTCGACTCAGTTTGGATCAACGATCTCAATTATAACTTGAAAATGGCATCCTGTCCGGTTGCAATCCTCAGAATCCTATACAGCTTCCTTTCGGATAGAACATCCCAAATCGAACTAAGGAACATCATTTCAAATCTTATCCCTATCAAATCGGGAGTCCCACAAGGCTCTATCCTCCGTCCCGCCCTGTTCAACTTTTTTCTTCATGATATCCCACGTCCAAACTGCTCGACTATAGATATAACAATGTATGCAGATGATATCCTGCTCATTGTCCCCCATAGCCTCCCAGAGATGGCCCATATAAAGCTGCAGCGCCCTGTCCTAAACATCTTTCAATATCTGAAGGATTGGGGGCTCGAAATAAATGCCAGCAAATCGAAACTGATCTGCTTCAAAAATACCAGCGGGAGAAGGCACCGCCTTGCCGTGTCTCAAAGTAAGAATGTGCAAGCACATATTGCTGGTAAAATCATTTCTCTCAAGGAAAATATCAAAAAACCGTGGAATCCATTCTAACAATCGACTTGAGGTGAATAGACACGCAAGGAAAATCCTCAATAAAGCGAAAGCAGCGTCCACAATTATTTCGTCTCTCTTTTCTTCGAAATCAGTCTGCCCAAAAGTTAAAGTGTTATTGTACAAAACTCTTATCAGGCCGATCATTATCTACGCATTTCCAGCATGGCTGGCAATCTCGCCTACTGTTGCCGAAGATATCGAAATCTTCGACAGGAAGATCCTTAGGAAATGCCTGTCCAAATACAGACGGCCTAATAAGAAGTACTACAGGAACTCTATCTATACAAAGATACGGAGATAAAACCGATTCTCCACGACATGTTGGCAAAGACTAAAAAACGTCTAGAGAAGTGGCGGGAGCACCCCCTTCATTGTATTCGCGCACTTTTCGACCGTACCTCTGCAAATAATCCCTACTACCTATGTCCCTTTAAAATCCTTGAACAATACCACGGTGTGTGTTTGGTTGATTCGAACCAAACACATACCGTGGTTAAACAAAATATTTGTAAATTTAGTTATAAAAACACAAGATAAATATAAATGTAAATTCGAGTGCTGTACTGAACAGCTTATAGGTTTAGTTTGGATGTAGGAATAGATTTAATTTATATTAGGGTTAGATTTAGATTCAACCTATTTATTTGTCAAACTATTCAAGTCGCAAGCCATAACAGCAAATGGCAAAGTCTATATTTAAAAACACTGATGTAATATAAGTATACATATATTCTAACCGTCAAAGTTTATTTGACATCCATATGTGGTCAAATGTCACAAAGTCATTAAGCATACTCTGTAATGTCAAGTTATAAAATGTCTCAATAAAAAAAAGAGTATGGCTGATGTATTACAACCAAAACTGACGATAGATACAAGCCATATGGTAGCGATTTGCATATGGATTAGTCGGCCTACTATGGACAAGCTTCCGGTAGCTGTCACCCAACTGCGGCATTAGCAAATGCTTATATTTCGTCATATATACTATTTTCCGAATAAAAATCCTGCCGAACGCATTCCGTGCATGCTATAAATTCACCTTGTATAGCCCATTGTGCTCCTAAACTTTCCAAGACGAGCAAATGAAGCACACGTTTTGCACCTTCGACTGATAACTCAGCGTTGAGATGCAAACAAACTCCTATAAATTCACTTTGGAAAGCGATAAAAACTAAACGGGTATAAGAACAGAAATAATTTTCACTTCACTAGGAGCGCTATTGTGTTCTCCGCGAATCATCTGGATTTCACTATAGAAATCCGTCTCTAAACCGTACAAAACCTCGAATTTTTGTTGGCACCTCCACAATTCTTCATATAACGCCATGTAAGTTGGTCAGCAAAGTCGGCCTACTAATGGTCATGTGTGCGGTAGTAAGCGCTGCTGCCATATGGCTTGTATCTATCGTCAGTTTTGATTACAACCGGTAACGCACAAGTTGGAGCTTTGTTCATGTTTAGGGTTTGAAGCTCCGAAAGGCTGTAGTAGATTAATGTCGGAAATTTTCTTTGAAACATTTTTGACCGCGTTTTAAACGGATAATTTGAATCGATAGCTGAAAGATTGTATTTGAGTGTAATCGACTCACATCAACACCCACAACCGCTTCACGTCTTTAAACGATAAGATGTTGGTTTGGATTTCCTTTGAGAAATCTCGATCCATGTGTCAGTAGAAAATTATTACAAAATCAGACCTTTCTGTTGAAGGGTCTGGACTGTGGAGGGAACGCGGTCGATCTCGTTCAAGTATTCAAAGAATATGCACGAGAAATTGAATTCATTTCAGTTAAAAGCTTTGCAACATGGAAATCGATCTTCGAAAAGAAATTTGGTACAAAATTCCAATGAAAGTAGTCTTTCAACATAATAGAACATAATTTTCGTAGTTCAACATTTGCTGCGTATCGCCATTTGCTCTTTCAAATGTTACTTCTCCGCCGGTAACAGAATAAAACTTCTCATCAACTTTCGCTTGCTTTGAGGCTGGCAAGTTTTTCGTTTGTAGTTTTGCTTTCAAAAAGTACTCTTACCTTTCGCGAATTAATTTGATATACTTCAGATGAGATTGCATTTTTCGAAATGTAGACTTCAAATAATGTCTGATAACCTTAAAATTCAACTTTATTGAAAAAGAAACTTCCGCAGATATTTTCATCAATCTAAACCACATAGTTTTAACACTAATTCTATTCAAGAATACACATGTTGTATAATTTTTGATTCCATGCAACTGAGCAATGCAGTTTTGTCAATGTTGACCTTCCATTTTTAGTAACTATAGCATAGTTTCACATACACAATACATGAAATTCCAATTCATGCACCAAAATGTATTGTCATCACGACCTTGAAACTATTTGAGTGAATAATTCGTGCACTCAAAATTTTTGGAATATTTTCCACTTAATTACCCAAATGATTCATCAGTTAGTCTCCCAAAATTATAACAATAGCACTCCAGTGAATTTCTCATGCACCATTTAAATTTCCCCGAAAACAATCAACGCCAGCGACCCTCATAATATTCAAACATAACAAGTAATCTGCTAATTCCTATTGAAATTTTCACTGAGAACGTACCAAATCCGCAAACAAAACAAACACCCCCCGACTTCCATATCACGACAAGCTTACTTGCCTCCAGGCGTGTCATAAATTCCTCGCAATTAACTGTAACACCCTTAACAACAATTATGTTATCCATTACCGCTAATTGCCCGAAAACCCAGCGTTAAAACATTCTCCCCGTCACGTCGTCATCGCCACCTTTAATTAGTCTGAAGCCTGAAATGGAGGCTGTGGCTCAATACTGAGAAAGCATTCGTGCAAGTGTCGGAGAATCCTTCCAAGTAGTGGCAGGATCCGCACTTCATCCATTCTAAATGATTCCGTTGTTTCAACGCGATGGTTATATTCATAAGCTTTCGAGTTTGCTTATTCACAATTAAGATTTGATAATGATTTTCACACTTTGCCAACCGTTCGTTTCTGTAATTAAATTTCTTGTAAGAAATCCTTGCAACAAATACCAGTACGAGGAAACAGGAAGCTGATTAGTATGACTAGAACTTTTCATACCATCCTAAGTCAGCTATGATTGCTTTTCGAACAGGAATTCCAGTAATAAGATTTTCAAAAGGAAATGGTGACGTCATCAATCAAAAAGCAATTGGATTAATAAGAACGACCCTAGCCATCTTTCGACGAGTAGGATAAGCTCGTGCGCGTTCATCCCTTGCTCGTTTGCAAGGATACGATGGTGGTGTGAGGATTTTCTTTCGTTTTCGAGGGGTGGAAAGAATTCGAAAATTGCGGAGGATGAGGAATGGAATAATCTTCTCCCGAAAATGGCAGGACGTGTTGAACAGGAAAATGGAATGGGAGTGGTGTGTACGGCGGTGCGCTCCTTGCGAGTATAAAAGGAACACATCACATTTTATCATGATTCTGACAGCTCTAAGGGTGAGATTACGAGGGTTGTGTTAAGCCACACCTTTTCGCTATTGTGTTGCGTATATTGCGTGGTGCGTTCCGTGAATGTGTGGGTTTTTGTTTGCCTGCGTTAACGTTCGTTAGCTACAGCACCGAATGCGAAACAGGTCGATTTCCCTGACATTCAAGGCTTTTATCGGGGTTGTAAGTAAGTCGTTTGGGGGCTATCTAGGAAATTTTCTTTGGTTATTCGCCCTCCTCCGCCGACGTCTTCGCTCTTTTTGAAAAGTTGAAGGAATGTTACACAATAATGATGATGGCCAAAGGAATAAAATTAAAGAAAATTCGATTTATATTAAAATCAGCAACGAACTTCTCTTTCATCCATGTTTCGCCATACAGGGACCATACGGCGTGGTATTTTGGCTTAGCGTTCACCCTCGCTTTATTTGTGCAAGCAGCTCGCCTGACTAAGAACACGCGCTTCAAGATGGGGGTTGTGAGGTGTATTCAATGGAACTGTGCTAAACGACGCACAGGGCCCAACACAAATGGCGCAATCAATTCAAATGGCTGACAAACAACTTAAGGTTCGAGTTTCTTTCATTTCAAGATATTTCCTTGTTTGTTATTTAGCGATTCTTTTTCTTTTCAGTTGACAGAATAGTGATTATTCGTTTTTCACTTTGATCGCTTTTGTTTGTTGTTTCACTTTGGATCTCCTTCAGTGATTTTAAATAAGTTGTTGCTTAGTCCTTAACCTACATTGAAACAGACTTACAATTGATGGACTTTCAATGGTTTTAGAGTTGATATATCCTACAAGAAAGTTTCCAATTTAAAATTACTCTTTATTTCGATGCACCTTTTTGGAGTGTGATTAATTATCAGACAATTCTGCGAGAAAAGGAAGAAAGTTTTTATAAACTTTCTGTACCTTAAAATCTACAACGCCCGCCAACTAATCATAATATAAATTGTGTAATGAGTGAATGAATATTGCGAATGGTACTTTCCTTTAGAAATCAGACAAAAAATGCTAATTTAGCATTTTGAAGAGCCTTAATTTTGAAATAGGTAATAGATTCCAGTGTTGAGTATTTATTGAGGATATTAGCGAATTCCATTTGGTTTCCTCTCTACTGGAGGTCAAGGGTTGTTTTCGTAACATACTTTGGAAAAATTATTAGAAAGCTTTGTTAGAAAGTCAGAGGTGGTATTTTTATTAAATTTTGAGTGAGTCAGTTCATTCCCTATTTGCCCAAGTCAAAATTTCAAAACGTGCTGCAGGTCACAATTTTACTTCGACTTACAATCAAATTTGCAGGCAAGTGTAAAGAATCGACCCTACGCCACTGTCGACTAATACCTATGCAAATTTACTACCATGTGGCCTCCTATCTCACGTCAGTTTTGACGACTTCCCATCCCACGTCAGTTTTGTCGGGGAATGGCAAAGTGGCAGCCTGCCTCAGCCATATGGGGAAGTTAGTGGGCGATATTTCAGAGAAAATTTTTTGAAGAGAAATAGATAACTTAAAACTGTCTCGCTATCGTGCCATTCGGACTATGTAATGCCCCTCAAACAATGACGCGCCTTATGGATAATGTGATACCAGCACATTTACGGCGCCAAGTTTTCGTATGCTTCGACGATCTGCTGCTTATTACCGAGACTTTTAACGAACACCTCGACCTGCTTCAGGAAGTGGCTTTGCACATCTGGAGGGCAGGGTTAACCATGAACATACAGAAGAGTCATTTCGTGATGACGGAGGTGAAGTATTTGGGCCACATAATTGGTCATGGCAACATCAAGACCGACCCAGACAAGACACAAGCGATTGATGCTTTTCCACTATCCAAGACCACCAAGCAGTTACGCCGATTCCTAGGTTTATGCGGATGGTACCAACGATTCGTACGTGACTATGCAACCACCACCACACCTTTGACCGACATGCTGCGTAAGGGACCTAAGTTTGCCTGGGAAGAGCTAAAGAAGAGTCTGACAACAGCCCCCGTACTGCACAGCCTGGACTTTGGTAAACCGTTCTCAATCAATTGTGATGCGAGTCAACATGGGGTGGGAGCAGCTTAGTCCAGGCTGCGTAAGACGGCGAGGAGAGGCCTATAGCCTTTGTGTCTCAAAAGTTAAACCCGGCCCAGCGGAATTACGCGGTCTCGGAGCAGGAATGCCTGGCGGCTGTGTTGGTGGTGAAACGCTTCCGAGCATATGTGGACAGACATCCCTTTGAAATAGTCACGGACCATGCGTCTCTGAAATGGCTGATGAGCCAGACTAATCTCCACGGGCGTTTGGCCAGATGGGCCTTGAAATTACAAATGTTTGACTTCACGATTTGGCACCGTAAAGGAAATCAGCACGTGGTACCGGACACATTATCAAGGATGTTCGCCCCTGAAGGAGCCGAGTTGGCCCAGGAGGACGACAGCCCCCTATTGATCGACCTCGACCGCCCCACCTTCAAGTCAATAGGTTACAACCAGCTGACGAGTACTATTCAGAGCCAGCTACCACAGCTGCCAGAACTGCGGGTGATGGAGGGATGTATATACAAGCCGATGGGACACGCATCCGGAGACCCCATACAAGAAGAGGGACAGTGGAAGTTATGCGTCCCTGAAGAGCTGACCATTGACCTTATTAAACGGGCTCATGACCACCCATTGAGTGCGCATGGTGGTTACGGTCGTACGCTTGGTAGCTCAAAACCTACTTCTTTTGGTCTCAGATGGCGCAGCAAGTAAAAGCGTACGTAGCCGCTTGTGAGCTGTGCAAATGCACTAAAGCACCCAATTCTGTTCTTCGGCCTCCGATGGGTAAACTTGAGCTACATGAGCATGTGTTCCAGCGCCTGTATATGGATCTCATCGGTCTGTACCCTCACTCGACTTCTGGTCACACGGAAGCTGTCGTGAACGTGGACCAATTGTCCAAACAATTGAGCCAATCTGGGACGCGCACACCGGCCCGATAGTCAGCTTCCTGGAAAATCACGTTTTCCATATATTCGGAGTACTGGAGAAAGTGGTGTAATGATTCCCATAATGATTCTCAATACATAAGTTGCATAAACTCAATTTATTGAATCATTCATGCATAACACAAATACTCAAATTGTATTCATAATGAATGTGAACTCAATTTGTAACAAATACATTTCGTCCCATATTCCGATCCCATGGCAAGATCATAAATTACTTTCATGAGCCATTGCATTGGAATATGAAAACGAAACACATCGCAAAGACTAATGTGACGCCGAACATATGTAACGTGAAACCTACCTCATTACTCAACGTTCAATTTCTTTCACTTTCACTTTTCTTCCGCATTCGAATTGCCGTGTGCATGCTAGCGTCCTAGTCATATGCACTTGAGACGATGGAATTTATGACCTAGAAAATAGGTCATAAATTGCATTCATACATAGGGATGATGAGTATAATGAATGGGAATGCGAGGTGTTAATTGATTTGTGTGTCATGACCACACAAATTGAATGTTGAATAATGAGGGCGTGAGAAGTAGATTTACGAATAGAATTTGTATAAAAGGAAAAGTAATGTATTGATTCGGGATCAGTAAATTCTGACCCGTCTCATAATAAAGAGTTCGGCCAAAGTGTATCTTAGGCTGGTTTTATTAAAAGACAAAAGGGAAAGATTTTTATTGATCATAAAAATACTTTGGCTGGATATTTCGGCCAAACTTAGATCTTGTTTGCTGCATAAAAGCATTAGCTTTGGTGCACGTCACAATTTGGCCAGAGTAAAATCGGGCTAGACGACGGAGGTATTTTATTTAAATTAATTTCTCATTTCATATTAACATATAACACAATAGTGGTCTCCGAAAACGGAGTTCAGTTCACCTCGGCTAAATTTTGAGACCTAATGGACAAGTATGGTATTACTCTCCAGCTAGCCACCGTCTATTCCCCTCAAGCCAATGCATCCGAGCGGCTGACCCGTACCCTCATAGCCGCCGTTCGTGCCTATGGCCAGCCGGATCAGAAGGATTAGGACCGCAGGATTTCCACCATCACCTGTGCCCTGCGCTCGTCATACCACTCCACCACAGGTATCTCCCAGTACTTTGCCGTGTTCGGCCTGTATATGATCTGCCACGGAAACTCGTACTGGCTATTGCGGCAGTTAAAATGTTTGGAAGACCCTATAGTGGTTCTGGAGCCGCACGAGAAGCTCCAAATTCTACGAGAAGCACTTTAGGAGAAGATTTAAGATAGTAGACTGGCGGGGGAAGCGTTACAACCTGCGATCTCATCCTTCGACAAAATCTACCGACGGAATTTCAGGCAAAGTGAAGCAATCCGGCGCTACAGTGCTAAACTGGACAAGAAGTTCGTGAAGTTTTGGGTCCCCGGTGTTATTTCCTGCTTAGCATTAATCGCCTCCACCTGTGCTCAAAATCTCACAGCAACCTATCCTTTCTAGAACGTGCTGCGGGAAGGTTAGCCATCCACACGTCACACGACCTCTTCTGCCGCCGTACAAGTAAAACCAGCTTATGGCAAAGCAGCGTGTCCTTCAGTCTCCCCATGCCTAGTTGGCATCGTGGACACTGCCCTGTAATGAATCGGCCCTACGTCACTGGCGACTAATATCTATGCAAATTTACTACCATATGGCTTCCTATCTCATGTCAGTTTTGACGACTTCCCATCCCACGTCAGTTTTGTCGGGGAATGGCAAAGCGGCAGTCTGACTCAGCCATATGGGGAAGTTAGTGGGCGATATTTCAGAGAAAAATGTTTGAAGAGAAATAGATAACTTAAAGCTGTCTCGCTATCATGAATGGGATCTTCAATACAAAGTCTGCTTGGGAAATTCAGCGTCATCTGCATCGAAATATGAAATTGGAGATGCATTCAGTAAATATAGTCCGTTAAGAAATGAGTGAAAATAAGTCAGGCAAGCAACAGTAGATGGCGCAAAGACCAAATATCGAATGCTTTGTAATTGCGATCACCTTGTCGCGTTTGCAGTGCGATTTGACTCAATAGCTTGGTTATTTTCAAGTCAATTTCGAATGGTTTCGGCTATGAACGGAGTGTGATTGATGTGAACAAAATCAAATGAGTAGTTTCTCGAAATATCAAGACAATCGCCTCCACCGTTCGGCGCAATAACAAAACCCTGTGTGTTGTCCCAGTGCATTGCAGCGGTTGTGATATTCAGTGATAGGCCATAAGATCCAAAATAAACAATCTATGGTACATGGTGCAGGAGCCCGATTTCTTAATTAATTTTTGCAATCATCTTCGCGGGGTCTGTCAACTCATGTTTTCCGATTATATTGTCCAGAAACCTGTCCATATCGTCAATAGGCGTGGGTTGCGGAATCGGCGAAATGCTAAGATGAGTAATTAGATCTGATAGTGGCTGTTGGGTCCATGTGCAACAAAGCCCGTAATGAACACAATAGTGAGTGGTGGAGATGGTTCCGTTTGTCAAAGTTCTCTTAACGTCATTGTAAAATTACAAGCGATGACTATGCTAGCCCTGATTTCAATAATCTGCAAGAACCAAACAGTTTGAACTCAGTAGAAAGTGGTATTAACTTTGGTAACACACGGCACATGTAATTTCAGGTAATCGATTCCATAATGAATCATGCGACGCCGCTGGCGACCACTACTAACACACCTTGCTGCTAGGTGGATTGTCATTTCACGTTGGCTGCGACGAGTGCACATCCCACGCCAATTTTGTCGTGGGATGTCAAGAAGATTTGACAGCCACATGGCAGTTAAGTGTGCACGTAGTGGCCGCCACGCAAGAAGAGAAGTGATAGTCCGGGGAAAAGAAAAAACGTGGGAGCGGGTTGGTGATCTCCGATTAGTTGTCAGGTTAGAAATCTTACAGTGTATATACGAAGTGTAATCGATAGATGGACTGAGTGGAGAGGAATTTGAGTTCGAGGGTAATTTATGAAGGTGTTTTTGATCAAATTGGGAACAATGAGGCAGAAGTAGGTGCGTATAATGCTACATATCGTGTTATTTTCCTGCTATTAAAAGTGTCAAATTCTTTCGTTGATAAAATTCTTCTGTGGAGTAGCACTCATTGTACTTGTATTCGTTTATTATTTCTTCTGGGTTTTGGGGCTGCTGTGTTTGCCGATTGAAGAAGATCATTGGATTCACGGTCTGTTCTCGCCTCTGCAATAAGCGTTTACAATCCCGGCAGCCTTTGGGGTTATCTTCGTCGGAGGCTTGTAAATTTTTACATTGGTGAAGATACGCAATTATACTTGAAAGATCACGTTATGAAGCGGTCCTAATTGTGATTTTGCACAAACGACTTCACGAAGGTCATGAAAAGATAAGCCGGTAATAAACGCCAGTAAAGTTCCTTTGCTTCTTGATTGCTTTTCTTATCAGCAGACTTTTGGCTTTTGGCGTTTTAATTCCCGTCCCAATTTTAAAACACTTTTCAGGCGTTTTAATTAAAACGCCTAATGTTTTAATTAAAACGCCTACTGTTTTAATTAAAACATTAGGCGTTTTAATTAAAACATCAGCCGTTTTGACTAAAACGCCTGATGTTTTAAATTAAAACGTCAAGGCGTTTTAATTTGAAAAATTTTAGGTGTTTTAATTATTAATGCGCATTAAAAGTGTTTTAAAATTGGAAGGAGAATTAAAACACCAAATGCGTTGTTGATAATATGTATTTGATCGTACTGCAACAGGTTTTACCTTACTCAATAATGAAGTGGACGAGAAAAAAAAGGTAAATGTGGTATTCGGTCAGATAGTCGAGAAGTCATTGTGCTTACATTGTGCCTTTGATGAAAAACCTACGAAATTTATCACTTTTATACAGTCATAACACCTTTGCGCGTACTTCACTGCCGTAAACAGGAAGTGTCAAGATTTAAATACCACGTCTACTTTAAATAGAACTTCATTATTTGTTGCACTATTTGCACAAAGAATTACTGTAGAACACATATTGACAGACAGAAGTAAGTATGTGGACGAGAACTCAAAACCAAACTTTCTATCACTCTTATATACTCACAATACCTTTTCTCGCACTTTCCTGCTATAAACAAACAGTGTTGAAGCTTAACTACCACTTTTTCCACTTTAAACGAAACTTCATTATTTTTTGCACAATTTTCACAAAAAATTTCTAAAGAACACATGTTAATATGTGTCTCTCAATTGACAGACGTGTTTTGACGTGAGCTTGAAAGCATTTTCAATAAAACACCTAGGCGTTTTAATTAAAACGCCTGGTGTTTTAATTAAAACGTTTTCCTTGATGTTATGTCAATTTAAACACTATAAGTGTTTTTTTCTCGAGAAAACGTTTGAGACGTTTTAATTTAAAATGCTTACCGTTTTATTTAAAACACTAAGTGTTTTAATTTAAACACCTCAAACGTTTTATTGAAAAAATAACACCATAAGTGTTTTAATTAAAACACTTAGGTGTTTTAATTAAAACGCTTTAAGTGTTTTTTTCAATAAAATGTTTGAGGCGTTTTAAATTAAAACGTTTAGTGTTTTAAATAAAACGGTAAGTGTTTTAAAATAAAACGCCTGAAGTGTTTTATTGAATTAAAACACTAAAAGTGTTTTAATCAAAACGTTTAGGCGTTTTACTTTAAAACGTTTGGGTTTGCAGTGACTACGCTCGTTGCCGGGCTGTAAAACTTCTTCACCAGCAACCGAAACCAAGGCTTCCTCAACACGAATCTCGTTGTGGGCGAAACGTTCGTGCTTAACCAAGACAACTATTCTCTCGCTAAAGACCATCCCAACACAAATGGGAACTGAACTAAGCATATCAATTCGGAAATCATGTGTACATTTGATGTCGGGCCCATTTTGTGAGTACAAGATTTATAAAGTTCTATGAACTGATAAGAAGTACACCTAATAAATGCTGCTCAAATGACGGACAAAAAAAATAAATTAAGATTTATAAGCTAGTTACCTTTAAGTTTCTGATTCGATCTTACAAAAAGCAATTTTAACTCTAAAATTACATTTACATAATTTTAAGTTACAACTTCACTTCGCAAGATTTTTTTAATGAGTTGAAAATTTCATAATCCCATTCCAATTAATTTTTAATTCGATTTCATAAGAATTGTAATTTTTAGAATTAGTTTTATAATAGTCATCACTGAAGATATAATATAATAATAGTCATCACTGAAGATCTGAAGGAGTCGAAACGCGTCTGCTCACACAGCAAAGCAAGGCCCGACGACTTTTCAAGGAAAAAACTTTATAATGAGTTTCAGCCCTTCTAACAAACTAAACCCAACTTTATATTCGTGCTCACATCATTACTTACCATAGAATTTACATTACTAGTTAGCTCAAGATGTGATAATAGTAGTATTTGATTCTAAATTCAAGCTTTTTATTGGGTTTTGGTTCATTAGCAATAAGAAAGCAATGTTTTTGCGGGTTTCTGATGTGCTTTTGCTATTAAAATATAATTTTAACGAAAAATTTGGTACGGGCAAAAGGCTGCGATTATTTGGTTTAATTTGTCGTTACCTTATACTCAGCAGTATTATTAATTTAGAGATTATATAAATCTTTTTGGATTTATAAGTTAATAAGTTGATCACAACAATGCTTCGAAAATTTTGTTTGCAATCATAAATTTGTAGTGCGAATGTCTATTACATTGGTTCACGCAGTCAATCCTTAAAATTCCTTTTAAATTATTTTAAATAATTTGCAGCTTCTTACAAGTACTGCTGAAGAAAAAAAGAATAACTATTTTATGTTATTTACAGAGGCCTACAATATAAAACAAACGACAAAATATAATTAACGTAAATAAAAGAAGAAACGTAAAAATAAATAAATGAATCTTACCTACAAAATCTATAATCAACAAATAAAACAAGTACATAAGATTATCTAAATATAATATTGATAAGTATTATAATATTTATTTAAATGAATTTAATCTGGGTACTACAATATATAACCTTCCAGATCTCCATTCCATTTGTTGATTTTATGATAATAAAATCTTTGTAGGTTCAAACAGTTTTATATAATTTTTCCTGCGTATATTGAGTGCAAAAATGAAGTTCTAGTTCTTTGAACAGAACAATTATTTCCATTAGACACATAGCATAGCATAGGAGTCAAAGTAGACCCACATTCAATAAATATGCGTAATAATTTAGAAGAGAGCTAACTACGATTACTTTAACATTACAGTGAATTAGATAATTGCAGATTATTTAAACTACTCGTAAGTTGAATTAAACACTTTATATTGATACTCGTAGGACAAAAAAAAAAACATTAAAATGAATTGCTAACTCTAACAACGACTTTCCTTTCCAGTGGTTCCCTTCTTTCAGCGGGAAATAGAGTTTGAGAAAATCCGCTGAGGTCGGTTTCGCGTCGCGCGCGGTACGCGGTACCTCAGTTGATCTTGCTTTTTCTTTAGCGTAGTTTTTTTCGGGTTTACGTTAACGTAGTATATTTTTCGGTACCGCATCGGAAATTTGGGAACGCGAAGTAAAGATTAGATCTTTGTCCTTTGACTGATCGTATGAAGAAATACGGAGTAACGTAAAGTAGGTTTCCTCTCCGTATGGTTTTGTTTTGGTGACGCGTTTGAAAACGGGCATGTATTGGTGGCTGAAGATTGTAAATGAGCGTAATCCATTTGGAGACCCGCGACTGAAATTCTCTCCGATCTAGCTGGCCGACAAGCAGCCACCGCGAAAATGGATTACGGTGCACGGATTGGTTGACCGGTTGGTACCATCCGTTGGCACTACTCAGACTTAACGTCTAGAACCGATGAGAGGTCGATTCTTCGTCCGGACTTAGACATTAAAATCATTACAACCCCATTAATTCCTAATACACAACCGTTCATTGACTGCCTTCAAACCAATAACATGCAATTCAAACTTCGCATCCACGATAAAAGCCACTTCAGATTCTCGCTTTCCAGCGGGGTTCCAACTTTTGAATATTGTGTACAATCTCTATCTTGAATATCACTTCCAATCTAGTTCATTTCCTGGATTGCCAGTATGTTTAATTTATATTGGCTGCCCTGTTGTTCAAGATCCTTAAAAGCGTCATGGTTGTTCAGTGGTTTGAAATTCCTAGATCCAATGCTATAGTCCTTTTTTCTGTTGCGAGGTCGTTGCCGTAGATTCAATCCGTTCCAAGGATCTGTTGCAAGTTTCTAAACAATGTAGGGGTTTCCAGGGACGGGGAATTAGCCCGTTCCTTAACCTCTATTTCGGCAGCATTATTATTTCTTTCAATTCCATCATCAGGCACAAAAGACTCGCGCTCACCGTCCTACGTCGTCATCACGGAGG
Source organism: Odontomyia ornata (assembly GCA_963969285.1). Taxonomy (NCBI): domain Eukaryota; kingdom Metazoa; phylum Arthropoda; class Insecta; order Diptera; family Stratiomyidae; genus Odontomyia; species Odontomyia ornata. The sequence continues at coordinate 254,420,455 of OZ017741.1, forward strand.
CGTAGGTAGTATGTTGTAGCCGAGCTTTAGGTACCTTTGCACTTACTGGCATTTAATGTCCCATAATTGGGGAACCTTTTCAATATTTACTATAAAGATTCTCAAACCAACTTTATGAAAATTTTATAAAGCATAATTTTTTTAACTTTACTTTGTAAAACAGTAAAGTGGTTTCATCTTCAGGTATACAATCTAACATATCAGTACCATGGATCGAAAATTCATAAACTAAAAATCTTACAGATTTACCTACTAATACTACTCAAAATTTCCAAGTTTTTCTTGAATGATTGATTTAAGAAATTATAACTTTGATACCAAAATTAAGTTTCTTTTGTTTGAATACAATCCAATCTTAAAGAATATAACATACAAACTTTATTGTGAGTTCAGGTTCAAATATATCTCAATGGCGTTTGACTCCCCAAGAAACTCATCCTCTAAGATAAAAATTATTTAACATTTTACAGAAATTCATCAAGATTACTTGCCCACAATCGAACATTTATTTTGGCCACGTGTATCACCCATAAATTCATTTAAAAGTAGAGCTCTGAGGATTTATCAACCAACCGTCGTCGTTGTGTCGTCATATCGTAAACCAGATGGCCGCCATGAAAAAGCATTCGTAAAAAACTTGAAATTATCATACGGAAGTTAAATATCAACCACATTTTTTATAGGCACATATCCTGAATTTCCCCTGTGTCTATGACGATGCATGCAGCTTTAACTAGCCATACAATGTACATTTAAGTGCTTGTAAAAACAGCAGTCAATTTGATCCTCTCCTATTATGATATTGCTCGGCTCCTTGATTGTGAATATATACGAGTATATAAAAAAAAAACAAAAACTCGTGGAACAAACTCCCCCTGAATGAATTTCATTATAACGATGTGTAAGATAAATAAATATGCATGTATTGTAGATATCATCGGTATCGGAAAGTATATTTGTATTGTTAAGGAAAAGAGGAAAACGAAGCACAGTCCATACATACTTGGCAGCGTAATTTACATGTAATATAATTTAGACCTAAAATTAAATTAATCAATTAAAATATAATTAATTTGCCATTCCGTTTGTTCAGATGTTGCAGAGCCAGAGTGATAACAAACTACAAGAAAATATAGCAGATTCGAGTCCTCGACTATTAAATTAATTAAAGCAGAATGTATTTTGTTTTAAGCCCTAACATAATATGTGCTTCCTCAAAAGCCCTGACTTTCCTCCTTGTGCTTCATTCTTCGTCCTATCTTCAGATTTGAGAATCGAGTGTTTCAGTAAACTGTTTACAATTTCTTTAATATTTATCGTACCGAAATCAATTTTTTTTTTATGCATGACCTAATGTCCATTCACAATATTTTGTTCACGAAAATGTTTCGCTAAACTTAATTAGTAAAGAAATAATCACAAAAAAGCAATCAAAATATAGAAGTTTAATTTTTCTAAAGTATTTAACATGTTAAAAAAAGTTTGAATAAAGCTTTTAGCCTACATCTTCGATTTTAATCGGATGTATGAGTTGTGCTTCATCACCTGTTTGCATAGATTGCTTCTGCTTTGGACGTCTGCAAGGATAACGCTTCCATATCGATCAATGAGTCTCCAAAAAATAATACTAACTTGTAAGAAATTCGTTGAAAAGCAAAACAAAAACCGATTTTTAAAATATCTATGCATTTTTATATGTGCTAATTACTATCAAATTTTTGCTGTGCTCAAAATATTCCTAAATAAATTATTCAGGAATCATTAATTTGAAAACGTGATTAGTTGAAAATATATTACGAGTAAAAGTGAATCATTCTTTATGACTCAACCTTTGGGCTACCTCGTGAAAGGTGAACCCGCTAAGCACTCGGCTACCAACGTCCTTAAACTAGTGGATATTTAATTTTTCCAGATCAAAATTTAGAAAGCTTGAAGGTGACCTATCCTACCCTCCTATCCTATTTTTAATTACAAAAAAAAAAATAGTAATATAATAATAATTTTAATTTTCCCCACTAACAACACCCCATTCATTACTTCCCATTAACAAAATTTCATTCGATACATTTTCCCTAGCAAAACCTAATTCCTTCCTTCATACTAGCTAATTTTGTTCATTAGCTCCCACTAACAAATTTTATTTTTCATACTTACAAAAAAATTCATTCACGTTTCCCTTTTAAGAAATTTCATTTTCATGCCCATCTAGAAAGATGCAAAGTTGAAGTTGTTAATTCAATGAATGGGAAATCAACAGAAGGTGGCTCCGTTGGTAGTAGCATGGATTCTCGACCGGGGGTCCGCTGGGAGTCTGGGTTCAAGTTCCCCGAGCACAGGAAAACACTCTTTTTAGAATATCGGCAAAAGAACTTGTTTCCGTATATATATATATACATATATAGTTATATATATATATATATATATATATATATATATATATATATGTATATATATATATATATATATATATATATATATATATATATATATGATGGTTTGCATCTAACCAAACGCTATTATGGTTATGCAAATCGCCATATATGCAAAAGAGAAATTGTTGCGGTTGTCGATATGCAAAAATATGTTTGGGTAGCGGAATCGAAGTGTAATGAACTTCGATTATGTTACCCAGATGCGGCAGAGGTAATTGGGAAGGAAAGGGGCAGTTTAAAATAAGAGGCAGTGCTTTTGGCGGTGTCGGAAAAAGTTTGTCAATTTTTAATTCGGGGAGAAAAGAAGTCTGGATTTGGACTGGAACGGAATTGAGTTTTTTGGTGACGAAAGAAGAAAGTGAAAAGCAATTTAATTTATTGCAAAGTTTAGTGGTGGAAGTTTTTGTGTGGGAAAGTGAAAAAAAAAACGAAAAACTGCATCGGGCGTAAAATAAATTAAGATTTGTGCGCAGATACGAGTGAGGGAAAGGGATTTTTTTTTTCGGCCGCCGGGAATAAATTTACTGCGTTTGGATATTAAAGAGGACGGCAAAGCAAAAAGCCCGAATAAAGCGCAATAGAAATAAAAACGAACCGACAGCGGATGTTTTAGGAGTGAAATAAAAAAAAGAAGGTGTAAATTTGCTTGCGACTTTAACCAAAAACATTGTGTCGGAAGTAGAATCGAAAATCTGAAGTGTATTTACTTCACACTTTAGATTTTCGATTCTACTTTCGACACAATGTTGGTGATTAAAGTCACAAGCAAATTTACACCTTCGTTTTTTTTTACTTCACTCCTAAAACATCCACTGTTGGCTCGTTTTTATTTCTATGTTTTTTTCCTAATTCTGAAATACTTAGCACTATGTGAAACCAATCACTTGATTTTGAATAATGCTATATTGAGAAGGCAAAGTGCCGGATTTTGGATTTTTTCCAAATTAAATTACGCAGAGGAGACTGTTGGACAGCGGATCGTAGTGAGATAAGTGGCCGTTGCGTGTTCTATTGATTTTGTTTGTTTAGCTTCAAATTAATTTAAAACTTAATTTACAGTGGCCCCACACTCTTTTTTTGTCTTCACCGAGCGCTCGGGGTTGTACGAGAAAAGAGTGAGTACCCATTTGGTTTTTGCCTATTTATGTTACAGTTGATTCACATTATCAAGCTCTTTTTTTTTTCTTTTATAAAAAAATTTATTGACTGTTTTTTTTACATAAAATTTTAAAGAGGTTTTTTTCATTAAATTTACAATTTGCAAATTTTCTTTGTAGAATTTTCCTTTTAAATTGAATAAAACGGCCATGCCTCTTTAAGACAGATTTTTCATTTCTTAAAATGACCTCCCCCTCTACCGCCCTTTTCTCTTCGTGTAGGTTTTTTATGTGTAGGGTAGCTCAGCACGAGCAGAGGGAGTCCCGGAAAACCCGCGACACACCTGAGCACTAGCCGGCCTCAGTATGCTACCCTGGGCTACAAACCCCTCTGCTAGAAATTCTGCAACTGCGGTGACCTCCGCGGTCGCAACAGTGCTTAATTGTACTATAGGACGAAGGTTGGCCTTCTTGAGTTCGTCATTAGCTTTATGCCAGACATATGATTGCTCATATGATCGGAAAATGTTGAATTTACTTTCATCTGTAAGCATAACTTTTCGCAGAATGAAAAATCTTCACTAACCATGTTTCTGTCAAACTCCATTCGTTTGTGTATGTTGGCCTTGCTTACAAAAGTTCTGGTCCATAGTACTGATGCTTTCTAGACACAATTCTAGCTGCTTTAGGATTGGATGCTTTCTCAAAACACTTCTTTGCTTCTGCTGTTAATTTTGGAGCACTGGTATGAGGAGTTTTCCTAACTGTTTTAGTAGCCAACGTTCATCTGACTCCACTCGGTTTCGACTTATTTTTGAAGTTCAAGGTATTTTTACCGCTTGATGGTTTTAAAAGCAGTTGCTGGGACTCTACTCATAATTTTACTAATATCTTGCACAGATTCATCTGCTTTTGATAATCGATTTGTGGTTTCTCTCTTCTCAATCATTGCCTGCTTATTGCACGGTGCCATTGTATTTGTTACCGATCAGAAAAATAAACTAAGCTTGTAAAATAAAATTTTTAGGGGTACCACACAATTTAACGATACAGATCCATAGATAAAATCAAGTTAGCTGAAATCGCAACAGTGAGCTTCTCGGAATTTTAAACAGTGTTCCATTATAACTTTGAGGCTGAAGTGGTTGCTTTGTTATTTAATGCAATTTCGTTTGTTTTCAATGTGAATGCTGTTATGGTTTTTTTGTTGATAATAAATGCATATATACATATATATATATATATATATATATATATATATATATATATGCATATATATATTTATATAAGGTACCACGGTCGAATATGGCCACCTTAACGTTTGACATGCCGTTTTTTGCATTGATTAGAATTTGCGGCTATTATTACCTTTCTATTTCTTAGTTATACTGTCTACTTCGCTTTATTAAGACACAAAGAAAACATTGTGTAGATAGAATTGGACTTGAATACTTATTTAACTGGGTATTTTTGATATTGTAGTTAAATATGGCCACTTAGTGGCCATTTTTACATGGCGATCAGAATCAGAGTTTCTCATTTGGAATGTAGTTATTTCAAATGAAATTATCTTATAGTATCTGAATTTCGTATATTTTGAACAAATAAAATGAGTCCTTAAAGCAAATTAGCAAAACATAAATAATGATTCAATAAAACTGCAAATAAAACGCGTTTTTTGGTTCAAAATTAATATAAGAAAAAAATTCACATTTCATGCAAATGAAGATTTCTTTGTCCCGAGAAGTAAGTCCAACACATTCAGCTTTCATTGTTAGTAGCGCACCTGCATTTTTGCGCCCTTTCCCATTTTTTGATGCAATCCGAATTTTTGTTTTTGGGTCTTTTTGTGGACAGTTTTGGATGTTCCGGGCGTAACCCTGTCATTAAGGAAGCTTCTATTGGTTAACTCAAGTGCTTGAATATTAACAGCCTTTTTTCTTGGAGCAATCACTGGACTTGATAACTTTTTTGCAGTTGGCAGCATTTCAAGAATTGATTTTGGGCTATCAAAATGTGGATTTATTTCGCTCATACTGTTGGATTCAATCACTTTCCAAAAATTGGGCAAGGGAACATCATCTTCACTGTCATACTTATTATACGTTACAGCCGGTGCATTATCACCAGATTTTTTTGCTCTAGTGTATCGATTTGCTGGATTAATTGGATTCTATGCAACTTTCAAGAGCTATCGGAGAAGCGCGATGAGTTGGAATGCTTGGCATATATGCCTTTTTGGGAGTTCTTGTAGGATGAAATGAATATATACCTGTCGCCTCAAATCAGGCTTTGATATTTGTTGGAGATAGAGCTTTCTTCCAAACTTTGGGAAAAATTGCTCCAAAAATCTGTTTTTTGATCTGAATACAGATTTGTCCATTGGCTGTAGCTTATATATCGTGTTATTTGGGAGGCAGAAAAGCTTCACGTTGAACATTTCCGCAATATCAACGATCGAATCATCCTAATGGCATTTTGCACCATTAAATATAAATATACTCGTACATAGTCCAGGAAGCTTATACTTAGCAAAATGGTGAATCCAATAGACAGAAGTGTTCAGGATCATAAAACCTTTAGGCGTCATTTGGCCAACTGCACCTGTTGGTTATGAGTCTAACCAGTTGGGTTTCATACGTGTGCCCTTAAATAAAATCATTGGCACAAGAGACAATAGTTACGATCTCAGCATGCTCAGGGGCAACTAGGTGTACCTTTTTTGCACCGCATATTACTATAACTTTAGGTATCTTATGTAACTTAAGCTGATAACCTTTCTCGTCAACATTATTTATCCTCTCTGGCTTAAACATGAGCTCATTTTCTCCCAGTAGCTTTCGGAGTTAAAAAAAAATCTGACACGACACCTGTGTAACAGATGAGCTGACAAATGTAGGTAATTATACCCGCAGGCGATTGAGACTGGGCTATTTGTAGAGAGTGCTGTGGTTGGGTCCATAATGCTTGGGCTTGGAGCGGACGATAAGGAGGGTGGAGCCCACATTTGTAAACACTGTCAGCGTGACTGAAATCTATGTTCGTTTAATTTGTGCTATTTCTCATTATACCCCGACTGAAGGGCAAAACGAGAAATTTGGCTTATTTTCTATTGTTTAAAATTAACATGAAATTATTTATGTAATTTACCTTGCCAAATTTTTTGATTGCATGAAGTTGATATATGAACGTTAATGCGTGTGCAAAAGATATTTTATTAAATCGTTTATTTTTCTTTGCAAGATGAATTTTCTTTTCCGTATTCCATTTATCCCGGTCTTTCCTTTTTTTCACGGCCTTGCCACATTAACGCAAACTTGCCCCAGTTTAGGACATTTTTAAGTCTTCTTAAAGTAAACTTAATTCTGAATAAGACTATGTTTAGACCCATTTTGCGCCCTGTTTACACCAATTTCATCTTAAATTAGGCAGCATTTGAGCTTTGATTAAGACTTATTAGACCAATTTCATTGTAAAATTGGCCAAATGCAAGCCTTTTTTAGGGTTTTGTACTAAAATACAAAACCCTATTGCAATCACGACCTGTGTCCGTCTGTCCGTCCGTCCGTCTGTAGGTCACAGCACTTTTTCTCCGAAACTATAGAGGCTACAGCCATGAAACTTTGTGGAAAGGTCAAAAGTGGTGACTTCTTGAAAATTCAAGGGTGAAAAAATTTTTCAAAGGGCTTTAAGAGGGTCTCCTCATATAGGGAGGTGACCCCTCAAAAACAATTTTTCACCATTGGTAGTCGAGTAGGGTGTCATTGGAAAGGTCTTAATGAGATCTTTTCAAAACAAGTCTTAAAATTGCCTTATTTGTACCGAGGGGGGCAGGGGAAGGGGAAATGTACGAACTTTTCGCGTACCCCCCCCCCTCGCGATTGGACACCTTCCATCCGAAAAATCTGAAAAAAATCATGAATGTAGGCCTCTATGAGTACAACAACAACAACAAATACATGAGAGGTCGAAATTCACTCAACTTTGTTAGTATGATTTATCCATTTTATGTTTTCTTGAATAAAATCGAAACGGTGCCTTCAAATTCAAGCAGATGACTATTTATACGATTGATCTTTTCTGAATGTTTCATCACTGCAAATCCAAACGTTTTAAATTAAAACGCTTTTGGTGTTTTAATTCCCGTCCCAGTTTTAAAACACTTCTCAGGTGTTTTAATAATTAAAACACCTAAAACGTTTTAAATTAAAACGCCTAGACGTTTTAATTTAAAACACTAGGCGTTTTAATTAAAACGCCTAGTGTTTTAATTAAAACAGTGGGCGTTTTAATTAAAACACTAGGCGTTTTAATTAAAACGCCTAGTGTTTTAAATAAAACGCCTCTTGTTTTAATTAAAACACTAAGCGTTTTAAATAAAACGCTTAGGCGTTTCAATATTAAAACACTTAATAAGTGTTTTAAAATTGGGACGAGAATTAAAACACCAAAAGCCTTTTAATTTAATACATTTGGATTTGTAGTGACATTTTGCTTAAAACACTAGGCGTTTTAATTAAAACGACTAGTGTTTTAATTAAAATGTCCAAGAATTTTTATTTAAACCGCCTAGTGTTTTAATTAAAACTTCTATGCGTTTTAATTAAAACATTTTAGGTGTTTTAACTATTAAAAGGCTTAAAATTGTTTTAAAGTTGGGACGGGAATAAAAACACCATCTTTGAGGCTTTTCATTTAAAGTTATTTACAGCTTTAAACGACACGTACATAGGAACATAGTGGATGTACATACATAGGAACGAGGTGCATATATAAATATATATATATATATATATATATATATATATATATATATATATATATATATATATATATATATATATATATATATATATTGTTACATGTACAAATAATTACATGTACAAATAATTCTGCGAGCTACTGTCGCAATTGTTTTCACAACAATGAAGAACACGAATTCACTCGAAACCACGAGAACCCAACAAGCATGATCAACATCTGCAAGTGACGTCACTCCATTCATTAAATTTGCTCGAATCTACCAGGTACCTCTCGGTAGAACATTCGCCAATGTACGAGAAATGGGTGAATAGGTAGAGACCCTATATAAAGGCGAGCTGAATGAATGGGGGGGATCATCATTCATTCGACCGCGATAAGAACTGCGAAAGTGTGTTTCATAATAGTGAAGTAATTTAGAAGACAATTGCGATAATAAATTTATGGACAAGTGTTAAATTTTAATTTTTAATAGTGAAAATTAAAATTAGTGAAAGTGTTAAATCGATCATTGTGCACTTTTGAAATAAAATAAACTCTTTTAACTTAAATTAAAAGACATTGCGTTTTCACTTTCCCGGAACATTAAAATTATTGGCCGCGAACGGAAAACACGCGACAATGGTGTCAGAAGTGGGATAGAAAAATTTTGAAAGTGAAAATTTGAACATTTTTATGGTGCACAATAGTAAAATTTAAAGAAACATTAAAAATGCCACGAAGCTTAAACTTAAAAATTAATGAATTGACCATATCGGAGCTCAAGGAGGAGTTGGAACAGCGGAATCTGGCCACACAAGGTACAAAGGCCATACTGATTGCACGCTTGCGTGACGCGATCGAGTCGGAAGGCGTGAATTTGGATTCGGGTGAGCTCTCAGATGCGGAAAAAGGCGCAGAAGGTGGAGAAGTAGACACACCAAAATCAAAGGAGCCAGAAAATGGGCTGATGCAAATGTTGATGCAAATGTCATCCAGTCTGACTGCGAAGCTAGATGAACAATCAGCGAAGTTAAATGAACTATCAGTGAAGCTGGACCAACAAGCGATCGAAATCAAGGCAGACATCACACAGAAGCTGGAGAAACAGTCAACCGAAATAAAAACGGAGCTCGGTTATCTGAACAAACAAATTAAAGGCGTCGAGGAAAAGGTTGACCAGGTCGAGGAAAAGGTTTACCAGGTCGAAGAAAAGGTCAGCCAGGTCGAGGGAAAGGTCAGCCAGGTCGAAGAGAGGATAAACCATGAGATGGAAAAAGTGAAAAAAGAATTGGAAGCAGCGAAGGCAGTAGTAACCGCCTCACCAGCCCCAATTATAACCGCAGCGCAAAGCTCATCTAGAAATGTGCAAGCACCAATATTCGATGGGCAAACGGTCTGGAGTATTTACAAAATCCAGTTTGAAGCCGCCGCTAGGATAAATCACTGGAATGAGCAGGAACGAGCAACTGCGTTAATTCTGGCTCTAAGAGGCCCAGCTGCCGAGCTTTTGCAGACTATCCCCGTTGAGCTGCATTCAAACCCAGCTGCTATAATGAATGCGCTGGACATGCGTTATGGAGACGATCATCTGAAGCAGATTTATCGGGCGCAGCTACGGCATCGAATGCAGAAGTCTGGCGAAACCTTGCAGCAGCTAGCACAAGACATTGAGCGATTGGCACTTTTGGCTTACCCAGCGTACGACCCAGAACTTCGAGATGACGTAGCAGCAGAAGCATTCATCAGCGCCTTAAAGGACAAGGAATTGCAACAAGCCGTGCGGTTAGCTCAAAAGCAAACAGTCAAGGAAGCATTGGCTTATAGTTTAAATTTTGAGGCAGCCAAAAATGTGACCCGCACCACTGTCCGGGCTCGCGAGGTAGTGACAGATAAATCCAGGTGGGAGCGCGTGGGAAATGAGCGAGAGCTGCAGGTGAATGGTGCGCCTAGATGCTGGAATTGCGGGGAAAAAGAGCACCTGCAAAGAGACTGCAAGAAGGGGAGAAGACCGAGCTATTGTCCAGGGTGGTGGAGATCCAGACCGTGTCAGGAGCCTAGAATGGAGGCCCATCAAACTGCAAGGGCCAACTTCGTGGGGCGAACGTTGGCCACGAGTATCGACATCCCCAGCACCGTGCCAAGGCAACATCGTGGAGAAGCAGACAGATGCCTTCCTGGTCAAGTTGATGAAGAACAATGCACCCTAACAAACGACACTGGTGCAACCCGATCGACGATCCGACCAGACCTAGTGAGGCCCCAACTGCTCCACAAGGGTAGAGTTCATGGAATTGCTGACGCCCTATCTCGTCATCCATGTCCAGCTAACTGCAAACATTGCCAACGGATTGAGGAAAAGGAGCCGCCCGTTGATCTGCGAGTGATAACGGCCGGATTCGATGAAGGTTGGTCATCGGAGGAGATTCGAAACGCCCAGTTAGCCGATGAAGACATCGGACCATTGCTCGTATGGAAGGAGACGACTGGGCGACCTGAGTGGAAAGACGTTTCAATGCATGGCGCAACCCTGAAAAGCTATTGGGCACAATGGAACTCCCTTCAGGTGGAGGGTGGCGTACTCAACCGGAAATGGGAAACGGCGGACGGTAGCTCCTATAGGATGCAAACTATACTTCCCAAAAGCCGAATCCACGATGTGGTTAAGGAAATGCATGAAGGATCCTCGGGAGGCCACCTTGGCGTTAACAAGACCTTAGCGAAATTGCGGGAACGGTTCTACTGGCTCCACGCTCGAGAAGACGTAGAGGACTGGTGTCGCAGATGCACAATTTGCGCTTCCGTCAAAGGCCCAAAGCGACGACTGAGAGGACAAATGCAAGCCTATAACGTAGGCGTGCCATTCGAAAGGATTGCTGTTGACATCGCAGGACCCTTTCCTGAAACCGATTGGGGAAATCGATATACGCTGGTTGTAGCCGATTATTTCAGCAAGTGGCCCGAGGTCTACCCCATTCCCAACCAGGAAGCAACTACCGCAGCTGAACAGCTAGTGTTAAATTGGGTCAGTAGGTACGGCGTACCTTGCGAATTACATTCAGATCAAGGCCGAAACTTTGAGTCACTAGTTTTTGGCGAAATGTGCGAGCTGCTCGGAATACGGAAAACGAGGACAACACCGCTGCATCCCCAATCCGATGGAATGGTCGAACGTTTCAACGGCACGCTCAATAAACACCTGGCCAAGATGGTTGACGAGAACCAAAGGGACTGGGACCGACATATCCCACTATTTTTGATGGCGTACAGAGCTGCCGAACATGCATCGACGGGCCAAGCCCCAGCCAAAGTCATTTTTGGAAAGACTATTCGTCTGCCAGCCGATATAAAGTTCGGAACACCCCCTGAGAAACCCCAAACGGTCTCGGAGTACGCAAGTGATCTAAGACAACGGTTGAGCCAGATACATCGGACAGTGCGAAAACACCTCGAATCGGCTACTGACCGCATGAAGACCAGGTATGATCTAAAGGCTAATTCTACTGGCTTCCAGCAAGATGACTTGGTGTGGCTTTATAACCCGCAATGGCGAAAGGGTAGGTCTCCAAAGTTGCAACATAATTGGGAGGGACCATACCGAGTTACAAAGCGAATCAACGACGTCGTATACCGAATACAGGAACATCGTAAGCCGAGAGCTAAAATGAAAATCGTGCATCTGGACCGTCTTGCCCCATATTACACCCAGGGAGAATTGACTACAAATAGCGACACATCTTTTCGGGGCGAAAAGAACTGAGGTGGGGGCAGTGGTATATGTACAAATAATTACATGTACAAATAATTCTGCGAGCTACTGTCGCAATTGTTTTCACAACAATGAAGAACACGAATTCACTCAAAACCACGAGAACCCAACAAGCATGATCAACATCTGCAAGTGACGTCACTCTATTCATTAAATTTGCTCGAATCTACCAGGTACCTCTCGGTAGAACATTCGCCAACGTACGAGAAATGGGTGAATAGGTAGAGACCCTATATAAAGGCGAGCTGAATGAATGGGGGGGATCATCATTCATTCGACCGCGATAAGAACTGCGAAAGTGTGTTTCGTAATAGTGAAGTAATTTAGAAGACAATTGCGATAATAAATTTATGAACAAGTGTTAAATTTTAATTTTTAATAGTGAAAATTAAAATTAGTGAAAGTGTTAAATCGATCATTGTGCACTTTTGAAATAAAATAAACTCTTTTAACTTAAATTAAAAGACATTGCGTTTTCACTTTCCCGGAACATTAAAATTATTGGCCGCGAACGGAAAACACGCGACAATATATATATATATATATATATATATATATATATATATATATATATATATATATATATATATATATATATATATTTACAGTTTTTTTAGGTACTCCCCCTTACAAGTTACGCATATATAAAGATCGAATAGTATTTGACGAAGTTTCCTGTATTACTATGGAACAATATGCCCTGCATTACTATGGAAACATATGGCTATGGAGCCATATGCGCTTTTTACCGACTTAGACACTACAGCTTTGCTAGGATTTGCATGAAAATTTCGGGAATGATAGGTATCATGAAGATGAGTACATATAATTGAAACAAGTCGAAGAGGCAGGAGAGAGCTCCTAGCAAAAGCGCTTTGTAACCATTCTAGGATTCGAAAAAATAGGCCATGAATCAATGATTACAGTACAGAGAAGTGGCCCCTGGAAAAAAATTTCATGAAAGGTAGCCGATATGAGTATCAACTGAAAGTTCTCTATGAGAGCTTTTCAAAACAGTTCTTAAACTGACCGTTTTTGCTTCAGTTGGGGCATAGGGGGAAATACATGAAAAATGTGTTTCCTCCCTCACGAATGGACACCCGTGATCTAAAAAATTTGAAAAAATTATCAAGGGAGATATTTATGGGTATAACTCTAACAAATACCTCAGAAGTCAAAACTCTTTCAACTTTGTTAATAATAGTATGATCCTCGAATTTCACATTTTCTCCAATAAAATCTTCTTTGACATGTTTCTTGATTTTATTCGTTGCTGGTTACTGCATTTTGTAAGTGGAGTACAAAACCCTTCTGACATGAGCATAGGTCTGTCTACCCAACTTGTTTATGGGCTAATTTGAAGGCAAATAGAGTTTGAACTAAATATCCTTCAAGAGGCGCTTTTTGAACTTTGTACAACATTCACATTTCAACACTATTTAGGTCTTGTTAGGGTATTATTTAGACAATAAATTGAAATAGGTGATTTTTTCGGACAGGTTTACTTCAGTTGAATCTAAATTTCTAGATTTTCCTCTATGGCGACTGTCATTTTATTACTTCGCGATAGATTTAGCTAGATACAAAATCTGACCATGACATATATACATCTTTCCTGAATATTTGATGAAGATTGAAGTTAAATTGCGTCCTATACATTGGCAAGAATAAAGATGTAGCATTCATATTTATATAAAATAACAAGGTAACTAAAAAAGTAGAATTTATACTCTAAAAATCTGCGTTATACATTTTTTTCAAGAATTTCACCTAAAAACGGAGAACAATTAAATTTATTCCTGTTTGCATTTCAACGTAGCATGGATCCTAAAGAATTCATTAAGATCATACTTAGGCATCTAACAAAAATGGCTATATAACGACCAGTCAGAAAAGAAGAATGCTCAAAAGCACTGTCAGATTTTGCTGAACAACTATAGGGTTTTCCATTAGGGACATAATAATTTTTTATCTGTATATGAACTAACCTTAAACTTTTTAAAAAAACCTTTAATCTCAAAACGTTAGTTAAAGTCAACATTTCCATTTTGGTAAAGTTCACGAACAAGCAACCGTTGAAAATTATTAAAAATTACAACCAAAATTCTGAGTCGGTGGTAGCAACTTTAAGAGCGCGTATCCTAATTTTTGGCCATAATAATCATCCCACACGACAGGCTGTGCGTGCAATAGTGGACAAGTTTGGGTGCAAATTTTTACTAGTGAACGTATTACTGCCAAAACATGTCGCACCGCTCGAAGCCATAAGAGCATCGATTCAAAATGAGCCAAATCAGTCGATTCAACGTCGTTCTCAAGAATTGGGCATCGCTCAACCGAACCTGTGGCATATTTTGCGAAGAGATCTTGGCCTACACTGTTACATGACCAGATTGACTCATGAACTAAAGCCAATTGATAATTCGAAACGCTGAAACTTCTCCAATTGGGCTCTGGCAAAGCTTGAAGAAAATGGAGAGTTTCATCGATAAATCATCTTCCACGAAGAAGCTCATTTCTGGCTCAGTGGCTTTGTTAATAAGCAAAATGTGCATTATTCGTCAGCAAAAAACCCACATGTGCTTCTTAAGATACCGTTGCATCCGCAAAAAATTACTGTTTGGTGCGGTTTTCATCCCGGAGGTGTAATTGAGCAAAAAAAGGTACTTTCCAAAATATACGAGACTTTTATCACAAAAATATTTTTGGTGAGACCATTTGCAAATGAGATAGTGCATTGAAAAGTTACATCCCTTTCTAAGTTTCGGTGAAAGTTTGGTGACATTCGGTTCAGTGGAAGCGAAGTTATTGCGTCTAAAGTGACAGTATGTTTGTGTCATCGGTACAAAAATGAGCTTCGAACAAAGAGCTAATATCAAATTTTGTTTTAAAGTCGGTAGAACGTTCACCGAAACATTTGAATTGAAAAAAAAAGTTTATTGCGATGATTATCTATCTCGTGGTAGAATTCATGAGTGGTTTACACGTTTCACAGATGTTCGTGAGGACATAAATGACGATTAACATACGGGCCGCCCAAAATTAGTGATTACCCTAAACTCCATCGGAATTGTGCGTGAATTTATCAAAAATGAGCCAAAAATATCGTTGAAATTCATGAAATCGGAGTTGAATATATCCAAAACATCGATTTATTGAATTTTAACCGATCATTTGGGCTTACGAAAGGTCAGTGCACGTTTTGTTCCACACAAGTTACCGGTCAAGGTGTGTTTCAAAATAAACGAGACTTTTGGAATAATTTTTTTTTATATTTTGACTAGAAATCGCATTTTAACCATCAATCACTCACCGTATTTGCCTGATATGGCTCCCTGTGACTTCTATCCATTCGGAAAATTACATTTGGCCATGGAAGGAAAACGCTTTGCGTCCGTAGAGAGCATCTAAAAGGCTTGTACCGATATCCTGAAGGACATTCCGGTGAACGTCCTGACACACTTTTTCGAAAAGCTTTTGGATCGCGCAAAACAGTGTATCAAGGCCGGAGGAGACTATTTTGAATAAATAAACTCGAATTTATCAGAACAAAGCTCCTCTCGTTTCTATTTTAGCTCAGTCTCGTTTATTTTTGAACACACCTTGTATTTTTTCGTGGATGAAAACGACCGTCGTGTTACCGTCAATGGAGAGAATTGGATGAACTTGACATGAACGATATGTGGTTTTAACAAGACGGTGCCACTAGCCACACAGCATGCATCACAGGCGAATTTGGTGAATGTCTTATCTCGAGAAATCGTTCAGTCAAAATGGCCGCCTCGATTTCTTTTTATGGAGTTATATCAAGTCACTAGTCGATGCCAACAAGCCAGCAACTTTAGACGAGCTCAAAGACAACATCCAACGTAAAATTGTCAACGTTCCGGCGAAATGTGTGCCAGAGTTGTGGAAAATTGGGTCCAAAAAATCGACCGCTGTAAACGGGCTTGTGGTGGTCATATGACCAAAATCGAATTTCAATCATAAAATATAATGCTTGTGTGTACTATACCCACAATAAATTTGAACTCAATAGCTCAAATATTTCTGTGTTTCATTAATAGATAAAATTGTGATGTTATCAATGGAAAATCCTTTATTAAGAAAAATTCAAACGCATTTAATGTAGGTATCAGGACTACATGGGAGTAGCATGGCCCCAAAAGTGCCGCGATTTTTGAAAGGATAGAAGATTAAATCACGATGCTGTTCAGTATACAGCATCAATTGATGTAACGTACGAATAGAAACCTCTAACTTGCCATCGATCAATTTAGAAACCTTCTCTAACGAAACACCCTCTTCAACAGTGAATTCAAAACATTTATGAATTATTCTCTCAGCAATACATAACCAATCACTCACAAAATTGACAAATTGCATCCTGTCCTACATACAAAGGATCAATTCCTTGTGGTTGAAATGCAAGCCCCTAATTGCTTGCATTCCAAGCATCATCACACTGAATTGAGAAATACTAGACAAGTGCAATCCGCCACGAGTCCCATAGTGCATTCTCATGCACTTTCATTCATATGTTGTCAGTGCTGAGGTTTAAATTGGGGTGCAACTATCGATAAAGGATCAATAGCCGTGCGATTTCACATTCATTCGCAAAAAGGGATCCGTTATGAAGGACGACTATTGAACCAATGACTTCAAATGGAAACGCCACCTAATTAAAGACATGCGACGTGTGCAAAAAGGTACTCATATACGAGTACAATAGCGAATAGTATCAAGCCTATTCTAATAATGACAATAAGGATTTAGAAATGGGATTTTGGTTGATGTGATAATGACAATGTTCAGTATCTAACAGGGAGAGAATCAACAATGAGTACTTATCCGACGATAATAATGGCGTGGATGTTATTATTGCCGTGAAAATTATTGTTGCTGATATCGATTGTGTTAGATTGGTAGAGTTTGAATTTGTACCGTGTTGGTGAAAAGATTGTAATTAAGGTTGTATACACTGATTTGATCAAGTACTTTTCAATTTGGCAGGATACAGTATTTTCTCGGCTACATACTATTGTCTGCCCTGGCAATGAGTTCAAGTTTTTATATGCTAATTAAAATATAAAATTTTGTCTGAAGATATCTTTCAAATTGCTTTTGTTTACTACTTTTAATTACAAAAGGATTTGTCAATGCATTTTGAACTCAAGTTCTCGCATGAGATAAGCAATCTGTGCCAATCAATCAATCTGTTCGTCGAATAATTACCTATCATGTTTTCCGCAGCAATTTATGCAATCTCAAAACACCATGAACATATTGATGGCGTTTTGATTTTTTTAAGAAACATGTTTTGTGTTGGGACTTTTCTCATTGATACTGTTCTCACGCTAACGAAGGGATCTTTGTGAATAAATTAATCGACGGGTTTCTGTAGACAGACGCACGGAATAAGGATACATATTGTTAAGATATTTGATTTTGTTTGCCTGGCGAGTTTTTCTATTGTGTTTAATAAGGTAAGGAGGTATGTACAAAGAGACAATGAGCATTGAAGACATTTGGTGTGGAACAGGAAGTGATTGCTGTTGATACATGGATACATTTGATTTGAGATGCAAATGATTTCACATGATTTCTTTCATGTTCATTTAGATATCAAGGAATTTTACGTGAGGAATACGCCTCTCATATTTTCAAGTCGTGCCCCTAAATAAATCTAACGAAATATTTGTGGTATAATGTATAATCTTCACTGAAGTAGATGTTTGCCATTAAATAAATCATTCCAAAATTATTTTGAACAGCTATATATGTACTATTCACCGGGAAAGATACTCACTGTTTCCATTCAAATCTTTTCCCGGGTAACATGAATCACGGAATCAAGAATATTTCCTAAGTGGGTAGTAAGTTTGCATAAGATTTCTAAATTTTAGTTGGAAGAATACTTTATATGGTAATCAAATGGTAGTAAATGGCTTGAGGGTCACATGGCTTTACTAGTTCTCCAATGATGATTAAATTAAATTAAATTACTAGTTCTCCAATGATGATTAGATTAAATGCCGAGGAATGCCAATAACTGCTAGTACACCGATAGGTCTGCTACTAAACCCTAATTATACACAAGGAAATTTTACTTTTTGTAAAAGGCTGGCGTGAGAGATTAAAGGTGAGCACTTGGCACCTGATAACAGAATCCAAAGAAATAACCATGCCGCTGAAATGGAGATTGAGCGATGGGCTAACTTCCCAATGCTCGAAAACTTTACATGGTTTTCAAACCTACAACCGAGCTCTGGAAGGTTGTGGAACTAGATCAACGTCCTCGTAACCGAAAAAAGGACCATGACATTGAATCCTGGAGTGTCAGATCACTGAAACCCCTCCGGTACTTTTGAGGACCTTTAACAATAGGCCAGTCAATATAGATTAAACGTACTGGAAATACAGGAAATTAACTGGAATGTAAACGATATTCAATAAGAGATCGCACACAATATTGAAAAGTTGGAAGCCTACTAGAAAGCGAGATTTGAAGTGGCTTATATTATGGATAGGGAGTTCAAATCGATTCTTTGTCTAGTCTTCGTGGCAAATAAACGCGTTTTTAATTCACTCTTGTCAAGTTTTCAAAAAATTAAATTAATTTTTTTTAAAACTCAGCCCAAGTAAATTTTGATTTTTATTCGAAAAAGTTTTTATCGTCAAAGGAATCGACCCACGGAACCGGTAAAGCAAATCAATAATGACACTAAGGCAAAGAAAGCTGTCAGACAAGCTACTCCAGAAAAAATACTAAGTGCTGGAGGCGCTAACGATTGCCAAAACTATTATGCAGCGCTGGACGACTACAATCTCATCAAGATATCGATGTTAATTTTATTCAGTTCTTAAAAAATTAAAAATAAGGAAAGAAACCAGCTCGCAGTTCTGCTGGTCCCTCTCAAAAAATTTCCAAAAATACAGAAAAAAATTGCGCCAATTAACGTATTCGGCCAAAGCGGAAAAGATATGGTTCGGCCATTGGCAGCCGAAACTAAATCAGCCTATATCGAGATAACAAGCGTTAATGCTGAAAAATTAACAATCACTGGTTGATTCCAAAGCAGCTTAAAAATGCAATGATTTTTGGGGTGGCTCCACACTTCACCTATACTACAAAAAGTGAGAAGAATCAAGCCTTGTTGTTGAAGGGCTTGGGCTGCGGAGAGGATAAGCCGCATCTGAAATTGAATTTATTTCTGTTAAAACCTTGGCAACAAGAAAACCGCCGGTAGAATAGACAAATTAACCACTTAATTTAAAACAGATTTCAAATAAGAGCAGTTCAAGATATCTTCAACAAATTAGGTACTTAAAATTCTGAGTTTTGAACTGAGAACGCCTCCAGAACAGTGAAGTGAACTAGTGTTATTGGTGTCAAAGATGTGGATATTCGGCAGCCAACTACGTCATGCATTATCGGTGCGTTAAATGCAAGGACCTTAACGCTCCCGGTGAATTCAGATTGGCTCAGATGGACCCACAAGAAAATTATACTCTGTAACTGCGGTGTTCTTGGTCATCTGGCATCATACCGAAAATGCTCCCAATATCAACATGCGAGAGTAAAATTTGTCTCAATGCAAACAAAATTACATGGCAGGGTCTAAGCTCTGGAGTATCATTTGCACCCGCCGGTAGAGGACCAGCAGGTAATGCTGTAAATATAGTAAATAATGTAAGTGGCAATAATGAGCTGCTTCCCAAAATTACCAGTTACTTAATTGTTTATCGGAGAGAATCGATTAACAAGATACGAAAATTCATTTTATTTTTCAGCGTTTAGGGCTTTCAAATGCCTAAATGCCTCAAAATCGCTTGTCACCTAGTCACATTCCCATGGATAGGACTCGTATCATCTCGATCAACGTCAACTCCATTGTTACTATTCATCAACGTGATTATCTCCTTGAAGTAATTGTTAAGCAAAAGCCTGACATCATGTTTCTCACTGAAACCTACCTCAGTTCATGGCACTCCATGACATTTAAGGTGGCACCGGGTAATTGGTGAGAAGACCATAGTGTTTCCAAAATGAAAGTGTGTGAAGTGTCCGTTATCGAAATTTCACTGCCCGATGGGGATAATCTCTTCGTTATCTCTCGCTATGCGACTGTTGGAAATGTTCTCAAGTTCAAGAAGAGGCTCGATTCCTTGTTTGAAAAACTCGAATTGAGCAGGCTGCATAGTTATTATATTCTTGCTGGTAACCTGAATGCCAAGCATACATCATGACTGAACGCCACCCATAATTCCAGGGGTGTATCCCTCAAATTGTGGATAACAGAGAACCAAATTGAATACGGCTGCAATCTATATGGATCGGAGTTCCCAATATACCCAAGGACAAATTCATATTTGGACCTCTGCATTGCTGACGCGAGGCTTGAGTTCAGCTTTAACAGTCCTCAACGGAAATTGCAGGTGCTTCTTTATGATAGCGACCATAACGCAATCGTAATGGAAATCAATAATCAAAGGGATGATCTCTTCCTCATTCCAGTTCAAAATGAAAATATTCGGTTGAGTTTCAAAAAAACACGCTGAAAAAATTTTCAAAAGAAGTTTGATTGAGAGTATAAGAAGCAAAATCCTCCTTCTGATGATAGCAACGCTTGCTCAATGGTTCCTTAATGACAGGAATATAACTAACGATGAGATACATCTCTATTTGTCAAAGTTAGAAAAGCTGACGTCGGAAATGATTGAAAAAATAGTTTTCAAGATTTAACATCGAAGCAATATGGAAAGATATGAAACACCAACCATTGTAAGATTGAAAAGATTGAAAAGCCTTCTCACACTCGTGAATAATATTTATCGGCGATTTTTGGGCTACAACCATCCCTCTTTGGCTTTTTTGAACTTACATCTGAAGAACGTCCTTAACTTAATCCATTCATACTTTGGAAGTGAGATCAACAATCTATGGGTGGGAAAACTGAGGAGTACTAGCCCACAGGAGCGTAAGAAGTCTCAAGTGAAGGTATCGAATCTTGAAGTCACTAGTGATGAGATAAATCTTCTTGATAGGGCTGGTATCGAAGTTGATAGTAAAACTTTAGATAGAAATGGATACAGGATCATATGTGAGGGATTGCAGAAACTTGGCCTGACTGGAACTCATTCTGAAATGGTTCATGTACCAAACCCTGAGAGAGGGAGTCAAATATTTTCAGAAGTCGTTGAAGCAAAAGTTTCCGACTTCAAGTTAAGCCTGAACGGTAAATCACTTCTTCGTTTCAATGAAAATTTAACATCTAACCTCATACCAAGCTTGCATCTTATTGATTGTTTTGTCAGTTATGAAGACTTTTGTTTCATATTTGGCAGCATAAACAACAAGAAATCATGCACTACTGGCGGTATTCCAAATAAAGTTGTCTGACATTTGCCTGAGGTTGCTATTAGGAATTATTGCATATTGTTTGACAATATGTTGAGCAATTCATATTTCCCAAAGGAGTGGAAAAAGCCTAAGGTATTTCCAATCATGAAGAAAAAAAGAACATTTGAGTCCTTAAAGCTACGCCCAATCAGCTTGCTGCCTAACATGAACAAGGTGTTTGAAGTGATACTAAACAAAGCATTAAACGCCCACATTGAGAAATATGAGTTGATGCCAAATTGCCATTTTGGTTTTCGTGCCAGGCATTCCATGATACATGCGATAGCGAGAGTAACTTCAGACATCTGTTGGAAATTAAACAACAGAGAATTAATTGGAGCATGTCTCATTGATATCTAGAAAGCCTTCGATACGGTGTGGTTAGATGGACCAGTTTTCAAACTCCTTCAGGACAGGTTCCCCAGAAATCTTGTCGCCATTATGCTTAATATGTTATATGGGAAATCATTTGTTGTAACTGGTGGAAATTTGACAACAATCCGCGCATTCAAAGTATTCAATGGTCTACAGCAGGGAACAGCTACAATCAAAGGTGTTCAATTCGCAAGCTATTGAACGGCTTTGATCTTAACGTCTCGCCAACGCGATCATTGGTAGCGTTTGCTGATGATCTGATCATCTATTTGGCAGCACGAAAAGCTACAATAGTTCAGAGTAATCTTCAAACAATGTTCAATGATTTGTATCGTACACTAACAATTGGCGAATGAAAATCAATGCGCAGAAGTGCGAAATAATTTTGTTTCGGACTACGCTACAGGGGGCCAGTGAAGACTTGAAACGTATTTTGAAGGATTTCCACATTATGGCTGGTGAGGGTGGTTCAGAACAGGTTCCACATAGATCGTGTCTTTGAAACGTCAGTGTTCATCTCGATCAGTACCTGTACTATACTTAACGTATCAAAATCATGCCAGCAAAGCACACAAATTAGTCATGGCCCTACGAAGATTCTTTGATTCCAGATACATTGATCAAAAGGTCAAAGTTATCTGTTGCAAGACACTGGCTAGTCCAGTTTTGACTTATGGATGTCAGATCTGGTACAATCAGAGTGCTAGTAATACGGAAAAATTGAGAGTTTTCGAAAGGAAATGTCTTCGCACATGTACTGGTTTGAACAGAAAGCCTAAGACGGATTGGAAGCATCAAATATCGAATAGAAGAATTTATCTTAATGCAAGCAAGTATGAACAACCGTGCAAAATTTTGCAGCAAATTATCGCAGAATAATTTGCATGTGAATGGAAAATCAATTTCAGGAAACAATTCACGTGCAACTTTTGAATGAGTATGAATACTGGAGCAAATACTTACTGCAAAATATTGCTTATCTCAACGTAGCTTAATGATTATCGGTGCAAATCGCATCAAGATCCATGTCTTCAGACTCTGAAAGTAGCCTCTTCTATTGCTTCTTATTTCTTTTATTAATGGTTTTTATTCTATTCTCATTTTTAGGGTATTATAAAATAATTTTACAATACCCTATTAAAATCGCGTCCTGTCTGTCCGTCCGTCTGTCTGTGGGTCACACCACTTTTTCTCACAAACTACATAAGCTAGAAACATAAGATTTTGTAAGTAGGTGCGAAGGGACGCACCACCACGAAAAGAAATTTATAAGGTCTTTAAGGGGAGTCTGGCCATATAGGAAAGTTGCCCCCGAAAAAAAATTTTCATCGCATGTAGGCAATATGGGTATCAAATGAAAGGTCTTAATGAGAACTTTTCAAAACAAATTTTGCTTTGAGAGGTGCAGGAGAAGGGAAAATGAAAGAAAATTTCTTAAAATTGCCTTATCGTTACCGAGGGGGGTAGGGGGAGGGGAAATCTACGAACTTTTTGCGTACCCCCCTCGCGATTGGACACCTTTCATCCGAAAAATCTGAAAAAATCATTGATGTAGGCCTTTATGAGTAAAACAGCAACAAATACATGAGAAGTCGAAATTCACTCAACTTTGTTAGTAATAGTATGATTTATCGATTTTATGTTTTCTTGAAAAAAAATCTCAACGGTAGCCTTAAAATCAATTAAACTCATGACTACTTATAAGATTAATCTGTCCTGCAAGTTTCTTAAAGATCGAATGGTATTTAACGAAGTTATAGCGATTTGAGTTTTCCTGTATTACTGTGGAACAATATGCGCTGTACCTGTATTACTATGGAAACATATGGCTATGGAACAAATGCACTTTTTACCGACTTAGACACTACAGCTTTGTTAGGATTTGCATGAAAATTTCAGGAATGATAGGTATCATGAATATCTTTGAGAATCGGTTCAGTTAGTGGTATCAGTAATTGTAAAACAAAAGGTTGGCTATTTGAAATGCGAAAATTGAATAATTTTGAGTTATTTTTCCCCAACTTCAACGTTTAAGGTGCATGCTTTGAACACTTGATTCAATTTCATGAAAAACTGAAGATGAGTACCTACAATTAATACTCATATGTGAAACAAGTCAAGGAGGCAGGAGAGAGCTCCCAGCAAAGGGGTTTTGTAACCATTCTACGATTCACAGAAAAAGGCCACGAATTGATGATTGCAGTACAGAGGAGTGGCCCCTAAAAAAAAATTCGTCGAAGGTAGTCGATATGAGTATCAAATGAAAGCTCTTTATGGAGCTTTTCAAAACAGTTCTTAAACTGACAGTTTTACTTCATTGGGGGCACAGGGGGGGGAATACATGAAAAATGTGTTTCCTCCCTCGCGAATGGACACCAGGGATCTAAAAAAATCTGAAAAAAATTATTTTCACATTTTCTCAAATAAAATCGTATTTGACATGTTTCTTGATTTCATTCGTTACTGGTTACTGCATTTTGTAAGTTGAGTAGAAAACCCTTCTGACATGAGCGTAGGTCTGTCTACCCAACTTGTTTATCTTTCCTCTTCTTTGGGGCAATTATATTTTCCAGAGAACGTAAAACTGTTAATGTGGTTTGAACGTTTCTTTTCTGGGTCTAAACTTTTTCAACACTATATCACATTTGCAGAGCAACTTGGATGTGCAACAGTGTCATCGTTTACTGAACCATCGTAGCTAATAACGACAAATTATCTAGTATAACAATGGATGGATCCAGAGACCCGTTTTCTGTGGATTATGACAGGAAAGCATAGTCGGGTATCTCATCAGAGACCAATGATTTTATTCTCTACGCTTGCTAACATGCCTCAAGTCAAGCTGAAAAGAGCGCCAAACAGCAGCTTAAGGGATTATTGGTCATGTAGTTAAAGCAAGCAGAATAGTAGTTTGACTTTAAAAACCTGAAGAAAGCACTATCTAATGACTGAAGCCAATGACTGGTGTGAGGAGGAATACAGATCAAAATAATTTTATTACTTTCTGCGAACAACGTTGCTAGTATGTGATCAGTGTTCATCTCGAAGAAAACGCTCTTTTCCTGCTGGCTTCCTGGCAGTGAATTCGGCTTCTATCTAATCTTGAAATAAATTGCTGTTTCCATAGCCAAAATTACTTCGACAACAGGTGGAAAACTATTCCAAAACTCCAGGTCAAGGAGCCTCCATTTTATAATGCAAAACAGTAGTAGAAATGTACCCTCTCCATTAACGCATGCCAATACAGATATTGCTTCACTCTATTCTCCTGATATAATTGAGGTCATATTCTTTGAACCTTTCTTGCCTTTGCTATTAGAAGAAGGTGGTTTCATTCATTCTTCGTAGCCCATGACTCTTATTAGATCCACATGGATGATGGTGAATGATCAATAATAAAGCTTAGCAAAGACAACTACTTACAGGAGCTAATTAACCTGAAAATAATTCGTAGTTACAGAACCGTATTGATTTCGCATAAGTAGGAAAATTAAAAACAATTTTCTCACCTCCAAGCACTGTGGTCACCATCGCCCGTGTGTATCTAATAAGAGTGATAGCCTGAGGATACGACTAGCTGGAAGTAATATTCAAGATATGTATGATATGTTCAAAAGTGGGAAGCCTGCTGGAAGGCGAGAAATCAGAGTGGCCTTCATTGTGGATATGAAGTTCAAATTACACGTTATTGATTTTGAGGCAATCAATCAACGAATCTATGAAATCCATATAAAAGTGAAATTCTTCAAAATCTGGCTGATAAATGTTCACGCCTTGTTCTATAATCACCTTGAAAGACTACTCGACTCGTTGCCTACAAACGACACAACAAAAATTTTGGGTGAATTTAATGATAAGGTTGGCAGTGAGCTATTTCATTAGGGAATGACTGGATGATATAAGCTTCACGATGAAACAAATGACGACGGTCAGCACCTGATTGATTTTGAATGTAGCAGAAATCAAGCCATGCGTTCGACTTTCTTCCTACATGGAGGCATATATAAAATTAACTGGGTATCACCAGATGGCAACACCCAAAACCATATTGACCGTGTTCTGGTCTGTTGGACTTGGAGAATACTTGACCTCCGTACATACCGCAGAGCCAATTGTAACTCGAGCGATTATTTGATCAAATCAACTCATCGATGTCGTATGTCGAAGGCGTATTCAGTGAAGACCAGCCCTCTACAGAAATTCAACAAAGAAAGGCTCCAAACGGTGTCTGTGGCAAAAAACTTCCAGAGGCCTTTAACAACCAGCTAGTTCCCATTTATCAGATAAATTGCTGAAAACAGGCAAAGAGCTATGGATGGAAGTGAAAGCCATAATTAAAAACGTAGCAGAACAGACTATCGGACATCAAGCCTGGCGTAAAAGAAATGATTCGTTCCATGGTAAGTGCCAGAATGCGTTAGACAAAAAAGTCAGACATACAAAGAATATTTAGGTAGGAAAACTAGGACGAAGGGAGAACACTATGAACATCTCAGAAGAGCAGCGAATAAGTTCATTTGAATTAAGAAAAGAAAATACTATGACGACCAATTGAGAAGTATCGATGAAAGCCTGGCGAGCAACAACATAAGGCAAGCATACAAAGTAGTGAAAAGCCTGGAACGTGGCGTGATGTTGCTGTTCACCGCTGATGAAAACAGGATTAAGGAAAGATAAGCATCATATTTCAAGAGCCCCCTTAATCCTGCACACAACTCCAGAACATCAGAGCTCATTGATATTCCCAGAAAGTTTCTATTAACCTCATCAACTCTGGATGTACCATCAAAGCCCAAAAGAACAACGAAGCGCTGGACATCGATGAGATTCAAGTGGAGCTCATCAAGTATGGTGGCAGTGGTGTTTAGGATGCCATCCACAAAATCATCCAATAGTCCGAAAATAGACTCATTGTTTACAGTCAAGCAGGTACTTGCGAAATGCTTGGAGTCCAACATAAACGTGTACCAAATATTTGTTGACTTTAAGTTAACATATGCCAGTATTGATCGTAACGTACTGCACCCAAAAATTCTCTGCTTTAGCTTCTCAGCCAAATAAGTATGTCTTACTAAAATAACAATGACGTCAACAACCTCGCATGTCCGCATTAATAACCAACTCACCGACACCTTTAACACAAATATCGGACTAAAACAGGAAATGGGCTGGCCCCATTGCTATTCAATTTGGCTCTGGAGTACGTCATAAGGAAGCTACCTGTCGATACGCGAGGTAAATTACTATTCAAGTTGAGCCAAGTAGTAGCCTTTGCGGATGACATCAACATTTTGTCAAGGTCATTAACAACTGCTAAAGAACTCCTCCTGAAACTCGATAGCAAAGCAAAACTTGTAGGGTTACAAATCAATGCAAATAAGTACAGCAAAACTCATAGCATAGTCGAGGAAAAATATCTCAAATGTTCAAAATGTCACACTTGCTAAATGCAATATCAAAAATGTGGGCAAATTTGTATATTAAGTCGTCAAAATGACGAGAGTCGATCATGATGGTGACAAAATACAAAATACGCAAATAAAATATTTTATTCTGTTTTGACGATCTTGGAAATCAGCTCCATACACAGGAAAACAAAGCTCTAAGTATACAAATCTGTGATAAGACCTGTGTTATGCTATAGGTGTAGAACATGGACTCTAATCCAAGAATCCACAAACATATTGAACACCTTTGAAAGACGGGTTCTGAGGCGAATGATCGGAACTGAGCGGGTCAAAATCAAAAGCGCTTTATTCAATACTAATCGTTATAAATTTTAAAAGAATATAAAGCAAATTCCAAACAATAATAATATGAAAATTTAATGGCCTGAATGGCTCTCTAAATTTATACGTTATCAGTTAAATACATTTAATCAAAAAACTCAGAGCGAATTCAAACTAATCGAGATTATTGCGTATTTTATGATTTGAATGGAAAAAGGAGAAAAAAACAACCGACACTATTCAAAAAATATTTAAAATTTTAACACAATAGTTAACTTTTATCCTTATACTGTTATAACCTACTTCTAATAAAATTCAACCTAAAAAGGTTTTCTTGTACTAAAAAAATGCTATCACAATATTCCTCACCTAAACGTCAAACCTTACCTCCAAACCTACTATTATGAACATGAAATATACCTATTCCCGTTTTTTAACACTAATAAACGACAACACTAAATCTGGCAACAATGAGCTGAAACCCAAAAACCAAGTACCGAAAAACACAAAAACATAAAATAAACACGAATAATTTGACATTGTCATTCAGCCACCAATACCTAGATTGCTCCACCTCAGCTTGACTAGCTTCAACGAATCAAGCAAATTGGAATTGTTGGTCTCGTGAACTCAAATTCGGAGGATATTTTATCTTTTTATTGGTGACCCGTCTATATATGTGATATATGATTGGGACGCCGGCAGAATCCAAAACACATCGATTCATGTTTAAATACACGAGTGCTTCTGGATGAACGAAGCCAGTAGCAGGGTAAGTCGAAATATGTCCGTCTGTAGGGTGGAACGGCTGTGAAATCCAGGAGTTTTCACTCACAGTTACAGATCTTGCGGTATGATTCCGAAGAATTTTCAACATGATCATATCGACTCTCGTCACTTTAGCAGTATAATATATTTTTCTATTTGATGTATAGTGCTTCCAATCCTTCTCAGGCTTTCTGTACAAACCAGTACATGCACGAAGACATTTCTTTTCGAAAGCTTTTAATCTTTCCATAGTACTAGCACTCTGATTGTGCCAGATCTTTTCGGTTAGCCGTATAGATGATCAGATCATCAGCAAACGCTACCAATGATCGCGTTGATGAGACGTGAAACTTCCGTTCAATAGCTTGCGAATAAATATTGAGAAAAGTAGAGGCGCAGTAACTCATCGCTACTGTGGACCATTTAAGACCTTGAAGTCGCGCATTGTCATCAAATTTGCATTAGTTACAACAAATGATTTCCCGTATAACACATTAAGGCAACGAGGTGTCTGGGGAACGTGTCGTGGAGGAGTTTAGATATTAGTCCACCTAATCACACCGTATCGAAAACTTTCCCCATATCAATGAAAAACACATTCTCTGTTGTTTTGTTTCCAACAGATGTCTGAAGTTGCTTTCTCTATCAAATGTATGGTCAAATGCCTGGCGTGAAAATCAAATTGACAATCCGGAATCAACTCATATTTCTCAACGTGGGCATTTGATATTTTGTTCAGTATCACTTCAAACACCTTCCTAATATTAAGCAGCAAGCTGATTGGGCGATAGCTTTTAGGACCCAAAGATTCTTTTCCATTCTCCAAGTTTGAAAATAACATAGCCTTTTTCCACTCATTTGGAAAATATGAATTGCTCAACATATTGTTGAACAATATGCAATAATTCCTAATAGCAACCTCAAGCAAATGTCGGAGAACAATATTTGGAATACCGTCAGTACTACATGATTTCTTGTTGTTTATCTTGCTAAATATGAAACACAAGTTTTCATAGCTGACAAAATAATCAATAAGATTCAAGCTCGGTAGAAGGTCAGATGTCGATATTTCATTGAAATGAGGAATTGATTTGCCGTTCAGGCTTGATTTGAAGTTGAAAACTTTTCCTTCAACGACCTCTGAAATTATTTGGTTTCCTTTCTCAGGGTTTGGTGGATGAACCAGTTTAAAATATGTTCCAATCAGGGCGAGTTTTTGCAATCCATCATACATAATCATGTTTCCAGTTCTCTCCGGAGTCATACTATCGATTTCGATACCAGCCCTATCAAGAAGATTTATCTCATGACTACCGACTCCAAGAGTCGGTACCTTCAGTCGAGACTTCTTACGGAATATGCTATTCACTTTCGTGAAAACACCATCTGAGTCCTGTGGGTTAATACCTCTTAGTTTTTTTGCCCCCTGATTGCTAACTTCACTCCCAAAGCATGAACGAATTATGTTCCGGACATTATTCAGGTATCATTTCAACAAAGCCAATGAGGAATGGTTGTAGTCCAAAAATCACCAATGAATATTGTTTGGGGGTGACAGAAGAAAGTTTTTCAATAGTTGCAACCTTGCAATGGTTGGTGTTTCATATCCTTCCATATTGTTTTGATGTTTAGTCTTAGGAACTATTTTCTGAATCGACTCCAAAGTCAGCTTCTCTAACGTTGACAAATAGATTTCAATTTCATCGTTAGTTAGATTTCTGTTATTAGGAACCATTGAGTGACCGTTGCCATCATCAGAAAAAGGACATTACTTCTGGTAATCCCGATTAAACTTCTTTCGAATCTTTCCCCAATCCATTTTTTTTAAATTCAAGCGATGATTTTCATGTTTAATTGGAACGAGGAAGACATCATCCCTTTGGTGATTGATTTCCATCACGATTGCATTATGGTCGCTATCTTTAGGAAGCACCTGCAGTTTTCATTGAGGACTATCAAAGCTGAATTCAAGTCCTGCGTCTGCAATGCAGAGGTTCAAATATGAATTTGTCCTTGGGTATGTTGGAAACTCTGACCCATATAGATTGCATCTGTATTCAATTTGGTTCTCTATTATCCACGATTTCAGGAATACACCTCTGGGCTTATAGTTGGCGCTCAGCTACTATGTATGCTTGGCATTTATGTTACCGGTGAGAATATAATAACTAGGCAGCCTGTTCAATTCGAGTTTTCAAACAAGGAATTGAGCTCCTTCTTGAGCTTGAGAACAGTTCCACCAGTTGCCAAGGCAGAGATAACGAAGAGGTTTGATAGTAGACACTTCAAGAAATTCAAAGTTTTTGAGTTCGATTTTTTCAATATTTTGAGAATAATAGGGTCTTCTCACCAATATCCCGGTGGCAGCTATTACTATATCGTTCCTTACGTGTTCAAAGTCCTTGAATGTATTGGAGTGCCATGAATAGAGATTTGTTTCGGTGAGAAGCACGATGTCAGGCTTTTGCTTATCAATCAATTCAATGAGAAAGTCAGGTAGCTGTAGAGTAACAATGGAGTTGACGTTGATCGAGATGAGACAAATACTATCCATGGGAATTTGACTGGATGACAAGTTATTTTGAGGAATTTGAAAGCCCTGAGCGCTGATAAACAAAGATAATTTTAGAAACTGGTTTATCAAATCTCTCTGATACAGAATGAAGTTGCTGGTAAATTTTGAGAAGCAGCTCATTATTGCCTTTTACATTATTTGCAGCATTTTCTGCTGGTCCTCTAGTGGCGAGTGCAGATGAAACTCCGGGCGTCACGAAGTTGGAAGCTAAGACACTGCGGTGTAGTTGTGTTTACTTCGGAATAAATTTTGCTTTTGCATCTTGATATCGGGAGCATCCTCAATATGATGCCGGATGACCAAAAACACCGCAGTTAACACAGTATTATTTTTCTTTTGATTCCGTCTGAATTATTTTGCACTCACCAGGAGCATGAACGTCTTTGCATTTGACGCAGTTGGCAGTCAAATGACCAAATCTTTGACACCGATAACACTGGTTGACTTTCCTTTTCTGAGCCCTGCAACAAAAAGGTCTGATTCTTTTCTCTTTCTGGGGAATAGGTGAAGCGTGGAACCTTTCCGGAATTCAACGCACTCTTAGCTGACTTGAAATCAACCAGTGATTTCGTTCTTATTGTTGATTTTTCAGCATTAATACTTTTGATCTCTAAATTCGTTAGTTTATTTTTGGCTGCTAATAGCCGAACCACATTTTTTCGCTTTGACCGAAAACGTTAATTGGCGGAAGTTTTTCTGTATTTTTGGAAGCTTTTGAGAGAAACCAGCAAAGCTAGTTTCTGCTGCTTATTTTGATTTCTTAAGTGCTGAATAAAATCATTTTCTTGATTAGAATTACCTTTAATATATTCCTAACGTCCATTTCTTGTTGTAGTCCGTCCAGCGCTGCAGAATAGTTTTGGCTGTCGTTGGTGCCTCCGGCACTTAGTATTTCTTCTTAGCTTGTTTAACAGCATTTTTAGCCATAGTTTCCTTATTGATTTGCTTTAGCGGTTCAACCCTCTCTTGAACATACCTTCGACGGATTGTAATCGTAGTCTCATTTCTTTATTTTCAAGTCGAATTACATCTTGTTATTTTTCAACTATTTAGGTTTTACGTCTACCATCTGTGGAGCTTTCTTGGTTATGTCTCATTTTATTGACGAATGCCGCCAAATTTAAATTGCTTATCACCCTGGGGTGCCCCAACGGTGGGAAGCCGTCGGGCTCCTCCATACCACCAGTCCCGAATTAGTGTTTGGATAATTTGCTTTATATGATTTCGGTGGTCGATTCCTTCAATGATAAAAGCTTTTTTCAACGAAAACCAAAATTAGCTTTGGACTGACTTTTAAAAAAATAAATTTAATTTTTTGAAAACTTGACACGAGTGATTAAAAACGCGTATATATGCAACGAAAGCTAAACGTAGTATCCCTAGAAGGCAAGGCTAGGCTTATGAAATGTCTGTGGAATCGCTCGAAATAAATTTCGTTGTCACTAACGGGATTTGAACCAAGGACCTTTGGCTTACGGAGTGAGGTTTCTAACCACTGCACCACATTGAGCATCTGTACTTTGCAAGATTGATTTTTATGTTTTATATTGTATTATACAAAAAATCTACTTATTGGAATTGTTAAGTTGACTTCATTTTTCCATACAAATAAGTATTAATTGAAGTACTTAAATCAAGATTAACCTAATTTTGTTTAACATGATCATATTCATTGCAAATTTAATTATTAGGTTTTAGCATTTTTCCAGAATTTTTTCATAAAAACAAAAGTGGTAAACTGGTTAAAATTTTCCATCTTAGGACTTTTACTGGCGAAATAGTAATCTTTCAACAGGTAAGTATTCACTGGTGAACAAACTTAATTTTGTAGTCCTAATGCCACAGGGGCATCACAGAATAATATCATTTGGCATTACCCAGGATGCACTGCGATGAGACAATATTAACAAAACCATAGCCAAATATTACTTTTTCTAAAAAGTGTATGCTCACCGGGAAAACAATTATACCACGGGAATTATTTGAAACGAATACTTCTAACATTTCGTAACACCTTAACTGAAATACAAAGCATCACAATTTTCATTACATTTTTGCCAATTATAATTTTCGGTTAAGTAGCCTGATACCAACACAATCTTTGCCAGGTCATAGTTTTTTCTTGAATATAATTAAATTAAGTGTACAAAAAGTTGCAGTTTTGTATAAACAGCTTGCTTAAATTGCCATCCAGCTATCCTAGTACAGTGTTCCTTTATTCCTACTATAACGCACGCTATTATTAAACTTCTTTGCATATATTTTATAGTTTTCTCCAATCAAAAATTCTAACTAACATATCCACCAAAAATCTAAGAAAAATTTGCTTTTGCATTAATTGATAAAATCAAAAGAGAAACCAGTATAAACCGAAATTAAAATCAACACGTTCCAATTGGCAAACACTATCTGACATCTGTATCGAATTAATTAATGCAAATGGTAAATAAGAATGCGATTCAATATGCAAATGATATAATAAAATTTAACACTTGAATAGTGGCGTGTCAATAAAGTCAAACTGTCAACTAGGTAGTTCTGCAACATAATGAATTGTAATCTCAATAATTGAACTGAATAATTTTGGCAACATGCAAGCAACCGGAGGTGCGACACTCGATTGATATGCAAATTTCGATTCACGCCGTTCTTGTGCCAATTATTATTGAACTTTTGTGTACGAGCAAACGAGAATTCAGCGCGGCACGAACTAGTCGAAACGCGATTTCAACCAAGTTCAAGAAAACATTTCCGAATCAACCACGTAATAGTTTCTCAAAGAAAGTTCGATAACACTTTGGGGTTCCTTACTCAAACAGGACACGGAAAGAAAGATTTATGAATTAATTTCTTCCCATGCCTCTTCAGGTGTGTCAAACTAGAGTAGAGTTCCTTGCAGCTTTTTTCTCATAATAAGAGAGATCAGCCCGGAGCTCAAAAGACCATCACACATCAGCATCTTTTGTTAATCCTTTTAGACATTGTAAAGATTTCTCTTATGAAATAAAATCAAGGAACTGAATTCATATTGTGCCAAGTTCCTGGACCAGAGGAACGTGATAATAAATTGAACGGGTTTGGCGTTATGAGCCTCAGAATACTCACATAAGGCCGGGCAAGCGGATGTTAATTTGCATATTGGAAACGAGGATTTTTTCTATTTCACAATTCCTGAGCCCTTATCGACGCAACGCGACGGTTGAATATTTCCTTCATGTCCTGTACAAAAAAGTGCTCACAATGATTTTGTTTTACCTTTGAACGGTGGTGGGACCATTTTTTCATCCACTCGGTACTCTCAAATTAATATTATTCCTTTTTGAGCCTGTGAACGAAGATCCTTTTTTTATTCGAAATATCATTTCTCTGTATGTTTTGTCCTAGAGTATTGTTTTTTTACACGTATGCAAATTCGTCATTTGTGTGACTCGGGACGGAGCACGTAAACCAGACGGGGCAACATTAAAATGAAACCAGATGATGGAACATGAAGCAACAAAAGATCTGATAGTGTAATTGATATCCTTTTCAGGAAATATTTAACGGATGGGTTGAGTGATAATATTTGACGTAGCTGAAATGGAGGAAACTAATTTGAATGTGCGATGTCTGGGGAATAGACAACTCAGAGATACAATGATGAAATTGTACATTATGGAAGTTGATGTGATGTTGATGTCCTAGAATGCTTCAGAAAATATAATAAATTTATAATTCACATAGACATGCAATCATTTACTTTTTCGCAATATGCAACGTAATGCAAAATTAAGACAATTTGATGCTTTTATTTGGTGAAGTTATACTTGATTTTTATGAAGATTGCTTTATAATTTTCATCCATTTTAAAGCTTTTAGCCTTTCAGTATGTATGTATGTTGATTTTTATCAGCATAAAAACCTGAAAGAGGATCAAGGAGTTGTTTTTGTCCTTCAATTATTTATTTTTTGAAATTCATGTTGATATAATTCCAACGCTCGTCAACTACGGAACAGATGTGCGTGCTTCCCTTAATTCAATGACTAAGCACAAATTCATAAAAAAATAATCAGTTCTATCAAAAAACTGGTCCTCTGATCAAAACGCCTTTTAGTGCGGCAATTGCTTGATTTATTTGAATATGATTTTCCCTTGGTAACCTCTGATTTATGCTCTTGCTTACCTGTTTGCCTTGTAATCATTTCAACCCAAGTACAATGCATGCATTTCATCCCTCTACTAGGACAATCTCCGGTTTTTTTGTCTTGTCAGTGGACCTTTTCGTAGCGTCTCAACCCTTTCATGAGAAACAAGCTCAGTCCGCGGATGTTTCTTCTTCGAACCGTCTTATGAAAGTTCTGTGTTTCTTTTGATTATTTCTTCCGTCCCGTAATTGTTGAAGCATCGTCAGGTTGTTTGAATTTCCTCATGATTAAAAAGGATGACGACTTTCAAGATGACATTTTTGTGATGATTTTCATAATTGTGTATGAAATGATAGAAGATGACATGTTTTGACACGGGAAATGTTGTAAAGGATAATACTTTGTTTGTGGTGAACGTATAGTGAAAGTTTTGTAAAAAGAAATTAAGTGGTTTGCTCATTTCTACAGGGAATTTTATAGGTTGTTGAAAATGAGAGAGTTTCAGTGAATTGTCGTGAATGTGATTTAAAAATATATAGAAAAATCTTTGCTAAAGTGTATTGCATACGTGCTTAAGTCCTCTTCGTGTAAATAAATGAGTTTTATTGTGGTGAGGGTTATTAGATAAATTTTTGAAGAAAATACACGACGCAAATTGCTACAAAGAGTTATAAATAAGAAGGCAATAATGCTGATATCATTTTCAATAGGTTGGGTTGTAAAAATAATCTAGGCTTTGAGAAGTAATTCACACTTCACAGAAATAATATCGTCACGTTTCATTCGGAAACGAATTAACAAACCATGTTTTAGGTAACGCACTACACAATCTTTATGAATCTCAACTAACGTGAGTAGATAAAAAGGATTTACTATTGATAGCAGGGTTGCCAGGTCCTGGAATATCATTACGCCACACATTTTGATATAATACGCCAAAAAGCGCCGCAGATAATGTAAATTCTAAAAACTGATATTTAGTTTTTAAAATTGAGTTAGAGGAATATTATTATTATTATTATATCAGTCAAAGACAAATTTTTTATTATATGCATTGCACCATTTTTTTTCGCGAAAATAAAAAACAAAGTAAATTTTTCTTTATGAAATAACAGACATTAAACATTAATTCAAAATAATATTCAAATATTTAACAAAAACAAATTCATTGCAATTTATCTAATGACAAATTTAATTATTCTTATAAATATTCAGTCATTTAAAATTCGGAAGCATCATGAATCCTAGCATTCATTCTATTTAACATTGGAGTACTTGGAATAAAATTTTTACAGCAACTTTTATTACAAAAGCAAAAAAACTTAACAACAATTTGTTTCGAACTTTTGCTTTAATACTATTAAGAGTTGAGAATGTCCGTTCAACAATAGCATTCGAACTAGGCAAAGATAGTTGTTTTTTACACAAAAAAAAGAAAACCGACTTCGAAATGCTCTAAAAAGGATGAAATAAATTTTATGGAAGCGGTGCCATAACATTTTTTCCCCGATACTTTTGTGATGGTGCAGGTGTTGAAAGTATTTATGTTGAAATGGGGAAGTTGATTTGGCAGCGCTTCCATAAAATTTATTTCATCCTTTTCAGGGCATTTCGAAGTCGGTTTTCTTTTTTTGTAAATGTTTTTTATTTCACCCTTTTTAGTGGCAAACTTTTTAATTTCAAACCTGTCAAAACTCAGTTTCTTGAATACCTTATATCATGTACTCGTACATTAAAATATTTTGTACTAAAATACAAAACCCTATTGCAATCCCGGCCTGTGTCCATCCGTCCGTCCATCTGTATGTCACAGCACTTTTTCTCCGAAACTCTAGAAGCTACAGCAATGAAATTTTGTGGACAGGTCAGAAGTGGTGACTTCTTGAAAGTTCAAGGGTGGAAAATTTTTTCAAAAGGGTTTAAGAGGGTCTCCCCATATAGGGAGGTGACCCCTCAAAAAAAT
>OZ017741.1:254462430-254607430 GCA_963969285.1 Odontomyia ornata
CCCGACCACGCTTACAGGACCATATCGTTTTAATGAAGTTTTCCATATCCAAGTCGCAAAGTGGCTACCCTATGTCCTCGATAGCATCATGAATTCCATCTTTGAGATCTTGAATCGACGCTGGGCTATCGGTGTAGACCTTCTATTTCACGTGGCCCCAAAGGAAGAAGTCACAAGGTGTTAAATCACAAGATTTCGGTAGCCAATTGTGATCACCTCTTCGAGAGATAACACAGTCCGGAAACTTTTCCCGTAAAACATCGATGGTTTCGTTGCTTGTGTGGCATGTAGCGCCATCTTGTAAAAATTAAACGTTGTCTAGATCAATACCATCCAATTCCGGGCATCAAAAATCATTGATCATCGCTCAATAGCGTAATCCAGTCACCGTAACTGTTGCTCCAGCCTCAAACTAAGGTCCAATGACTCCGCCGGACCATAAACCGCACCAAACAGTCACACGTGGAGGATAGAGAGGCTTTTTAATAATAACTCTTGAGTTTTCCAAGCCCCATATGCAACAATTCTGCTTGTTGACGAAGCCACCGAGGTGGGAATGGGCCTCATCACTCAAGATGATTTTTCAATGAAATTTCGTATCATTTTCATGCATTTCCAGGACCCAATCAGCAAAGACACGACGTTGTTGATGATCGACTGGCTTGAGTTCGTGTGAACTTTATAAGCCTTAAGACCCAAATCTTTATGCAAAATACAGTGTAACGACGTTTGTGGAATGCCTCATTCCAAAGAATGACGAGGAACGGACAAACCTGGGTTTTCTTCAACTCTTTCGACTACAGCAGCAATATTCTCGGCTGTTCTTGAGTGACGTGCATGGGTTTTATCCTTGGCATCACTAAATTGTCCCAACAGCTCGAATTTTTCCACTAATCTTTGTATTGCGGTCCGACAAGGTGCTTCACGACGACCCAAAAATGTTCGAGTTTTACGAACCGTCTCTGCCTAATCTTTACTATTTTTATGGTAAATTTTAATGATTTCAATGCGTTGTTAAAGCGTGTATTGTTCCATTATTATTAATGGTGTAGTTTTTACTTGTTAAATGTTAAAAAATGACAGCTCAAAAGTGACATCTACCGAAATAGCAGGCTATTCAAAATAACACCTCTAATTGGAAAACCCTTCATGTTGCCTGGCAACGGTAATTTCAACTGTTTTATTTTTCGAGTTTTTTGTTAGGGCGACACCAGGATGGACACATCAGTTTGTTTTTAACTTTCAAACAAAAAGAGATTGAAATTTATTTAAATTCAATTTTTTAGGGTTTCGTAAAATAATTTTACAAAACCCTACTAAAATCGTGTCTGTCCGTCCGTCCGTCCGTGTGTCACAGCAGTTTTTCTCGCAAACTACTTAAGCTAGGAATACCAAATTTTACACGCAGGTGTAAAGTTGTGCTCTCTTGAAAATTCAGCTACAAAAAAATTGTATGAGGTATTTAAGGGGAGTCTCCCCACATAGGGGAGTGGCCCCCGAAAAAAATATTTCATCAAAGGTAGTCAATATGGGCATCATATGAAAGGTCTAAACTAGAGCTTTTCAAAAAACTGACATTTGTTTGCTGCAGGGAGCGCACACGAAGAGGAGATACACGAAATATTTGTGTCCCCGCTCGCCGCGCGATTGGACACCTGTGATCCGAAAAATCTGAAAAAAAATCATAGAGATAGATATTTATGAGTACAACAACAACAAATACCTTACAAGTCGAAATTCACTCAACTTTGTTAATAATAGTATGATTTTCGAATTTACATTTTCCCCAATTAAATCGTACAGGTACCCTTAAACTCAACGATATTTGAGTAGCTACATATAAGGACCTACTACTCTGCAAGTTTGATGAAAACCGAATCATACTCGCGGAAGTTATAGCCATTTGTAATTTCTGCAATTACAACAACGATAACACACGGTTTTGGTATTTAATGGAGTTCCCATCGCTTCAACTGCAATTTGGATTTGATCTTCTTAAAATTTCCAGATAAGATTTATAACAACACATATTTTTGGAATTCGTGATTTAAGTGATTTTTGACTGTTTGGAACAAAATGGGGACCGTTGAAAATGGAGAAACAAACAGTTTTCTTATAAATGTGCACATCTCTTTGACATGTTTCTTGACTTTATTTGTTGCTGGTGACCGTACTTCAGAGAGATTGGGTACAAAACCCTTTTGAAAGAACCGTAGGTCTGTTTGCACAACTTGTTTTCAATTGGTGTTGCTTATTTCTCGGTGAAAATAATTTTTTTTTGTGCATTTAAAAAAATGGATGCAGGTTCATCGTTGACAAAGGAAGAAATAGGTAAAATTATTGCATTTAAGCAATAAAATTATTCCAATCGGCACTTAGCGATTTAAATCGGTAGAGGTAATAAAGTAATCGGTAGTTATTGAAATGATCCAGAAAACTATGAAAAAAGAAAAACAAGATGGGTGCACAGCAAGAGCAACTAAAGAACGAAGGCGTAAGTTAATTTTACGCAAATCGTCAAATTCAAAGTTGGAACTTCTGCCAGTATTCGGACAATACAAAGAGTGATTAAAGTGTGCCCGCATCTTCGATGGAGAGAACTAATGAAAAAGCCAGAGAAGATTTACTGGGATGAGAAGACTGTCTTGGTTGTCTACTATAAAATTTAAATTTGGTCGATTAAATAAAATGCATCTTCAGCAAGATTTTCCATAAATTCGGCTATAATATCACAGATTTGAGGTTATGGACCTGGACGATATCGGGGTCCAACAGGATGGTGCCTTTTTCCACACAGCCAATGAAACAATGGCTCTGTTGTGCAAGAAATTCAATGGCCGTGTTATCTCACGTTGTGGCGATGTTGGTTGGCCGCCAGGATCATATGATTTGACACCGTTGGACTTCCTTCTCTGGGGATATTTAAAAGAAAAAGTGTACGTCAATAATTCAAGAGGTAAAAGGTGAGATAATTCAGCACATTAACGAAATTGAACATCAATTATGGACCCTCGGATAGAATATGCCATCGTAACCTCGGCGAGTATCTGGGCAATATTTTGTTTTACACATAATTGTCATAGATTCCTCTATTATAATAAAAAATATTAACATAATTTTCTGATAATAAAAAATATTAACATAATTTGCTTTACATGTAGTAGTCAGCTTACTGGGCGTTGTTTGTGAGTAGTGAATATATTTTCACCATTGGATTTTAGTTATAAGTTTTTTGTAAATATTGCGGTTTTTCTTATTTCTGTTTAAGCAACACACAGTTTAGCGGAGAGCTCGTGGCGTGGATAGTTGACGGGATGTATTGGAAATGAGTCGTATCTGTTTTCTAGATGCAATTCAATAGCGAAATGGCAATTGTTTCAAGCCCATTTAAATGCGGTCGTTTATCCTGACCCTAATTAACTTTAGTTTTTGTTTTGAACAAATTAATCTTTAAATTTAGTACATTTTCGAGAAAGAAAGGGAATAAAATTACAATAAATATTCTCACTTTTTGAATAAAATTGACTGATTTCTAAAAGGGATTTTTAAGTTTAGTACGTTTTCTAGGTAGAAAAGAAATAAAATTACAATAAATATCCACACTGGCCCTTCAATTCGAGGTGTGGCTTGTGA
Organism: Odontomyia ornata; assembly: GCA_963969285.1. NCBI lineage: Eukaryota > Metazoa > Arthropoda > Insecta > Diptera > Stratiomyidae > Odontomyia > Odontomyia ornata. The sequence continues at coordinate 254,466,064 of OZ017741.1, forward strand.
AGGCGTGTCATGTGTGCTTGCTTTTGGGGCTGGAGTCTTGGAGCCTTGTAAGCCATGAAAGACATTATTAATACAATATTTCATTCGCGGATTATGAAAGTCCGCAGTTATTAGTATTTTTCTGAAAACTCAAAAGTGCCTACAATTTCCACTAAACTGGAGATCCATTAGTATTCTCTTATCGCTGCAAAAAAATTAGGGAAATATAATTCTGCATCGACTAAATGCGGTTGTATCCACGAAAGATATAATACTGGAAGAGCAATTCGGCTTCAGAGCTAGTAAATTGACTGAGCTCCACTTAATTAGAGTTGTCCAACACACCAAAACAGACTTAAATCAATTAAATTAATAAGCCTAGTTATGTTTGACAAAGCTTAGACCGTGGGTCAAGTCAGACATGCAGGACTAATCTTCAAAATGCATCAACAGTCATCACTACAAAGTTGCAACGACCAATGAATATTTTATTGGAATACTTTCGCAAATGGAAAATTAACATCAATCCTGACATAACCAAGGCACTGTTCATCACTAGGAAAAACACGAAAAACTCCACAGAGACTTATCATTGATAACAATGCAAAAGACTAGACACCAACAGCTAAAAACCTTGGACTCTCATAAGACAACCAGGCTTACATGGAAACAACACATACAAAATAAACGAGGACTCTACATAGGACTTTTGCCCAGACTCTCGAAGACTAAGCCTTAAAAATCGGGTGTTCGTTAACAAACAGATTATATGACCAACGCCATTGTACGGTAGTTCTTTTTTTCACCAGAAAATAAAAACTAACATAAAACAACTCCAGTCCTTCTAAAATAGAATTATGAGAAAGGTCTTAGGAACTACATGGTATGTTATAAATACTGGCATTTACAAGGAACTGAGAATTAAGACAATTGAGAAGTACGTACGTGACGAGGCACTAAAATTCTTCGATATAATTGACAACTATACTAATAGTAACATAGCATTCCTTCGAAATTTACAAAACGGGAATGAACTAAGGTTTCCAACTATCCGAGAATAACATTGTAAAATTTTCTTTTTTTATCAAATTATCATCAAGGCTGGCTTGAGAAGGTAGGCAGTCACTAAGGGGCTCACAGAAATGAGGAAGTCAAGGTGTTAAATCACATAAACTCCACACCCCCCATATTCCAATTGAATTGGATTTTCTTCCAATAACACACATTGTGTTGCCTACTTTCATGTTGTAATAGATCGAATTCGCACATCAAAACACAACAATCATAATAATATTCATGCGTATACATCTTAAGCAAACATATGTACACATTCATTCACTTACTATAATAGTACATTCAATTCACATATCATGAATAAAAACACCAATCGTAATAACATTCATACGTACATATCATAAGCAAACATATATACATTTGTTCAATTGTACATCATTCAATTCATTTGCTTACTAACAAAATTCATTTGCTTACCAACAAAAGTCCAACCTAAGCAAACATAAAAGACAACCATGAAATATCAATCCTATCGCATGGCTACATGTAAACATACTCGTACTTGTTGCATAATCATACAATGCAATTTCTTTTATATCTTCTACACTCATTCTATATATCGAGTGTACCCATATCACGTTGCTAATCATTCATAACCCATCACGTGTGGAGGTATTGACTGACCACACTCAATCCACGCTTATTGTATTACTCATTAAGGGGTTAGCCACCATACCCAAGTGATACGTACAAACATGGGTTATTGACATATGAGTGCATGCATACTGTATGGAATATGGATATCTATCCAACGAAGAAAATAAATGCATATGTTGGTACATTGGTAATATCGAGACGCGTGAGTTTTTGCTCATGAGGCAAAAAAATCGATTTAATGGAAAGCATATGTAGAATTGTGTCGAATAATGAATTTTTGCTTACACTTGTAAAAAAAACAGAAAACAGATTAGCTCCGTAAAACATAGGTTAAGTGAAAGAAAAGTTTATAAGTACTGAAGTGTGATTGTGATTGAATCGTCTTGGCGTTTTCATTGCAAGTCTTCCCTCTGCGAAGTTATATTTGCGGATGTAGAAATTGTGGCGTTGTAGACAATGTCCTCGCCATGTTCTTTGCGGAGTGATTTTCCGCTTGCATGGACTCAGAATAATAAGAAACCATTTCATGGCGACTCTGCCACGACATTACATGGGAGAAATTTATTTCATTTATAATTTCTAATGTATACATATTGTTACATGTACAAATAATTCTGCGAGCTACTGTCGCAATTGTTTTCATAACCATTAAGCACATCAACAAAATGAATTTACTCGAAACCACGAGAACCCACCAAGCATAATCAACATTTGAAAGTGAGTCACTGCTCCATTCATTAAGCTGCTCGAATATACCAGATTCCTATCGGCAGAACATTCGCCAATGTACGAGAAATGCATTGAACGGCTAAAGACCCTATATAAAGGCGAGCTGAATGAATGGGGGGATCATTCATTAGAACCGCGATAGTAAAAACTGCGATAGTGTGGAGTGAGAATTGAAAAGCGATATTGATTGAGTAATAGTAAAGTGATTTTCGTTGATTGTGAAGTGATTTTAGTGGACAGTTGAAGTAAAAATTGATAGACGACTTGTAAAATAGTGTAAATTAAAATTGTGAAATAGTTAAATGAGTGATTGTGCATTTGTTTTTAGTAATTAAATAAACTCTTTCAATTTAATACAAAAGACATTGAGTTTTCACTTTCCCGGAACATTAAAATTATTGGCCGCGAACCATAACACGCGACATTGGTGTCAAGAAGTGAGAAAGAAAATTTTGTAAGTGAAAACGTTTAAACATTTTTAAAGTGCACAACAGTGTAAATTAACGTGGAAACTGGTGGAAAACTAGCCAAAAAAAAAGATAAAAACGCAGGAAACTTTCATCTAAGAATTGATCAATTGACCATATCAGAGCTCAAGGAGGAGTTGGAACAGCGAAATGTGGCCACACAAGGTACAAAAGCCATACTGATTGCACGTTTGCGTGATGCAACTGAGTCGGAAGGCGTGAATCTGGATTTAGGCGAGTTCTCAGATGCGAAAAAAGGCGCAGAAGGTGGAGAAATAAAAACACCAAAATCAAAGGAGCCAGAAAATGCGCTAATGCAAATGTTAATGCTGATATCATCTAGTCTAACTGCGAAGCTAGATGAACAATCAGTTTAACTGGACCAACAAGCGATGGAAATCAAGGCAGAAATCACACAGAAGCTGGAGAAACAGTCAACCAAAATAAAAGCGGAGCTCGATAGTCTAAGCAAACAAATTAAAGGTGTCGAGGAAAAGGTTGACCAGGTCGAGGAAAAGGTTTACCAGGTCGAGGGAAAGGTCAGCCAGGTCGAGGAGAGAATCAACCATGAGGTGGAAAACATGAAAAAGAAATAAGAAGCAGCAAAGGCAGTAGTAACCGCCTCACCAGCCCCGCTTATAACCGCAGCGCAAAGCACATCCAGAAATGTGAAAGCACCAATATTCGACGGGCAAACGGTCTGGAGCATCTACAAAACCCAGTTTGAAGCCGCCGCTAGGGCAAATCACTGGAATGAGCAGAAACGAGCAACCGCATTAATTCTTGCTCTAAAAGGCCCAGCTGCTGAGCTTTTACAGACTATCTCCATTGACTTGCACTCAAACTTGGTTGCTATAATGAATGCGCTCGACATGCGTTATGGGGACGATAATCTAAAGCAGGTTTATCGTCACAGGTACGGCATCGGATGCAAAAGTCTGGTGAAACCCTACAGCAGTTAGCCCAAGACATTGAGTGACTGGCACTTTTGGCTTACCCAGCCTACGAACAAGAACATCGAGATGACGCAGCATAAGAAGCCGGAATTGCAACATGCCGTGCGTTTAGCTCAAAAGCAAACGGCTAACGACGCATTGGCTTACAGTCTGAACTTTGAGGCAGCGAAAAATGTGGCTCGTACCACTGCCCAGGTTCGCGAGATAGTGGCAGATGAGTGCAGGTGTGAGCGCGTGGAAATTGGGCGAGAGCCGCAGGTAAATGGCGCGCCTAGATGCTTGAATTGCGGAGAGAAGGAACACCAGCAAAGAGACTGCAAGAAGCGAAGAAAACAAAGCTATTGTCCAGGTTGTGCAGCTAGGAGAAGATCTAAGCCGAGTCAGGACCCAGAATGGAAGCCCTTCAAACTGAAGGGTCGGGAAACATGTAAGAGCCAACTTTGTGTGGCATACGTTGGCTTGGAGGATCGACGTCCCCACCACCACCATCATCGTGTCAAGACTACATCGTGGAGAAGTGGACTTATGCCTTCCGGGTCAAGTTGACGGAGAACATTGCACCGTAACAATCGACACTGGTGCAACCCGATCGATTATCCGACCAGACTTAGTGAGGCAACAACTACTTCACAAGGGCAGGATTTTGTCACTACGGACAGCTACGGGCGAAACTGCACCTGCTCATGAAGAGGTCAACCTCCAGATATAGTTGGGAGACCTTGCGTTCCGAGATAATTTTCTGGTCGCGAACATTATGGATGACTGCATTCTCGGAATGGATTTTCTGCAGCCACATGGAATCACGTTGGATTTGGGCAAACGGGCATTGAAATGGCAGAATGTCGAAGTATTGATGGAGGATCCCAGTGTCCAAGTTCCCAAGACTAATGTAGTAGTATGTATCAACACTGATGTACCGAAATCTTTCGAGAGCATTGTATGGGCCAAGCTTGATTGTGATTCTCTAGACGAACAATCTTATCTGATAGAGCCAACAGAGACGTCCGCATTGTGCAGTTTGATTGTTGGACAAAGCCTTGTAAAATCGTTAAGGGACGGAAACGTGCCGGTTAGAGTCCTTAAGACCGCAGACTCAACCACGAGCATCAAAGCGGGAGAAGTCGTCGGCAGCTGTCAGCCTGTTTCCACCATCATCTCTTTGGAAGCTATTCACGACCATCATTGGAAAAGGAGACAAGACGCAGACAAAGCCCGGGAATACATGTCTGCAATATTGAAGTAGGCCAAATTGCCAGGGCAGCTATTCAAGCTTGTCTCTGGTCTCGTCACCAAATACAGTGACATCTCCTCAACAAGCCCGGATGACCAAGGCTGAACGAGTATGGTAACTCACGTCATAGATACACAGGGAGCCAAGCCAATTCGACAAGCACCAAGACGTCTTCCTATAGCCAAACAAGGAGAAGTGAGCCCACTGATCTCGGATATGGAAAAACAAGGCGTTATTGAACCTTCTGTCAGTCCATGGACCACTCCAGTAGTTCTTGTAAAGAAAAAGGATGGTAGCACTCGTTTTTGTGTCGACTATAGGCAGCCCAACGACGTCACCAAGAAAAGAACTGAGGTGGGGGGCATTGTTACATGTACAAATAACTCTGCGAGCTACTGTCGCAATTGTTTTCACAACCATTAAGAACATCAACAAAATGAATTTACTCGAAACCACGAGAACCCACCAAGCATGATCAACATTTGAAAGTGAGTCACTGCTCCATTCATTAAGCTGCTCGAACATACCAGATTCCTATCGGCAGAACATTCGCCAATGTACGAGAAATGCATTGAACGGCTAAAGACCCTATATAAAGGCGAGCTGAATGAATGGGGGGATCATTCATTAGAACCGCGATAGTAAAAACTGCGATAGTGTGGAGTGAGAATTGAAAAGCGATATTGATTGAGTAATAGTAAAGTGATTTTCGTTGATTGTGAAGTGATTTTAGTGGACAGTTGAAGTAAAAATTGATAGATGACTTGTAAAATAGTGAAAATTAAAATTGTGAAATAGTTAAATGAGTGATTGTGCATTTGTTTTTAGTAATTAAATAAACTCTTTCAATTTAATACAAAAGACATTGTGTTTTCACTTTCCCGGAACATTAAAATTATTGGCCGTGAACCATAACACGCGACATTGGTGTCAAGAAGTGAGAAAGAAAATTTTGTAAGTGAAAACGTTTAAACATTTTTAAAGTGCACAACAGTGTAAATTAACGTGGAAACTGGTGGAAAACTAGCCAAAAAAAAAATAAAAACGCAGGAAACTTTCATCTAAGAATTGATCAATTGACCATATCAGAGCTCAAGGAGGAGTTGGAACAGCGAAATGTGGCCACACAAGGTACAAAAGCCATACTGATTGCACGTTTGCGTGATGCAACTGAGTCGGAAGGCGTGAATCTGGATTTAGGCGAGTTCTCAGATGCAAAAAAAGGCGCAGAAGGTGGAGTAATAAAAACACCAAAATCAAAGGAGCCAGAAAATGCGCTAATGCAAATGTTAATGCTGATATCATCTAGTCTAACTGCGAAGCTAGATAAACAATCAGTGAAACTGGACCAACAAGCGACGGAAATCAAGGCAGAAATCACACAGAAGCTGGAGAAACAGTCAACCAAAATAAAAGCGGAGCTCGATAGTCTAAGCAAACAAATTAAAGGTGTCGAGGAAAAGGTAAAGTGATTTTCGTTGATTGTGAAGTGATTTTAGTGGACAGTTGAAGTAAAAATTGATAGATGACTTGTAAAATAGTGAAAATTAAAATTGTGAAATAGTTAAATGAGTGATTGTGCATTTGGTTTTAGTAGTTAAATAAACTCTTTCAATTTAGTTCAAAAGACACTGATTTTTCACTTTCCCGGAACATTAAAATTATTGGCCGCGACCCATAACACGCGACAGTATTTTATTTTAGAAGGTGGAATGAAGCATTTAAGATGAATTGCTTAGGGATTAATATGATGTGAAACATTAATGGTACCCTAAAATACGGACACTCTGTGAAAACGCTTCAATTTAGCATTTATATAAAATAATCATATTTACCAGAAAATGTTCGGCATATGATCGACGTTTTCTCGTAGAGGAAAACAATAATATTGTGTGATTTGCATTTTATGTAGTGAAATAGTACTTTGTGTGAAATTTTCACTCATATCTGGATTGTATACAATATCTAATTGCAAAATCACACAAAAATCACAGCTACAAGCACAAAGCACAAAAAAATATTTGAAACTTTTTTAGTTGTAGTTTTTTCCTCCGAGTACTTAGAATTTGCGCTCTTTTGTGAAGGAATTCACTATTTCTAGCTTTGTAAGTTCCATGCAATGTTTTAGAGTGCATTTCAGTTGTATTTTTCAAAAATAAATGTAGGCGCATTTTGTTTCCTACTTTAATGTGCGTTATTTTTAATATTTTCGTTTCTGGTGGTTTTATAGTCTTCAGTTAGAGGAGCGTCTACAAAAGTTAGCGATAATGCTTATTTGTTGGTTTGAAACATTCTTCACTCCAAACTACAATGTGTTTGTTCATTCTCAGAACTTTTTTCCACCATCACTTTCAATTTATTTTTATACTTGTATTACTAATTTTCCGTTCTTTATAAATTCGATTCAAAACACGTACGTAATTTCGACATAACAAGAATTTCAAATATTAAACTTAAAATCGATGGACTGAAATATGGCAGACCAAAATAACAAAAAAAGAAAGAACGAAAAATCATAATCCACCGTGTCTGTATGATTTATGAAAGAAAGAAATTTGCACAAAATAACAAGAGAAATCATTTTGGAACGTTCAAATTGAAGCAAAATGAAATGGAAACGTCAGTGGAAAAGGAAAATGGAAATAAAGCGAATAAGGTAGGATCAAATAGGATGGTAAGACGAGGAGGACGTTAGGGAAAAAATGGTGGAAAAAATTGAAAATCTTCGAGCTCTGCATGATTTGAATAAATCAACTTACAATTTTCAGTGATTTGATTTTGTTGCCTGACGAGTAGCTTGGTAACTTTCATCTAGAATTTCTTACTGCTAAACGTTCGAAAAAGCTCTTTAAACGATCGAAACGAGATATGTCCTTTCCTTAATTTTTTGCCTACTTCATCTTCTTTTCTAGATATTTTGTCGTTTTTCCCGAAAGAAAATCATATCATATTCACTCAGTTGTCCTTTTCCAGCATTCAGATGACTACCTGTGATTTCCTATAATCAAGTTTCAATATTGAATGTAATTTGGGGAGTCTGCATGAAATATGAAAAGTCAGGGCGAATTGTTAATGGCCAGAAAACAAATTATAGTTCATTAAGGCCAAAATATGATTTCAAATCCAAACGAAAGATTGTTGTGGATTATGCAATCAATTTAAGCGACAAATGTACCATAGGAAATATGGAAAAACATATTCAGGCAAGCTATATTTAATATCTTTTGGAAGATGTATAGAAAAAAATTTGTAATACTCGATCCAATTGAGATTTTTTGGTGTACATAGTTATAAATTTAGAGCACATTTAAATACGATTTCCAAGTTTTTTTCTTTCTGTTCTTTTTGTTGCAAGGAAGTTGAAGTTGCCTTCTTTTGGAATTTAAAATGCAAACTCTTATTGCATCCTAGGTCAAGATAAATGGTGAACTCACGGACGGCTTCATGATGATATCAGACTTAAATCAAGGGAATGGGATCGTCCCAGGTCTCTTTAATATTGCACTGAATCACGTCATTAGGAAGACATCAGCTGCAACCTCTGATACACTAATATTGAAGTCCAAACAATCAGTAGCATATGCTGATGACGCCAATATTAGGGTACGTTCAATCTCAGTTGTCAAAGGAGCATTTCTGAACATAAAATCTGCAGCAAACCAAAATGGCCTATTAGTTGATGAAACGAAAATTAAATTCATAACTCAAACGAAGAAAAACACTACACTTCAACCAATCCTGACCTGAGTAGACTATAAGCTTGAAAATGTGGATGATTTTATTTACCTTGAAGCTGACGAGATTGGATACCGCATAAATGCCGTAAATAACGCCAAATCCTCCGTACTTCTAATTCTACTGTCCAGAGTTGTGCACAGGCAAAAAAGCTCCGTAATTACAAATCAATAGTCAAACCTGTGCTGTTATATGGAAGTGAAACATGAGCTCTGACGAACAAATCCGAAAAGTCAGCAAAAAATCAATGGCCCAGTGAGACAAAGAACAGAGCGGAAACTACATTGCAACAATGAGCAGTATGAGTTATTTGATAAACCACCTGTATCTGCTTGCGTAAATTTACAGAAATTGCAATGCGCGGGCCATGTAGAAAGAATGAAAGAAAACTGGCTACCCAAAAGAACATTGAAGGGTAGAGCGCAAGGTAGACAGCCAATGGAAAGATCGAGGACTCAATGGGAAGACACGATAAAAGCTGACAGCAGATCCTTGCTGCCAGTGATCAACCGGCCAACGAGGCCGCAGAACCATTATGATTGAAGGAGGTTAGTGTTGGAGGCCAAAGCCCGGATCGGGTTGTCGCACCATGGATGATAATGATGATAGCAAAACATACTTGAACCGTAGTTATTTCATTGCAATGAGCCATATTTAGAGGGACAATATCAGGATCTTTTTCCTTTCCGCATTCATTCTTTGCTTACAGATGAACTTACTAAAGATCCTTCTTACGTCCTTAGACGTAAACGCTACACATAAGAACTGATCCCAACTTTAAAGATGAACATGAAAATGCATAGTCGAGTTTTAATTGAACTGTAGGGTATAATTTTCATGGAACTTTCATGAAAATGATGTGCCATAGTTAACTGAAAACGAAGACGATGCGTATCGAATAAACGTGAACGAGTGATACTCGTACATTTAAGAGGGATATTTTTAAGTAAATTTCTTGAGATTGATTACAGAGTTAACTTTGTGTTTATATATATAAATACATATACCAATTCATATATATATACATATATATTCATATATATATATATATATATATATATATATATATATATATATATATATATATATATATATATATATATATATATATATATATATATATTCATATATATATATATATATATATATATATATATATATATATACATATATATACATATATATACAGGATCTGAATAATAAGTAACCGGACTGACCTCAGGAAATTTTTTATTGGCAAAATATGTACAATTTTTCTTTAGAAATCTTCAAAGTAGTCCCCATTGGAGTCGATAACACGCTGATACCAGATTTTCCGATCCCCAAACGCTCCCTGGAAGTCGGCAACCTCGATGCTGTCTAGAGCCCTCGTCGTAGCAAGTTGAACGTTTTTCAGAGTCCCGAATCGCGTCCCCTTAAGGTGTCTCTTGATCTTGGGGAACAGAAAGAAGTCCGCTGGTGCCATATCCGGGCTGTAAGAACTCTGGTTCGGTTTGCAGTCGATCAAGGATTTCCGAAGCGACAGCAACACGACGCTCCTTTTGCTCATCAGTCAGGTGTTTGGGTACCAGCTTCGCGCAGATCTTCCTCATGGCCAGATCGTTCTTAATAATGTTGTGACCGGTCATCTTATCAATTCCAACCTCATCTACAGTAGCCCGAATGCTCAAATGACGATCACTGTTCAACACATCACGCTCTTTTTGCACATTTGTGTCCGTGTGAATCGTTGATGGAGGACCGACGCGCTATTTGTCATGGACGTCATCGCGGCTCTCCCGGAAATTTCTGCGCCGCTGAAACACTTGAGTTCTGGACAGAGCATCCTCACCGTGAGCCTTTTGAATCATTTGAAGAGTTTCCATGGCAGTTTTCTTGAGTTCGACACAAAATTTGATGCTAACACGTTGCTCGATCGTACGCTTCATTTTCACTCCGACGACGTAACTGAACACGCACTCCACTCTTGCTTGATGCTATCTCTCCAAGCGCTTTGAGGCAACTGCTGCAGCCCGGTTTCCTTTACCTAGACCCCCACCACCACTACAGTACCAGATAACGGATAGCAGACGCTTTGACGGCGCGGGGCAGGCTCAGTCCGGTTACTTATTATACAGACCCTGTATATATATATATATATATATATATATATATATATATATATATATATATATATATATATATATATATATATATATATATATATATATATATATAAGTATGGGAATGAATAAACATAAGCTCATCATAGCCATCTCCAGCTGTGTTCCTCAATCTACACTCATATCATACAACTTCGCAATACTGACTTGTTGCGTATTAATTTGTTACAATTACTTTCCGAGTATCGAAACTAACCGTAATGTACATCGTATCAATTGGATGCAGTCACTCAAGATCGCTCTCTTGCCTTTTGACCGTGGACGTGAACACATCAATTCGACTACGAATAAACATATTAGCACTGTTTTATTTACCTCAAATACCACATCCCATATAATTTGGGGACTCGTCCGGGATTTGAAGTTAACCGAAATCTAAAATCAACCAGGATTCAAGTCGTCCGGGATGTAAAGTCAACCGACTTGGGATCAATAAAGATTAGGAACTATCCGAGATTGGAATCATTTACAATTGGACCGGCAATAGTCATTTATAAATAATAAAAATTGACTGGAAACTGTAACTTGCATTGGGGTGATTAGTGAGTGACTGCAAATTACATATCAATATAAAGTGTACAAAACGCGTAACAAGACATAACTTATGATACTGATAGTGAAAATTAACGGTATTGTCCTGTTAACTTCAACAGTTCATTTCATGCTACATAACAGTACCAACATATAAACAGCAAATTAGCAAAGTTGATATACCAACACGGATATGGTGCGTTGCGGGTATAACGCTTATTCAAAGTATGTTTCTAGATTAGAAATAAGCGGAAGAAGGAATAAACATCGACAGAACAGCCACTCGTTTGTAGATTTTGACTCCGGTGTGCATGAAACTTCGACACGAATGATTCATATACAAAGAGATATGTCTGTAACATGCAGTTTCAGCGATTTCGAAAACATCCTACGTAAATTTTCCGGCGACAAAACAATGAGTGTTACGAAATGGATCTTTGAGTTCGAGCAATATGCGAATACCTTCGGTTGGGGCGAAATACAAAAGTTTATATTTTGTAAACGATCATTGACGGGAGCAGCCAAGATTTTTGTGGATTGCGACGCCAAGCCACTCACATACCCGAAGCTGAAGAGTGCATTGACTCAAGAATTCCAACCCGAAATATATAGCGTAAACGTCAACAGCAAGCTCAAGGAAAGAAAAAAGAAAACTGATCAAACACTCCGCGAATATTTGTATCATATGATATAGAGGAGATTTCCATAATTGAATATGTCATACACGGAATAAAAGATTACGCGAGTAACAAAGGTGATCTTTATGGCGCAAAAACAATTAAAGAATTCAAGGAAAAGCTTGAAATTTACAAAAAAATTAGAAACGAGAATAGTAAATACGTGAACACTAAAAGTAACGAAGGAGAAAGACATTCTAAAAAAGAACCAACGAAGAGAAATGAAAAAACAAAACCGGAGAGATATTGCTTTAACTGTGGATCGGTGGAACACGAGTTCCATTCTTGCCCAAACAAGAAAATAGGTCCTAAGTGCTTCAGCTGTAATCAGTTCGGATATAAAACACCCAACTGTCGTGCGGTAGCAACAACGGAAAAATATGCGCATGTCGCTGTCACAAATACAAGATATGTATCATGTAAAATTAATGGATGTTTGCTACAAGGTTTACTAGACACAGAAAGTGACATCTGCATAATAAAGGAAAGCCATTTAAAGCCAATTAATTCTAAATATTACCAAGAAGTTGCTCAACTGACTATTGCAGGATTGGGAGCAAATATCACGACGAGAGGTTCTTGTATGCTAGACATCGAAATCAATGGAGACATTTTTGAAAATATTGAAGTACACGTTGTTAAAAATTCCCATATGATACCAAATTCGATAATCGGAATGAATCTGTTGCAGTTAGCAGTTATCTTAATTGGAGAAGGGAAAGTGAATATAAGTAAAAAGAAAGTGTCGAGCAACATCGACCATAAATTGTAACCCAAAGATTACAGTCAGACATGCTTCTTAGCAGAAATTGAAGGAGATACGGTGGATAAAATTTCCAAGTTCCTGACCTATCCCATTTAAAAGACGAAGATATTAGGAAGAAGGTGCTTGTATCAATAGAAAATTATGTTCCCGAAGTTCCTCCAGAATCACCTATCCAAATGAAAATCGTAACGACCGATACACAGACCACCAAGAAGATTCTCACGGATAGAACAAACATAATACAGAATCAAATCAAGGAGTGGTTAGAAAAGGGCATTATCCAAGAAAATGGATCTGATTATGCAAGTCAGGTAGTTCTAGTAAACAAAATATGAGGGAACACACCGATAATGTGTTGATTACCGGGGTATTAATAAAAAAAATCCAATTCTTTAGCTGTTATAGAAGATCAGGTGGACAAGCTACACAATTCTAAGCTTTTCACCACTCTCGACTTAGAAAACGGATTTTTTCATATGACGCTGGAAGAATTCAGCAGAAAATATACTGCATTCCTGACCAGTAGTGGACAATTTGAATTTATTCGAGTTCCATTCAGCCTCTGCAATTCCCCTTCAGCGTTCAGAAGTACATAAATTACGTGTTGAGAAATCTAGTTCACAAAGGTATTGTAATTATATATTTGGATGACATCGTGATACCATCAGCTACAATCGAGGAAGGAGTAGAAAGACTCCAGCAGGTGCTGAAACTGGCTGCCAGCAACGGATTGAAGATTAAATGGTCAAAATGCCAGATATTGCAGAATGAAATCGAGTACTTAGGGTACCAAGTCGGAAGTGGTCACATATCTCCATCAGCGAGGAAGACGAAGACTATAATGAATTTCACAGTCCCCACGACAATGAAACAGATTCAGGGCTTCTTAGGACTAGCAAGCTACTTTAGGAAATTTATATGCAACTTCGCAATCAAAGCTAAGCCTCAAAGTGATTTATTAAAGAAAGGGAGTGATAAGAACCTAGAACGAATACACCTCGAAGCAATAAGAGAATTGAAAGAAGCGCTCGTCAGTAAACCAGTATTGAAAATTTTTGAATACGGAATGGAAACAGAGTTACATACAGATGTTTCCAGAGAAGGGTACGGAGCGGTTCTTTTATAAAGAAGCAACGACGACGATGCCCTACACCCAGTTTATTTTATGAGTAAGAAGACCACGGATGGGGAAAAGTGATATTGCAGCTATGAACTGGAAGTGTTGGCGGTGGTTGAAGCAGTTAAAAAGCTCAGAGTATATCTCCTTGGACAGCGATTCAAACTAGTGACCGACTGTAAGGCACTCGAATGTACATTGAAAAAGAAAGATCTAGCGACACGCTCACTCGGTGGGCCCTTCTTCTAGACGAATTTGATTATAACGTGGAGCACAGAAGTGCAAATCAAATGAAACATGTAGATGCTTTCAGCCGCAACCCCATTAGCATGTGCATAAGCAGTAAAAACAATGGCCTTTTGAAGAAACTAAGAAAAGCCCAGGAAAATGACGACAGACTGCGTGCGATTATCGAGATCTTGAAAGATAAACCCTATCGAGACTGCGTTGTTCATAATAATATACTTTTTAAAAACGTAAATAAGAAACTTTTGTTTGTAGTTCCACATACAATGATTACAGAAATCATTAGGAAGACGCACAAACAGGGCCACTTTCATGCAAGAAAGATGCGAGATATTCTGGACAAGGAATACTTTATACGAAACGTCTCTAAGAGGATAGAGAATCAAATTCAAGGTTGTGTTAGGTGCATACTTGCAGAAAGGAAAAGAGGAAAGCGGACGGTTACCTCCAACCAATTCCGAAAGGTGACCAGCCATTGCAGGCATTTAACATCGACTACCTTGGCCCGACGTAAAACATGAATCGATGGGTTCACGAAATATGCCTGGTTGTTCCCCACTAAAACGGTAAATACAGAAGAGGTAATCCAGAAAATCGAAAATATTGCTGAAACTTTTGGGTACCCAACAAGAATAGTAGCAGACCACGGAGGCGCATTTTATTCAACAAAATTTAGAGAATACTGTAAAGAACGCGACATTTAACTAACCCATACTACAGTACGTGTCCCGAGGAGTAACGGTCAGTTTGAGCGACTCCATTCCACAGTCAATTAAAAATCATTAAAAAAAGTGTTAGGGTTAGCGAGCAGGCAGATTTCCGCTTAAAAAATGGAATAACCCAAGATTTAATTTTTTTGACGTTTGTTAAAATAAGAGTTATAAAACAAAAAGAGGTTAGTTTTTTTTGGTTTCTGTTATTTTTTATATATTCAGATACTCTTACAATTCAAAAATTTTCTGTATACTCTACTTCTTTTCTTTTAATTTTTTTCAGTATTTCGTTGATCCTCCTTTAGGCTTTAAAACAGCTGCCACTCTTTTGGGCATTGAATCGTAGAGATTTTGGATCTGGTTCTTAATTTCTTCGTTGTACCAAACTTCATTCAAAATAATTTTTAACTCCTCGATGGATTTTGTAGACTCCTCTTGGATTGTTCGCTGCGAAATTCCCCACAAATGTTCAATGATATCAGTCGCCTGGCCAGGAAATAGCCCAGACTATTTCCTGGCCAGGAGACCGATACTATCCCCA
Organism: Odontomyia ornata; assembly: GCA_963969285.1. Classification (NCBI taxonomy): domain Eukaryota; kingdom Metazoa; phylum Arthropoda; class Insecta; order Diptera; family Stratiomyidae; genus Odontomyia; species Odontomyia ornata. Next base: position 254,481,585 of record OZ017741.1, read on the forward strand.
GATTTTCTTTTAATTGTACAACCTGTTGATATAGAATGACCATGAGAATGCGTTTCTAGATAAAACCTTAGGGTTTACTTACAGATCGAGCTCGGTGGCAAGGTGCACTATTGTCTTGAAAAAGTGGGTTTTCAACATGGCAGCTCAGCTCCTTAATTGTTGGAACCACGCCTTCTTTGATGAAATTTTTATATTTTTCTGCATTCACCTAAACCTCTAGCAACAATATTTGTCCAACTCCATAATATGTTATGCATTCCCATACCATAACATAAGGTAAATGCTTGACTGTTCGAAGGATGCACTCATCGCAATATCGTTCCTTTGGTCTCCTTCGAATTGTGGCTTTTCCATCGGGCCCAATCAAATTGAACTTCAATTTATCAGAAAATATGACATTTTGTCAATCAGAAACCGTCCATTTCTTATGCTCCTTGGCACATTTCAACCGTTTTTTCTTCATAGCCACTGTTAAGAGCAGCTTTTTGGCAGGTCGGCGAGCTCGAAGACCCGTATTTGTTAGGAGTCTGGAGACAGTTCCTCTGCTGATTTGCATCCCCAGCTTTTTCTGGAGGTCTCTTCTCAGCTCCCTTACAGTCTGGAACCGGTTTCAAAGGCACATTCGTTCCAACGATCGATTTTCCCGCAGTGTAGTGAGTCTTGGTCTCCCACTTCCAATTTTCCTCTGTATACTTCCGGTTTCCTGAATTGTTTTTAAAAAACGTCGCACTGTGCTTTCGTTGCACTCATTTATTTGAGAAATTCTTTTTTTCGAATAGTTTTCTCCACTCAGTGATATAATACGGTGTGTTTGTTCTTGGTTTAGCAACAAATTTAAAATTTCTAAAAAGCTACTTCCGATGGACCTTCTCTGAATTCTGAAATGTTAATAGACAACTTTTGACAGATTGTGTCTTTTTATAGCAAAAAAATGTATGTATAAATAGGTAAAAAGAAAATTTATTATCAGTCGAAATCCTTTCCTAACATTTTTTAACTGCAAAGTGGAAAATTTTGCGAGTTTTCGAGGTGCGGCTGTTTTTTGTCCATGGGCATATATATATATATATATATATATATATATATATATATATATATATATATATATATATATATATATATATATATATATATATATATATATAAATATATATATATATATATATATAAATATACATATATATATATATATATATATATATATATATATATATATATATATATATATATATATATATAAATATATATATATTTATATATATATATATATATGTATATGTATATATACACACACATATATATATATATATATATATATATATATATATATATATATATATATATATATATATATATATATATATATAAGGTGCTTTCCAAAATAAACGAGACTTTTATCATAAAATTTGTTTTGGTGGCACCATCTATAAATGGGATAATGCATTGAAAAGTTACATCCCTCCCTGACTTCCAGTGAGAGTTTGGTGATATTCGGTTCAGGGGAAATAAAGTTATTGCATCTTAAGTGACAGTATGTTTGTGTCATCGGTACAAAAATGGGCTTCGAACAAAGAGCTCATATCAAATTTTGTTTTAAAATCGGTAAAATGTTTACCGAAACATTAGAATTGATGTAAAAAGCTTATGGCGATGATTGCCTATCGCGTGGCGGAGTTTATGAGCGGTTTACATGTTTCAGAGATCCATCGAAATTGTGCGTGAATTTATCAGAAATTAACCGAAATCATCGTTGAAATTCATGGAATCGGAGTTGAATATCTTCAAAACATAGATTTATTGCATTTGAACCGACCATTTGGGCTTACGGAAGGTCTGTGTAGGTTTTGTTCCACACAAGTTAACTGACGACCAAAAATTGCCAAGAATTCAACATTCGAAAGACATCGAGAAAAGACGAGAACTTCCTTTACAACATTGTAACTGGTGATGAAACGTGGTGTTTCCAATATGAACCTGAAACCAAGCGTCAAAGTGCCGAATGAAAGGCCCCACATGAGCCACCATCCAAAAAATCGCGTTTGGAGAATTCAAAAATCAAGTCGATGCTCATTTGTTTTTAAGATTCCAAGCGAATTGTCCACAAGGAGTCCAACGGGCCAAACTGACAATTCAATTTTCTACCTTGGCATTTTGGAATACCGCGAAGAAGGAAGCTGGCGCTTATTGCATGATAATGCACCATCTCATCGATCTTCTCTTGTGACTGATTTTTTAACTAGAAATTGTGTTTCAACCATCAATCACTTACCGCTTTCGCCTGATATGGCTCCCTGTGACTTCTGCCTATTCGGAAAATTGCATTTGGCCATGAAAAGAAAACGCTTTGCGTCCGTAGAGGGTATCCAAAAGGCTTGTACCAACATCCTGAAAGACATTCCGGTCAATGACCTGAAACACTCTTTCGGAAAGCTTTTGGATCGCGCAAAACAGTGTATCGAGGCCGGAGGAGATTATTTTGAATAACTCGAATTTATCAGAACAAAGCTCCTGTAGTTTCTATTTTAGCTCCTTGTATCTATGTTAGTAGGTGAATGGTGAGTCTGTAAGAGAAATAAAGAGGTAGAATTAACATATTTATAGATTTACTAACAGCAGCTGGTATAGTCAGTGGCGCCCATCTAGTCCTCAATACTTACACTACTTGACTTCGGTTTCGAAAAAGAAGCTGAATGTACTTGCATGGCTAGAGCTTTGATGCGAAAACCGATTTAAATGTAGCATAAAAATTGAACCTTACGTACCTGCGCAGTTTCAAACTGCTCACGCCTTTCAAATATATTTTCGTTACTTTGATTGAAGTTTAGCTTGATTCAAAATCTCCAAGGAATTATTGGATGATCTTCGTGAATTTCCCTCAACTACCCTACAGCTAAACATTATAGGTCATGCTGTGGAAGCTAGTTATTCATATATTGCAAGCAAAAAGACTAAGCAACTTTTTGTAACTAATCACTTATTTTTTCTCGCATAATAAGTCATTTGACTAAGTAATATTTTAAATTGTATGAATAAAATACAAGATATTGAGCCAAATTCAAATTTTCCATAGAATTAGTAATGTGCTTTATATTTTTAATTCGATCCCGTCAGAACTAGCTTTCAAATATTGATCTGAAGTTATTTTAATGATTGTGAAATGGTTTGAACTTTGTTCTAATAACCAAACTGCAAACTAGGGATGAGGTTGACATTAATTCAACTTTTTTTCAGTGTTTGATTGGCTTATCTGGTGGTGTATCACTATTATTATTTGCAAACAGGCCTAAAATACCACAATTCATTGAATCTTCACAAATATGTTCATATTGTCTGAAACATGCATAATGAAGTATAGAATTCAAGTGTTAATTTGTGGCACTGGCAACTAAACGTTCTTCAAGAAGCAAATCAATATGTTGGTTGCATTAAAACGAGGAGTTTTCAATATTTTGTTTTGTGAGCTACTGCGTTTGGTGCTGATGCGGGGATTATATGAATTTTACTATCTATGAACTATTTCTTATGCCCCAATATTATTTCTATGTTTAAACTAATGCTTCCCTGGTTAGTTTTAAATTACAAAGAAAGTCACAATTAATTTTATAAGATCTGATCTGCTCTTTCAAAAGAAAGTGATGTTTTACTAGAAATTAAGTTTTGGTCTATATTTAATGACAATTGATCTGTACCTTTAACTTAATTTCTCATCCATATTCTAGAGACTGGGTGATGCTGGCTTCTGACTAAAGTTCACCCGTATCATTTAAAACAAAAAATAATATAAATAATCTAGTTTATACCAAAGATACATGAATCTTCTTTTGTTTTTGGAAAGAAAATATTTGCTTCTTATCGATACCTACATTTTTTCTAATGAGAAAATTCAGGCACCAAAGCAAAACTGGATGAGACTCTTAAGTGAATCTGCTTTGTCTACAAAAATTATATTGCATCGCATTCCAGGAAAAATGGAGACTGACAGTCAACTTTTATGGAAAAAATGAGTATACTTTATCCTCTTTGACATTTCTCACATCCGCCTCAGTACGTGGCATCTAATAGTGAAGGCTCAGAGGGTGGTTTGCAATTTTTCGACTTCACAGTTCGCTTAGGTAAATGCCTCTGCTTCTGGAGTGTACACACCATACTTTGTTGCGACCGTCGCCATGTTTTTTTTCCTTTATGATGTACGAGAATATAACGCTTCCCTCATTCCAAATACTATCTAGGACTGTGGTTCACCCATTATTGTCCATCCAACCTCCCTCGTTCCTCGTTGAATATTAAAGTTTTGTCCCACAAACGATGTTGAATAACGATATTCCTTCATTTGATGGATGCTTGAGAGGGTGTTTGCTTATGGGTTCCAGCTCAATATTTGTGGGGTGGAAATGTCTATTCCGTGCAAACCTCACAATGCCACGAAACTTTGCACGTAAGAGAGTGTCAGATCTTCTTTTTCGGCCATCAGTGTTTTGAATTTTGTGCCAGAGCACTTGCAAACTTTTTCTTATCCACCCCTGCCGAAGGAATCATCATCATTTTGTTTCCTCTATCAACGTGCTTACGGATAGGTACAAATACAAATATACAAGGATTTGCGTAGGTTGAAAGAGGGTGGATTTGTCAAATGAATGGTTTCTTCTCGGTTTGGAGTGGTGTAGAGCACTTTCTGAATTCGAACGAATAAATGGATGAATGATTAGAGGAAATTCAGGATGTTTTGTTGAGTACGATAAGAAGGGATGGAATCTTTTATTTGAAGAGGAAAGTAACAAACACCAGCAGAAGCTCTAATGGAATCTAATCAATGGATGACGACATGAAAAGATACAAGGAACTTGCATTGTGCTAGCTATTTAGGAGCTCATGTTATCAAAGGTAATTTGCATTTTGCATCAGAATTTCAGTGTGAAATATATATTTGGGGTCCTCGGTCAAACACAAGGTAGTATCAATGAATATCTTTTTATAATTTTCTGAAAAGTGCTACTTCACTTTTGATTTTGTGTATTTCATCTTTAATATTTCCGGCGCTAAGGTTTTTTTGAACCCATTCCAAAAGCTTCAATTATTATAGACGAGAGTACAATCATTTGCAAACCTATTTTGCTTTACTAATTTTAATTATTTAAATGTTGAGGGTAAGAATCTGAGCTAAAAAGTTAAATAAAGCTTAATGACTTATGCTCGAGAAGCTGATTTGGAAAAGAAAGTCATATTTAATGCTTAAACTTTTATGCATTTCCGAATTCACAACCTGAATTAAAAAGTAATCCCAGATATTAGTATTAAAGATTTAAGTTTAGTAATATTTTTTTCATAATAAATATATTCCAATAATTTCTCCAGAAAGATAAATACGCAGCGCCCCCAGCATGAAAAAGCTTGAAATGGGGGAAACAGTGCTGCGAACCGAAATATGTAAATGAGGATCTGGTGAAGACAGCACGTAATCTTCTTATGCTCGCATAAAGAAGTAATCAAAATCCCGTCCAATAGAGCATGTAAATGGTAGCCCCAAATCGTTGGGGAATAAGTACGATAAGGGAAGAATTTATTTCGTTCAAAATTTTCATTTTTACCACATCCACTTTTGTTGCGTCTTTTGGTTTCATAATCTTTTAAATCGTTCGGTTGCTATTCTTGTCTCTAGGGGTAGCCTAGAAACACTCTCAGAGTCATCACTTGACTCGAAACGCTCTTGTGCTAGACACCATGAGCACTTCGGTATCAAATCAACAATATTTGAGGATTCGCCGTAACTAGGTATTTTCCTTGTTGCATGGGAAATCAAATTGAAACGGAAATTATAATTAAAAAGGTTTATCAACAATAATGTCTCATATTTGCGGTTCACTGAATATGCAATTAATTGATTGCTTTCATATTAACATCATCGCTTGCCAGGGTAGGATCCCGACTCCAACCTCAGTGGAATTATTGCAGAAACCAACCCATTCTTGGTTAAGTACTTTTGAGTTATCCGCGAAGCAGAAATAATAAGTACGAGCCATGCTATCTTCACGTTTTAACTTTCATATAATTGCAGGAGGGAGGAATGCGTTTTCAAGTGTTGGAGGTCTTGTTCGTGAATGGGAGGATAATTCTCCATTGCAGCCGAGGTAACGTTACAGCTCGACAAAAGAGTTACAAATGTAAATATAAATAAATTAAAAATGCAAGAAAAATTGGAAAGAGAGATCAAATCTTTGTAGTGAAGGAAAATGTGAGGGTAAAGTATAGCAGTCAAGAGGATTATTAAAATGGATACGGTTCAGATAATCGTGAAAGGCTTTTCTCATCTTTGGTTGTCGATTCAAACAAGTATGAATGCAACGCTATGGTATAACATTAAAATATTGTTAAAATAGACACGAGAAGAAAATTACCAATTTCATGGGCGCATTATATTTAGAACGTTTTGTGTGGAGCTACAAAAGAGGCCAGAAATCCATTGTGTAAATTGTATTGAACGTTTGGAATAGCCTTAGAAAGAAACACTGGCTTATCAGCTTTTTCAAATTAAATTTCAATTAATGCAATTAATGTAGCCCGTACAGTGTAATTGTTAGAGCGCTCACCGCTTGTGTAGCAGTTCCCAAGTTCGAAGTCCGTTGGTGGCAACGAATTTGTGCTTGTGGTACTTCTCTCTGACTATCAGCCTACCCAGCTGCAATGGGTATTGACTGAAAAATCGGGCAATATGAAATGAGATTCCCTAACAAATCTCAACCCCAAGGTTCAAATATGATTTGTCACGGAGACCCTTTGCCGCCCAAGCCGGGGATATAAGTGCTAAAGTTAAAATGTTAAAGTAAAAAACCAAAAAAATTAAATGAATACATTAAACAAAGAAGATACTTAAATAAAATCGAGTAATGAAGTAGGGAAATAGATTCAGTGTAGAACCTGAACGGTTAGTTTTGAATTCCAAGTCAAATAAAAATGATGGAAAAACAAAACTGAGGAGTTCTGGTGGAACGCAATCCTGCAATGAAACACTTTCTGCTCTACCTCAATGAGTCGTCCGTTTTCATTTCTCCCGGTGTTGTGGACAAATGTCAAGGACGCGTGGATGTTTTAATGGACAAAATTATTTTCTCACTCCAAGAAAAGGAAAGTTCATTTACAAGAAGTGGTCGGTACTTAACTTGATTTTGTAGATAAAGGCTACATTACGGATCTTAAATCTGGAGCTACCTATAATGAACATATGGGATCTGTACCTGATAAGTTGGATTCCGAGAAAGTACATCCAAGAATTCAGGAGATGCGACAATCAATAGCAACTGATACAAACCCAGCACAAACCACAAAAACATTTGTCGCCATACGATCAGCGATTGTTCATGATGTGTTACAATGGAACAAATCACAAAATTGTTGCTTTTATCATATGCAACTAAAGGGAATTCATTACCTCTATCGTAAACTTGTTATGTATAAGACCAAACTTGAGAGACAAGCTTATAAGAATCTAAACTTAATCCAAGAGGAATTGAATGTATCTCGTAAAGCTGTGCTGGCGGATGAATGTTGTTAATATCTTCGAAAAATATACAACGCATCGCCGGAGCTATTAACAAAACTATTACCAATCCTTAAGGATTTATCCCCAAGTGCAACATGTCCTGCAGATTGCTTATTCATGGATTTGGTTCTCGTTACCCCACCAAAAGCTCGTCCTGTAAACATATTACGTTCAGAAGTTTTGGAACATCCTCACATAACCGTTTACAAAAACATCATTGATGCAAGTTCTGTATTACGTACGATATTACTTAATATGAAAAATACTACCGCAGAAATTAGTAGTGAATCTAAAGCAGTATAGGAAGGAGCAAGAGGTTCTAAATCCTATGAAAAACGTATTAGGCTTGGCAAGAACAGCAAACGAATGTTGACAATTTATTAGATACTTCAGCTACTAAGAGTAATCATTAAACGGATTATAGAAAAGAAAGAGGCGTTGATTCGAAAACACATGATGGGTTAAACGTGTGAACTTTGCCACTTGTACTTTTATTCCTCCAGATCCAAATTTTAATGTTAAAGAAGTCGGCATTCCTGGTCTGTTTGCTAGAAAACTTTCTTATCCGGTTCCAGTTACTTCATGGAATATCTCACGACTACGTAAAGTCGCCATGAATGGACCAGATATCCACTCTGGGGCAAATTATATCGAAAATGAACCGGACACAAAATGATAATTCCAGCATATAAATCCACGCACATGAAAATATGGCTAAATGGTTCTTACTAAACCAGAAAATGGAATAAAAATCGTAAATCCTACAATGTTTGTGTTGATAGCGCTCCCGGAGTCTGGACGCCGCACGAATTGACACGTACGAATGATAATCCATCGGGTAACCAACGACGGCGAAACCCGATGAAACGAATGTAGGACGTAGGTATGTACCCGATGAACGCCATTGGAGGGTCGCTGATGCAAGTCATTACCACAATTGAAAGCCCAATTGCACATACCGCAGTCTTACAATCGTTGAGACCTCCGCTCATCAAAAATTTCATACAGCTCATGGTTGTACCTAACTCGTCATTGACCTCCGTCTAGCTTCGCTCCGATTATTCGCCTCAAGACCCGTCGCTTGAAGGCGTTTAATATATTTGCGGATCCCATAGCATAACAAAGGTCTTATCACTGTTTTGGATACTTAGAGCTTTGATTTCCTGTGTATGCAGCTGGCCTTCAAGATCTTCAGAACTGAGTAAAATATTTTATTTGCAAGCTGTATTCTTCGGCATATTTCGCCTTTATCAATAGCGATTCTCGTTATTTTGGTGCCTACACAAGTTCGCTCACATTTTCGATACTCTATTTGCGAAGTGTGATAAATTGTATACTTGAAGTATTTTTTCTCGACTGCATCATGAGCTTTGTTTTATTCTCATTGAATTGTAGCCCTACTAGTTTTTCTTCGCTGTCGAGTTTCAGGAACAGTTGTTTGGCAGTTGATGGCCGACAAAATATTGATTTCATCCACATAGGCTACTACTTGGCTCAACTTGTATAGTAATTGCCTCGTGTATCGACAGGTAGCATTCTTATGACATATTCTAGAGTCAAACTGAATTACAATGGGGCCAGCTCATCTCTCTGCTGTAGTCCAATATTTGTGTCAAGAGCATCGGTGAGTTCGTTATTGATGTGAATTTGGGCATTCATCGAAGTCATTGTAATTATGGTATGACGGCTCGATTTGCAAATCATTATTTGGTACAGTACGTTATGATCAATACTGTCGTATGCTTGCTCAAAGTCAACGAATATATACGAGTATGTATAAGCTGAACTGCCAGTATTTCTCAAGGACTTGCTTGACCGTAGAAAATTGATCTATTGTCGATCTACTTGCTCCTAAAAACCACCTTCATACTCCCCAATGATACTGTTGTGTTGGTTGATGTACGTCTATGTAGAACTCCCAGCATTCTTCCAGTACCTGCTTGACAGGGAAAAATTGGTCTATTGTCGATATGCCAGCTCTAAAACTACCTTGATACTCTCCAATGAAACTGTTAGCGTATAATCAAATTTTATTTTCAAAAATCTTGGACGCCGTACGAAGAAGTGATATGCCTCCATAACTTTCCATTGTAGCTTGCCACCTTTTATGTGGATAAAGAATATAATTGATTGACTCCAAGTATGCTGGATGACTTTGTGAATAAGTGAATGAACAATGCTACCACAATATTTGATGAGCTCCACTAAAATCTCATCGATGGCTGGCGTTTTATCAGTTTTTTGGGGTTTTGATGATGAAACAAATTTTATCTAGAATTGATGGCGCACACGGAAGCTCTCTACAGACATCTATAGGCTCCGATGTTCTGGATCTGTACGGAGAATTAAAGGTTTTCTTGAAATATGAAGTCCAATTTCCCTTAATCATAGTTTCATCAGCGATAATGTTGCCAATATCATCACGACAGAGCGTGGTTTTGTGCTGATAACCACGTTTCAAGCTATTCACTACTTTGTATGCTTGTCTTGTATTGTTACTCTCTTCGCTGTGGTTTTCTTACCTACGTATTCTTTGTACACCTGCTTCATTTTATCTAACGCATTCTGGTACTCGTCATCAAACCAATCATTTCTTTTGCGTTGGACTTGATGTCCGATCGTCTGTTATGAAACGGCCTTAATAGTCGCTTTCACTTCCATCCAGAGCTCATTGCTTGTCTTTAGCGATGCGTTTGATGGAATGGGAGCCAGCTCATTGTTTTCGTAGCAGAATGGTCTTCACTAAATACCCCTTTGACATACGACATTGATAGGTTAGCTTGATCAAGCAATGATCTGAGCTACAATTAACCTTCGGTATGTACGGACGTCAAGTATGCTTAAGGCCCGACGTCGTTGGACCAGAACATTGTTGATCTGGTTTTGTGTGTTGTCATCAGGTGATACCAAGGTCATTTTATGAATGCGTTGATGTGGGAAGCAAGTCAAATCTCTGACCAGATTTCTGCTACATACAAAATCAATCAGGCGCTGACGGTTATCATATGTTTCATCGTGGAGGCTACATCTTCAAGTCGTTCTCCGATGAGATTTCTTACTACCAACTGCAGCGTGGAAATCACCCAGAATTATTTTTGTGTCGTTTGTAGGTAATGAATCGACTAATGTTTCCAGATGATTGTAGAATTTTACCTTAATTTCTTCGTCCTTTTTGTCGGTCGGGCGTGAATATTTATCAGCCAAATTTTGAAAAATGTTGTTTCTACATGGAATGCACACAACCGTTCATTGACTGCCTTGAAATTTTTGTCTGGGATCTCATGTCTTCAATATCATTTTGAGTCTATTTCGTTTCCTATATTTTCAGTATTTTTAATGAATTTTGACTTGCCTGTTGTAAAAGGTTCTTAACAGCACCAGGAAAATTGAGTGAACTGATATGCCTGGATCCAATTCCATAGTCTTCTTTCCATTTACGAGGTCGTTGCCAAGAGTCCAATCCAATCTGTGGCCCTTCTGCAGGTTTCGAAACATTGTATGCTTTTCCAGAGACGTGGAGTCAGCATAGCATATGAACTCCATTCCGGTGGCATGGTTACTACTCAAACTCGGTTATTAGTTGTGAACGACTTGCCTTCACCCTCTTACATCTCCACAAATGAGGCATGAGTGGGATTTAGTAGCAGAGCTTCAGATGTATTTACCGTTATTAGCATTTTTTGGCATTTAATATCCCATTGTTGGGAAGCCAGTGAACCCAATGTGTGACTCCGAGAATATTTACTACCATTTAATCGTGGGGCTTGGGATGAGGAACCATGGAAGCTGGGGCTGAGGAAACAAAGGATTCCTCCATTCTCAAACGGGCTTGGGACCGTCTACCGTGGAGTCTGAAATCCTCTTCTGCTAGTCCTATTAAGGTCCTCTTTAAAAAATTTCCCATTTATTCGACCAATTTTTCAGCTATGTGTCCTGGTGTCTTATTTATTGCCTTCCTTTTCCAACTTCCTTAATTTGTGCAGATGCATGTGAAGTGAAATGTTTGATCAATGCTCTTGATCCTAATATTAGCACTGGACCGGATGGTTTTCCAAATATATTTGTGATGTTGTTGGCCTCATCGCTATGTTTTTCCTTTGTCGCTCCTCTTCAATCTAATTTTGAGTATTGGAACTTTCCCTAGCTAATGCAAAACTGCTAATATTTTGCCTATTTTTAAAAGTGGCAATCCTACGCCAGTTTCCAACTATCGCCCTATTTCCTTAACTTCCTACTCTCCAAAGTGACTAAAACGGTTTGTTCATAATTTACTTTCAAACTCATTAGCCACTATTATCGCCTGAGAGCAGCATGGCTTTCTCCAAGGATACTTCGTTACCTCTTATTTAGTAGAGTTCACAAAAAGTATTGCAAGAGCTTTGAATAACCAACTGCAAGTTGATGTAATCTTCACAGATTTCTCTTTCACTCTGTGAATCATCTTCTTCTTTAGAATAAGCTTGAAGCTCTTGATACCTCGGGTACTCTTCTGTCTTGAATGTCATCTTATCTAGCGTGTCGTCCCTGTTGGGAAAGTCTCTCTCGTACTACGTCTACTCCTTTCTATTCTTCATCTAGGGCTCCACAAGGTTCACCCTTATGCCTCTTCTCTTTTAGTTGTTCATAAATGATCTCTCCTTTGTAATTAATTCCCCTTGCGTCTTGTATGCTCATAGCTTCAACGTATTTCGAGTAGTTGAATCCCATTTATGATCTGAATGCTCTAAATAAATGGTGAACTTTAAACTATTTATGTCTTAGCATTACTAAATGTAGAAAATGACATTTTGTCTCCAGAAATCCCCTTTTAATTTAAATTATATATCAAAAAACGCTTTCCTCTGAAGTATTCAGTCATGAAGACTTTGGATAAACTTTCAATTCAAAACTACAATTTGATGCGTATATTTTAAATGTAATTACTAAAGCGTCTAGAGTTTCTGGATTTATTCATTGGCATGTACATAAATTTAAATGAATCTCTTCTTCTATCCGCCTATTTGTTTTTCTTGTTCGCCCTTTGATGGAATACTGTTCAGTTATCTGGTCTCTCCAATATTCCTATCTCGTGTCTTCTTTAGAAAGTTTACGCGTTTTCTGTTCCTTAGGCTTAATTTGCCGTATCAACCTTCCATCTCTTATATCCCGTCGAACTTATTTAAATCAATGTTTTTTGTATAAACTCTGCTGCCAACTAGTCCAGTCAAAAATGTTTCTGAGCTGCGTATTTTGTTATCCCTTTTATTCTCTTTTCACCAATTTTAAGAATCATAAGAAATCATAATAATCTCGCACTTGATCTTCTCCCCTCTTCATGCACAGCATTTAAGAAAAAACTAGGAGATTTACAACTAATTCAACCTACAATTATCTACACTTCATTATTTCGCATTTAATATTGCTGTATTTACTATATTCTTTACGTTCCGTTTCGGTACTGAATTGTATTGAGTCTGTTAAATTGAATAAATAAATAAATATTTATATTATTTAAATGGGGACCCCCGTTCTGGAGCGGTTCTGCTAGTATTTCATCTATTCCGGTAGCATTAGTTTCTCTAAAGTCCCGTACTGCTGCCTATACTTCATCTCTGGTTGGTGGTGACACTGGGACCTCTTGCTATGCTCCTGGAATGGTAACAGCTTCAGCTGTTGTTGGGAGATATTGTGAATAGCTTCTGGAAATATTGTAGCCATCTGTTTTTAATTTGGACTTGTTTGCCTATGATTACTCCTTGTATACTTTGGCAAATACTTGTTTGTTGAAAGCTACCTCTTAGCATATACTGATCTGACTTCATGTAGGGTCATGTTTTCGTTTATCTGTTGAATCTTGGTATTGACGGTCGCTTATCGTCGGGGGGTCTTGTATTGTTCTTCTTTAGTCTGAATTGGTTGCTTGATGTATTCTTTATGCGCCTGGTTCCTTTCTTTTTGATTGCTGCCTCACATTCTTCGTCATACCAATCGTTCGTATTTTTCTTTAGCTGGGGCCCCAAGACTTCCTCGGCTGCTTCTATTACTGCATCTCTTACTGTCTTTCATTTGGTTTTGATATAATCATTCTTATTCCTGCCTGCGTGGATATGTTGGTACGATTTTCCAGCGCTAAAATATATGTTGATGTTACTGGGCTATCATTTAGCTTGTGTATGTGGTATGTTGGAGTAACTGATTTTCCTTGTTTACAGCTCTTCGAGACACGGCATTGGAACTTGACGCTTTTAAGGTAGCAGTCCAAATCACAAGCGCTGTGCAATGAGCGCGTGTCAACAATGCTAGCGGCGACTCGTTTTTTTATGAGAACATGGTGAATCTGCTTAAATGTGTGAGCCTCTGGGGATGTCCACTTTCTTTTATAAATATTTCGGTGTGAAAAGCGTATGGAGCTTAGTGTGAAGCCTCTACTAGCAGCGAAGTTTATCAGCCATTTTCCGTTCTCGCTTATCTCCACATGGAGGCTGTGTTCTCCGGTTGTTCCTCTATGTGCCGTTTCTTGGCGGATTTTTATATAAGGGCCAGGTAAACGGACAAATTAATTTTATTTTTTGTATTGCTCCTATTTTGTCCGTGTTGATCTTTGGATGTACAGTTTGTGTGCTTGATTTCCACAAACCAATTACTTCGATCAATTTTTAGCCGTTGTCCTAAGAACTTGTCTGCTGTGTCCATTTTCTCTTGCCTGTAAGACCGTTTCCAGTGCGTCTTCTAGCAACGACATACATATATGAAGACTACACCAAACTATTATTTCACTAAGGTAGATCGCATTGTGTTATAAGTGGCTTTGATTGTTTTTAATATTTGGAGATGCGATACCAGAATTCAACTTTGGATAAATAATGGTCCGATCCACAGCTTGCGTCACGGAATAAGTGTGAGTCGAAAATACTGATAGCAGCTCGTTTTTCTATGAAAACGCGTTCTTCTACCTAAGTAACTTATTATAATTGAATGTTGCTTCTTACGCCGAAGGAATATCTTAATGATAGGTCGAATATATTTTAAATTGATCTTTGGAGAAACTGAAATTTATATTCAAGTTAAAAGCTATGAAAGATGAAAAATCCATTCACAACCTCAATATTAAGCATAATGAAACAGTTTTCCTCATCCCTGAAAAGTATGAAGCAGTATCACTTTACAAATGTATTTGTACCTCAAGGCATAGAAAATGTATATTTCATCATTTTCCTTATTTAAATTTCGATGAATTTTAATTCTGTCATTTATTTCCCGGTCAAGCGTTGCCGTTATTTCCATCTATAGATACAATAAAATATGCGTAGGTGCTTGAAGAGCCTCCAGATAAGCATACATTAGTGAAGGAGTTTTGAGCAGTTCCTGAGAATTTTGCTTTATCTCAATGCTCCTCCTCAATTGAATTTATTCATTATTGGCTTCCATCTTATAGAGTAGACCAATTTTTGCATTCATAATAACTATTGCGTGCAAGAAGCTATTCGTGAAAATTTTCTTGCAATTCATTAACAGGCAATCAAGAAAAATGGCGAGAGCTAGGAGCCATAGAATGCCATCATTGATTTGTAAATGAGTGCATGGGCAGTAATGGGTTCAATTTCAACAACATAAGCCCAATTAAGAGCTTGATAAAGTTCACAACATGTGATTATTCAGTAGCTTTTCACTTGAACATTCCTCTTAAGGAAAGAAATTATTGTTAATGTATATATATACTGCCTTATTTAATTTAATTATACGTTGTTGTGTAAATTAACTCCTCGTGTATTTTCGTTTTGTAGAATTTTCTTCTGAGAAGGTATTCCACAATGGGTGGAATTACACTGGGGCATTTACTTTTTGCTTAAATTATTCGTTTGATGACTTGGTAATTATTTTTATCCGTGTTCAATCATTTTCAAGAAGGAGTCAAGAGTTGCTGGACTGTTTAAAATGTTACATGTTACTTTGTGCATAAATTTGGATTAAATATGTAAATGAGGTGCATTTGCATATTATTCAGTGTTAGTGAAAGAATATTTTCCAACGCTGAAATATTATTCTTCATACTTATAATTGAAGTGCCTTCTATTTATGCAATTTTATTCAATTTCGATGATTATAATAGAGTCCATGTAGAATCCTTTGCGTGATTTCGCTAAAATGGTTTCCAAATGGCGGCCGGTCAAAAATGTGATATTTTCATATTTTTGTGGTCCCCACCAGCCAACTTTCTCAACTGATTTTGATGAAACTTAGTACTATACGTTATTGAGGAAATCAATCAAGAATTAGACAACCAAATTCAACTTCGTCATAGCTGGTCTCAAGCCTGTTTCAAAAAGGAAGGTGAACCCCATGTTTTTTTCAATCCAACGCCTCCATGATTCCTCATCCTAAATCCCACGACCAAATGGTCTCGGGGTTGCACATTGAGTTCACTAGTTCCCTTATAGCCCAGTCATATTAGGGCTTTCACCTCGGAATGAAAGATAATAAGCTGCAAATTGGTATGAACCTTTGTTTTGTCATTCTAAATGTTGTCTCAAAAGTCAAAATCATTATCGTGTTCGCGTCTCAAGATATTCAAGGTCAAAGGTCACAAAAATCGGTTTTTCGCGAATATCTGGCTTCCTATCGGTTAAATGAGATTTGCATTTATTATAAAAGTTGTAGGCTATAAAATTCCCTACAACTTTTGTTTAAACTTTTTTTTCATACGACCAACCGTTTTGAAGGTAGAGCGCGAAGAGTGCACATCGTACAGTCATATACGGCCTAATGCAAGGTCAAGCGTGAGTTATGGTTATCAGTACGTTATAAAGTCAATTATTTACTTGGAAATTATAATTATTAAACAATGCCTATTATTTATGTACTAACTATTAATTATTTATATTTAATTAAAGTAAGTAACTTGATTATTTATATATAATTATTCATATTTAACTCATCATTGACACAGCTATTGCCTTATCAGAACATCAAAAGACTGCTGTCATCATAGGAGAAGATATCGATTTGCTCGTTATTTTAATTGGACGTACTCAGTCACATCATCAGGAAATTTTTTTGAAAAAAGTTGGCAAAGGCAATGTCAAAACACAAATATATTCTACTAAAAGTTTTGACCAATATCCTCGTACTAAAAAGCACATTTTATTTTTACACGCATTCAGTGGCTGTGACACGACTTCTGCGCTATTTAAAAAAGGAAAAGAAACTGTTACTAGAGCATTGGAAAAAATTCCTGATTTAGATAAACTGGTGGAAGTATTTCAACCAGAAAACTGCCCAAAACAAACATTATTAGAAAATGGAGTGCGCATCTTGTTGGCATTATATAATGCTCCAAAATCTGAGGACAACATTGATCATTTCCGCTACACGCAATTCATCAAATTTACAAAACTAAATAAACCTGTACAACTGTCAACACTTCCACCAACAAGTGTAGCAGCTCATCAACACATAAAACGTGTCTACTACCAGATTCAAATGTGGTTAGGGAAGGACTTAGAACCTAAAGAATGGGGCTGGATGCTTGAAAATGAAATCCTGGAGCCCATACGAACGTTATTACCTCCAGCACCAGCCGAACTACTAAACGTAATATTTTGCAATTGCAAAAATGGTTGTGGTTCCCGCTGTGGATGCAGAAAATCAGGGCTACAATGTTCTTTAGCTTGCGGCCAGTGCAACGGACAAGCTTGCCTCAACGCTTCACTGTATCCAAGTAATCCCGATGAAGAAAATACATATGATCCCGATATTCTGGAAGGTTTGGAGATGAACATGACAGATAATGAGGATGATGACAATGAATCGAACATTATTGAGCGACAAGAAGAAGAAGACGACGAACAAGAAGAAGATAATTAGCTTCCATTTCCAATTTCATTACAATTAAAATCAACAAAGATACTTTTGATATTTGAACTCACATTTTGATAAATGTATATTATGCCGTATTTAATAATAAATAAAAATATGTGTAAAATATATACTCTTACTATCATTTTAACTTAAAATAAAACTAAAATATATAATCCAGAATTAATAATATTTTATACTTAAATAGTTAAATATGAATAATTATATATAAATAATCAAGTTACTTACTTTAATTAAATATAAATAATTAATAGTTAGTACATAAATAGTAGGCATTGTTTAATAATTATAATTTCCAAGTAAATAATTGACTTTATAACGTACTGATAACCATAACTCACGCTTGACCTTGCATTAGGCCGTATATGACTGTACGATGTGCACTCTTCGCGCTCTACCTTCAAAACGGTTGGTCGTATGAAAAAAAAGTTTAAACAAAAGTTGTAGGGAATTTTATAGCCTACAACTTTTATAATAAATGCAAATCTCATTTAACCGATAGGAAGCCAGATATTCGCGAAAAACCGATTTTTGTGACCTTTGACCTTGAATATCTTGAGACGCGAACACGATAATGATTTTGACTTTTGAGACAACATTTAGAATGACAAAACAAAGATTCATACCAATTTGCAGCTTATTATCTTTCATTCCGAGGTTGACCCCTTTTTTTACCTAATATGACTGGGCTATTATTAAATGCCAAGAAATACAAATAACTGCAAACACACCTGCAGCTCTATTACTAAATCTTACTGACACTTCATTTATGGTGAAATACGAGGATGAAGGCGAGATTTTTAATAACAGAATGGAAAGTAATAACCATATCGCCGGAATGGAAGTTGGATGACCAGCTAACTCCACGTCCTTGCAAAATCCTACATTGCTCCAAAACCTGCAACAGAGCTTTGAAATGGATTGCTCCTAAGAGCATCACCACATGTCAATACACAAAACCAGATCAATCGTGATCTGATCTGATAATTCTGGGTAATTTCAACACCGACGTTGACTATGAGGTAGCCTCCACACTGAAACAAATGACAATGGCCAGCGCCTGATTGATTTTGCATGCAGCAGAAATCTAGTCATACGTTCGACCTGCTTTCCTCATCGACGCATGCATAAAATGTCCTGGATATCACCAGATGGCAACACACAAAACCAGATCGACCATGTTCTGATCCAACATCGTTGGGCCTTGAGCATACTTGACGTCCGTACTTGATCAAATTAACCTATCGATGTCATACAGGTATGTCACGGGCGTATTCGATAAAGATTAGTCCTCGGCAGAAATTTGACATTGAAAAGCATCATATGGCGTCTGTGGCAAAAAATTTCATGGGGACTCTCAATAAAAAGCTGGCTCCCATTCTATCAGAAACATCGCTGAAAAAAGCAACGAGCTATGGTGAGAAGTAAAAGTGGCAATTAACACCATGGCAGAACAGATGATGTGCACCAGAATGGGTTTACATAAAAAGAATCAGGCGTACAAATAAAAGTTAGGTAGGAGAGAATAATATGAAAATCTCAGAAGACTATTGAATAAGATTATGAAAACCAAGCAAATAAAATACCATGACAACCAATTGAGAAGCATCGATGTAAGTCCAGCGGGCAATATTACAAGACAGCATACAAAGTAGTGGAAAGCCTGAAACATGGTTATTAGACCAAGACCACGCTCTGCCGTGATGACATTGGCAACATCATCGCTGGTGAAAATAGAATTAAGGAAAGATGGGCATCATATTTCAAGAATCTCCTTAATCTTCCACTCAGCTCTAGAAAATTGGAGCCTATAGATACTTCCAGAGAGCTTCCATTAGCCTGACCACATCTGTATGAAATTTACGCCACCATCAAGGACCAAAAGAATAATAAAGCACCAAGAGTTGTGCAGATGCCAGTGGAACACATTAAATGAGTTAACAACCGTGTTCAAGAAGCTATCCACAAAATCATCCAGCACATTTGGCAACAAACACATATGCCGAACAAATGAAAGTAACCAATTATGTTCCCTACCCACAAAAAATGAGACAAGCTACGTTGCGGAAACTATGGAGGCACATCGCTATTTTGCACGGCGCACAAAATATTTTCAAATGTATTAGAAAATACAATTGTATCATACGCCAACAATATTATCGGGGAGCATCAAGGTAGCTTAAGAGTAGGTAGATTGTTGATAGACCAATTATTCGCAATCAAGTAAGTACTTGAGAAATTCTGGGAGTTCAACATTAACGTAAACTAAATTTGCATTGACTGTAAGTAAGTAGATGACAGTATTGATCGTAACATACTGTGCCAAATCAAGTTTTTTCATGGCATCCCAGCCAAATTAGCCCATCTTAGCAATATGACAATGACGTCAGAAACATACCACGTCCACATTAATAACTAACTCACTGATTCATTTGATACAAATATTGGACAAAAGAAGGCAGAAGGGCTGGGTCTATCTTCTTGCTTTTTTCGTTAATAACCACCAAAGAACATTTCCTGAAACTTGACAGCAAAGCAAAGCTACTAGGGCTAGCGTTCCATGAGAATAAAACAAAGCTTATGACATAGTCCAAGTAAAAAAGGCTAAAATACACGGAATATCACAGTTGGTGAACGCAGTATCGAAGAGATAGTGTACATCGATGCTACATTTCCAGCACTTTTCGAGCCCTTGTAGACCAGTTACTTCGAAAGCTTCCCTGATACCATTCTATGATATTCTAAGTCTAAAAAGATTTTTTTGTCATTTTCGATTGAATATTTCTTTTATTTAAAATGGATTTTATTTAAGTGCATATTGTCCATTATTATCAATGATATTTTGCCATTTTTTGATTAGAGCCATTATTCCCTTTGTTTATAAATTCTGTGATTTATCAGCGAAAAACTTGGCCAAGTGATTTTCCCAGTCCCTTTTTGAAGTGAATATCTTTTTATTAAGGAAGTTTTGCAGATACCAAAACAAATAGTAGTCTGATGGTGCAAGATCTGAACTATACGGTGGATGCATCAAAACTTCACAGCCAAGCTCTGTCAATTTTTGCCGGGCTATCAAATATATTTGTGGTCTGGCATTGTCATGATGAAAGACAACGCCCTTTCTATTGATCAATTCTGGGCGCTTTTTTTGAATTGCTTGTTGCAATCTGGTTAATTGTATGGAAGCTTATTGAGTGTTTGGCTAGGTTCTATTACCTCATGATAAACGATTCCCTTCCAGTCCCACCATACACACAGCATAACCTTATTTGGTGTCAATCCTGGCTTTGAGGCCATTTGTGATGATTCACCTTTTTTTGACCATGATCTTTTTCAAAATACATTCTCGTATCTTACCCATTTTTCATCACCCGTAATGATTAGCTCCAAAAATGGCTCGATTTTGTTGCGTTCTATTTGCATTTCGGAAATGGGAATTCGGTCGATCGAATTTTTTTGGGTCAATTCATGCGGCACCCAAACATCGAGTTTCTTTGTATATCTAGCCGTATGCAAATGATTCAAAACTGTTGGCGATGGATGTTCAATTCCTTAGAAATGTCATGGACTTTTTTAGTGATTGGTCGACCTGAGCGAGGTGCGTTCTGACATAATAATTTCCAGAACGAAAGCGAGCGAACCGTCTCTTGGCTATGGCTTTTGATAAAGCATCTTGACAGAAGACACAACAATTTTTTCACTAGCCTGCGATGCATTCTCAACTTGATCGTAGTGATATTGTAAATTATAACGAATTCCTTCAGGAATTTCACTCATTTTTAAATAAATACAACTTTTGACAGGAGTGACAAAATACAAAATTATCTGCATGAAAATTATAGACTGGAATGTCACCTTTGAAATGCATGTCAATTTGACTCGATCTGATTAGTTTTGTCCGATATTTGACAACGAACAACATCTAATGACAAAAAAGGCTCAATACTTTTTAGACTATCTAATATTTTTATAGTACGAATTTAATTTTCTTTCTATGATTTTGGAGAGCACTTTATAGGACCTTGTTATCATAATTAACGCTACAACTGTAAGTCAAAATGCATTCGCTCACTTAAAAAGGCAATACCCGATGGCTTTTCAAGAAAAAAAACTTTAATTGAAACGACCTTTATTTCTTTTAATGATAAATATTTTGAGTGAAACTAATCATTGAAAAAAAAAAAACATCTGCCAGTCGTGGTGAGAAAGTTAATAATAAAAATTATATTATTGGGATCAGACAATCACAATTCAGATTACTCATTTTAAGGGTATTGTAAAATAATTTTACAATATCCAACTAAACTCGGGTCCTGTCAGACCGTCTGTTTGTCCAACTGTCCGTACTTGTATTATAGCAAGTTTTCTCGCAAACTACTTAAGCTATTGGGTTGTTCGATATTAGGTAACGTGAACTGAATAATAGATGACTTGAACTGTATATTTCATGCAGTGGTGATTGCGTCATTTGTAAACAACAAACACAAGTAAAATTAAAAATAGAAAATCACAGAGAGCATTATCGGCATATTTTTCTGTTTTACTTCCGAAATGGCACAAATGTGGTGCAAGTTCGAAGGCAATTGTGAAAGGTTTATGGTAAGAACTGCCTTATTGAACGCCAGTGTCATCGTTGGTTTGCTCACTTTCGTTCTAGAAATTTTAATGTGCAAGTTGCACCACATACTGGTCGTCCGACCACTACTGATGACGACAAAATAAGTTCATATGATAACTTGAGAGATAGTCGAGAAGCTCAACATATCAAACGCAACCGTTTACTTACACTTACAGCATTTTGGCTACGTAAACAAACCGGATATTTGGGTTCCTCATGAATTAAAGGAAATCTGCCTCACCGAACGCATTAACATATGCGATTCTTTGCTGAATCGTAACCTAAATAACACACTTCTAAAAAGAATCATAACGGGTGTTGAAAAATGGATTGTTTAGGATAACGTATTCCGAAAGTGATCAGCCCGCACAATCGACATCCAAAGCCTATATTCACCAAAGGGATATTATGCTTTCTGTGTTATGCGATAACAAGAGTATAGTCTACTTTTAGCTGCTTCCAAAAAACCAAAATATTGATACGAATGTCTACTGTGGTCAACTATCGATTTTAAATGAAGAAATTGGCCCTTGATCGGCCGATCGCAAAGGCGGACTAAGACAAATGGATGCGCGTTTTTGCCCAAAGGGGGCACGTACAAAAACAAAGATAATGTTTTTGATCACCCCCCCTCTCTTAAATAGCCAGAGTACCCTTAAGAAATCATCATTTTGCTTATATAGGGCTATCTATTTTACGCTTGGGAAAGTAAAGCTAAAAAAAATACATAAAATATTCAGATGGAAACAAAATTTTCTATTCAATATAAAGATCAAACCTTGCCATTATACGTGAATTACAACATCATTCAAATGTCCTCCACGGGACCTCTTACAGGCCTCAATCCTTTTGAGGTAATTTTCAATGACTTTTCGGCACATTTCTGGCAATATCTCGGCCATAACTTCACGAATATTGGTTTTCAATTGCTCAAGATTTTGGGGATTGTTCGCGTAAACACGATCTTTCGCATAGCCCTATAAAAAGAAATCCAAAAGTGATAGGCTTCGAAATTACGTGTCCTGGAAATTTCTCTTGCAAAAGTGCTCGATTAGCCTGTGTTGTGTGGCTTGTGGCTCCATCCTGTTGGAACCAAATGTTCTCCAGATCATAATCTTCAATTTCTCTACAAAAATAATCGGTTAACATCCGCCCATAGCGGTCAGAATTGATTGGAATGGCTCTTCCTTGATCGTTTTCAAAAAATACGGGCCAATAACACCACCAGACCATAATGCACACCAAACGGTCACATTTTCCGGATGCAAAGGCCTTTCTGCGATCACCTGAGGATTTTGAGAGCCCCATATGCGGCACTTCTGTTTATTTACGTAACCACTGATCGAAAAATGAGCCTCATCACTAAAGAAAATTTTGTTCGAAAAATCGTTATCAATGGCTTGTTGTTCAATCACCCAATTCGCATACATATTGCGTTATGTATGGTCTTGAGGCTTAAGTTCTTGGGTGAGTTGGATTTTTTACGGATGGAGACAAGCCCAAATGTTGAGCACGTCAAAGAATCGACAAGTTCGGGTCTTCCTCCACACTTTGAACAACGACAGCGATATTTTCAGCAGAACGAATGTTGCGATGATGCACAGGCCTTGCAATATCAATAACCGATCCAGTCTCTTCAAATTTTCTCACTGTGTTCGAAATTGTTTGCTGTGTAGGTCGATGATGTCAACCGTAATCGGCTCGCAAAGCCCTAAATGTTGATACAGCAGAATCACAATTTTTATAATAAAATTCAATAATTTTGACGCGTTATTCGATTGTTAAACGATTCATATTTCTAAATTGCAAACCTTCAACTAAAAAAAAGCATGCTTTAGATGACATTTAATTCTGGCAGATGTCAAATGGCAGGATTTTACTTTCCTATTATGAAATGCATAGCTCTGTACAACGAATGATAAAATCACGAAGCGGAAAAACGATCAAGACAGCTGTGAGCATGGGAAGCGTATTACGCTTTCAAGTGAAGAGTACGAAAGAGTAACCAGGGAAAACGCAAAGGTTGCTAAACAAAACGATGAGATGGAACTCCGAATACAAAGTTTTGAGGATATAGTCCGAACATTAACAAATGCAAACAAAACAAAAGTGATGAAGCCACAGAATACGTCCGGCAAAGAAGAAGCGATAACAAATAAGAAGAATGAGAAAAAGGTCGCGAGAACAAACAAGGCCAACGCAAAATAGTAGCAACGCAAAAGACTCAAATATATAAAGCAAAATTGCAAGATACGAGCAAGACATCAATCCATGATGCTGAAAACATACTAAGCGCAGGAGGACCAAATGACAGCGCCAATTACTATGCGGTGTTGTCTGCGATGAATGACGAAGTGAACATCAAGATGGAGTGCAACGATAGCATAGGTAATATTAATGATTGTAGTAATAATTTCATTGAATATTTAAAATCAAAGAATAAGGAGAAGGTGAAAAAGTCAACTGGTGTGTCTGCTGGTTTTCCTATTAAAAATAATAAGATTAATGAGGAAATTCCTCCAATTAACGTGTTTAGGCAGCGTGGAGGAGATATGGTTCGGTTATTGGCAGCCGAACATAAATCGATAACTTTGAAGTTAAACAAGTGACCGCTGATAAACTCACAATTAAGACAAAAACATTGGCTGATTTCACCCTGGCGAAAGATGCTCTTAATAGTGTCAAAGCTCTCCACTTCACATATACGCCAAAGGCGGAAAAAAATCAGGCTTGGACTGTGGGGAGAATACGGTTAATCTCCTTGAAATGTTGCAGGAAGCAGCACCAGCTGTTAAGTTCATCAGTGTGAAAAATTTTGCTACAAGGAGATCAACTGTTGAAGGCAAAATATTACCATTTTATTTGGTCCGAATTTCTAACGAAAGCACTCCGAGTGCCCTCCAACAGGTAAGGTACTTAAACTTTAGAGTTGTGAGGTGGGAATGCCTCTAAAAAACTGAGGTCAACTATTGTTACAGGTGCCAAAGATTTGGTCATTTGGCTGCCAATTGTGCCATGCACTATCGCTGTGTTAAATGCAAAGATATTAACGACCCCGGTGAATGCAAATTGGCTCAGATGGGGCCAAAAAAAAAATTTAATTATGTTAACTGCGGTATATTTGGTCATCCAGCATCGTATCGAAGATGCCCTCGGTATCAAGACAAAAGAGTTAAATTTTTCCCGAAACAAATCCAAGTACGTCACAACTTGTTACCTCCCAACTTCGTCAAACCCGGAATATCATTTGCACTTCCTGCTAGAGGACCAGCAGACGACAATGTAAAAAAAATAAATAATGTATGTGGCAATAATGAGCTGCTTCTCAAATTCTACCAACAGCTTGAATCTCTTTCAGATAGAATCAATAAACAAGTCCAAAAAATCAATTTCGTTTTTCAACGTTTAGGCCAACATGCTTCAAAGTAGTTTGTCATCCTGATGGTATTCCAAATGTAGTTCTCCAACATTTGCCTGAGGTTGCTATTATTGCATATTGTTCAGCAACATATAGAGCAATTCATATTCCCAAATGAGTGGAAAAAGGCTAAGGTATTTCCAATCTTGAAGAAAGGAAAAGAATTTTTATGCCAGAAAGCTATCACCCAATCAGCTTGCTGCCTAACATCAGCAAGGTGTTTGAAATGATACTCAACAGAGCATTAAACGCCCACATTGACGAATATGAGTTGATACAAAATTGCCAATTTAGTTTTCGTGCCAAGCATTCGACCACACATGCACAAACGAAAGTAACCTCGGACATCTGTTGGAAACTTAACAACAGAGAATGTGTTGGAGCATGTCTCATTGATATGGAGGAAGCCTTAGACTTGTTTTTAAACTCCTTCAGGACAAGTTCCCCAAACACCTTGTCGCCATGATTTGCAATATGTTATACGGGAAAACGTTTGTTGTAGCTGATGGAAATCTGACAACTATGCGCGAATTCAAGGTCTTGAATGGTCTACAGCAGGGAACAGTTACTTCGCCTCTGCTCTTCTCAATCTTCATTCGCAAGCTATTGAACGGCTTTGATTTGAACGTCTCACCAATGCCATCAATGGTAGTGTTTGCTGATGATCTGATCATCTATACGGCAGACCGAAAAGCTACAATAGTTCAGAGCAATCTCCAAAAAATGTTCAATGATGTGCAGCTGTACACTGAAAATTGGCGAATGAAAATCAATGCGCAGAAGTGTGAAACAATTTTGTTTCGGACAACGCTTCAGGGGGTCAGTCAAAACCTGAAACATAATTGGAAGGACTTCCACATCATGGCTGGCGAGGGTAGTTCAGAACGGGTTCCACATAAATCCTGGGTTCTATATCTCGGTGTTCATCTCGATCAGTATCTGTACAATACTGAACATGTCAAAAAAATGCTCAGTACAGCACTAAAAGTAGTCATGGCCCTACGAAGACTCCTTCATTCCAAAGACATTGACCAAAAGGTTAAAATTATCTGTTACAAGACCCTGGTTAGACCAGTTTTGACATATGGATAGCAGATCTGGTACAACCAGAGTGCTAGTACTATAGAAAAATTAAGAGTTTTCGAAAGGAAATGTCTTCGTGCATTTACTGGTTGGTAAAGAAAGCCTGAGATGCATTGGAAACATTATATATCGAATAGAAGCATTTATCAAACTGCTGAAGTGGCGAGAGTCGATATCTTCATATTGAAACTTCTTCGGAATCATATCGCAAGATCTGTAACTGTGAGTGAAAACCCTTGGATTTCACAGCCTTTCCACACTACAGATGGATATATAGCGACTTGCCTCGCTACTGCCTTTGTTCCTCCAGAAGCATTCGTATATTTGGACATGAATTGGTATGTTTTTGATTCTGACGGCCGGCGTCCCAATCATAGATCACATATGTAGACGGGCCAACGATAAGAAGATAAAATATCCTCCCGATTCGAGTTCACGAGACCAACAATTCCAATGGAGATTCTCATTTGCTAGATTTGTTGAAACTGATCGAGCTGAGACGGGGCAATCTAAGTATAGGTGGCTGAATGGCAACATCTAAATTATTCGTGTTTATTTTCAGTTTTTGTGTTTTCGTTATTTAGTTTTTGAGTTTCAGCTCATTATTGCTACATTTAGTGTTGTTGTTTATTTGAGTTAAGAATTAGGGATAGGTTAGGTATATGTTATGTTTATTTTATTAAGTTCAGAGATAAGGTAAAACGCGTAGGTTAGGAATATTGTATATTAATAGAATCTTATTGTATAAGATAACATTTTTTTTGATGGAATTTTTATTAAAATTAGGCTATAACATATTAGGTGTGGGATCAAAGTTCACTGTTGTGTTTGAATTATAAATAATTTTAAGGATGGTGTAGGTTGGTTTTTTCTCCTTTTTAGGGTTTTGTTAAATAATTTTACAAAACCCTACTAGTTTCGCGACCAGTCTGTCCGTCCGTGTGTCGCAGCAGTTTTTCTCGGAAACTGCTTAAGCTAGAAACATCAAATTTTGTGTGTAGGTGTTAAGTGGTGATCTCTTCAAAGTTCAACTACAAAAAAATTTTATAAGGAATTTAAGGGGGTCTCGCCATATAGGAGAGTGACCCCCTCATTGAAGGTAGCCAATATGGTCTTAGTTTGGCAAAATTTGCTTCGAGGGGCGCACAGGGAGGGGAAATACACGAAAAATTTGTGTCCCACCCCTCGCGATTGGACACCTGTGATCCGAAAAATCGAAAAAAATGTAGGCCTTGGTGAGTACAATAACATCAAATACGTGAGAAGTCGCAATTCACTCAACTTTGTTAGTAATAGTATGATTTATCGAGTTTATGTTTTCTTGAATAAAATCTTAACAGTACCCTTAAATTCAATGAAATTCAGTACGTGGATGTCTTTTTATAAGATTGATCTATCCTGAAAGATTGAATTATATTGAGCGAAGTTATAGCGGTTTGAAATTTCCTGCATTACCATGGAACAATATGCGCTGCATTTATTACTATGGCAACATATGACTATGGAACCACATGCGCTTTTTACCGACTCAGACACTTCAGTTTTGCTAGGATTTGCATGAACATTTCAGGAATGATAGGTGTCATGTATATCTTTGAGAATCGGTTCAGTTAGTGGTATCAGTAATCGTAAAACAAAATGGTGGCTGTTTTAAATGCGAAAATTGAATAATTTTGAGTTATTTTTTCCCAACTTCAACGTTTAAGGTGCATGCTTTGAACACTTGATTCAATTTAATGAATGACTGAAGATGAGTACCTACAATTAGTGCTCATAAGTGAAACAAATCAAGGAGGTGGGAGAGAGCTCCTAGCAAAAGGGTTTTGTAACCATTCTAGGATTCGAAAAAATAGGCCATCAATCGATGATAACAGTACAGGAGAGTGGCCCCTGAAAAAAAATTCATCAAACGTAGCCGATATGAGTATGAAATAAAAGTTTTCATGGGAGCTTTTCAAAACAGTTCTTAAGCTGTCAGTTTTTGCTTCAGTGGGGGCACAAGGGGAAATACATGAAAAATGTGTTTCCTCCGTCGCGGATGGACATCTGAAATAATTATCAAGGGAGATATTTATGAGAATAACAATACCAAAAACCTCAGAAGTCGAAATTTGTTCAACTTTGTTAATAATAGTATGATCTTCGTATTTCATATTTTCTCCAATAAAATCGTCTTTGACATGTTTCTTGATTTGATTCGATCTGGCACTCCATTCTGTAAATTGAATACAAAACCCTTCTGACATGAGCGTAGGTCTGTTTACCCAACTTGTTTCAATCAAATCATAAGATATGTATGTAATAAACTTAATTAATTTGAATTCGCTAGAGTTTTTTTTTGACAAAATGTGTTTAACTGATAACGTATAAATTTAGAGAGCCATTTGGGCCATTCAGTTTTTATATTGTTATTGTTTGGAATTTGCTTTATATTCTTTTAAAATTTATAACGGTTAGAATTCAATAAAGTGATTTTGACTTGAATTGATTTAAAAAAATATTGCTCCTCAACAAAATGGTTCCAAATTTGAACATGTTAACTTTTTGTACTAAGGGTCTCAAGTTACTAAGTCCAATGATACATTTCAATAGCAAATAAAATGTATTTAACCGTCCACCCTATGAAAAGATCCAAGAAACTCCATCATGAAAGTTAATTAAAAATATAACAAGTTCTAATGAGAGCCATATGAAGATTGATGTTGAACGACAGGTGACCCGAAAGATCTTTTGCCGCTTGTGCACAAAAAGCACCCATAATCATTAAGCTCAAAAGATTGCAACGAGCCGGCCATGTCGCTCGAATGCCCGAGACACGATTACCCAGAGAGAGACTAAAAGGATGAATAAAAATGATCGAACGCGAGAAAAACCACGGAAATTACGTGTCGATACATTATCCGGGAGGGTAAGGTCCGATTTAGACAAGAGCATGATTAAAGCACAAGAAAATAGGAGAATTATAATTCTAGCACCTAAGGAATCTTCAACCATTAAATGCGTACCGCTTGTTAGGAAGCATTTTCAGTGATTAAGAATACTCATGTACTATGCATCTACACGAAATATTATAATTTACAAAATTGATATAGAATACGTCTTCGGAGTGTCTGTTGTTTTTCAAACAGAAACAAACAAATAAAAAATTAAATTATTACCTACAATATTGATTACGCCACAAAACGTTGCTTTTCTTGATTATCTTGTTGACAATTTATCATTTGTTTCCTCATTATTTCAACTACTTTCAAGTCCTTCAAAAGAACAAAACATATCCATCGTAGCGTGTCGGTGACGATTCCTTACTTTTGCTGATTTGACAAAAATTTCCCTGAATCAGATACGAATGCCAATCCATGGACCACTCTGCCAATGCGAGAGCATGACACGAAGTCTGCAAAGTCAAAAGTGCAAAGTACTTTAAGCATCCAATTACGTAAATTTAATTAGAGTCATTGGTCTGCTGCTCCTTGTACGTTTGCCATCCCATCTAGGTCGTGTTTACTGCTGCTCCATTTTGAGAAGCTGTCGAGTGTAATTACATAAGAAAGTGCTCTTGATGTTTTGGTTTGCTGAATGTTAAAGCAGCATTCAGTGGCTCGTAAAAGATGTAAATGGCATTAGCACCCGAAAAGTTTTATTCACTGCCATGTTGATCATTTTCTTCGTCAGTCTCGGGCCCGGTTCGAAGTTCACGAGGGCATTAAGGATGGTCTGGGAGAGATGTAAACGAGGATTCGCTCAGTGCTCAGAACAGAGAAAAACTCTTAGATAAATGAAATCAAATCATTTAAACGATGGTCACAGTCTGTTATTTGGCGTTAATTTATGCAAATTAGCTAACACAGTTGTGGGCGTCGGAAGTTGAGTATTTTTCTTTTAAACGGAGAGGAAAAGTTTTACTTGATGTATTGTGGAGTGAAATTAAGGAATGGTCTTGTGGTGGCAGTTCGATGTTATTTTTGATGATGGTTTCTTCGAATTGTTAACAACTCAATAAGTCTTGGACATAATCATCTATTCTCAAGGGTTTATGCTAGGATAAAGTAATTTAGTTGAGCAAAATGAGTCTCCTAGCACCAGCTATTCTCTTGATTGGGTAAACAGTTTTATGGGATAAAAAAACAAGTATGTTTGAATAAATTTAAGTAGAGGTCAGCCAGATAGCATTTCAAAGCCTAGTTTATAGTGCAGATCGTTTAGGTGTTCAAGGCATTTTAAGATATTCGTAACAATTCCAGTATTTATTCAAAAATTGTGGTCACCAGAAGAAGTATGTTTTCCGTTTGAATACTTGATTTTTGAAATCATTCAAATATTCTCATCTCACAATATTCAAAGCGGTTTTATATGGAGTCAGGATTGTGTTTGAAAAAGAAAAATAATCACGGATGGGGATGTTTTCCTTATAAGGGTGGGAAAATGAATAATTTACTACTGGGTACGTAATTTCAGAACTGCTGCAGAGAGTACTGCATGGGTTGTGGATTATATTCACAGGATGTCATGCTGTTCAAAATTTTCAGATAAATTCTCCTCCAATTTTATGGCGCAGCTTGAATTTATTATATAACATAGAAATACACTTCGGTCCACCATTCATTGGACCTTGGAATTTATCACTGTAGTCCACATAAACACAAATCTTAAGCGTTGACCTTAAGTTTTTGGTGTTCTTCCCAAAAGTTTTCACTACTACTACACAGGGAATAAGTGCTTGATGCAAACTCTTATTATCTTCATAACTTACCTATCTAACTTACTAATTTTCCCTGTTCGTAAAATATGTGAAGACAATTCTTTCCTAAATAGTTAGACTAGAAATAATTTCTTGACTTCCAATGTGATTATGGATTATGAATTCTAACTTTAGCAAAGTACTATTTAAATTAAAATTACTTTCATATATTTGTTGTTCTGTTTTGCGTTTTAAAACAATAAAAACTGATATGCAAGGTCTGCAACTTGGTATTCATAGGAAAGAAGACACGAAAACTAACGAAAACATACAAAGAGCAAATATTGTAAATTTAATGTCAAACAAATATATATTTCAGAAGTAAGAGTTCCTCCTTTTTCAATGTTTTTTGTTATGGTTTAATTCGAAATAGTATCCGCTTTTATATCTCTTACATTACTTACATTTTACCTGTTTTTGTCTTTGAGACCTATCAATTAACCTATATTATTAATTACATTTTATTATCCCTGGTTAAGAGGTATCATTATTGCTTTTCCCTTATTGAGCTTTTGATTTTTATTACTGCTATTATAATTCGTTTATTATATTTTAAATATTATTTAGATTTAATTAGATCTAGTATCCTTGAGTAACCGTTGCCCACATCTTCATTGAGCCGTGCGTTTCCGGTTGTCCAAAGGCTCTCATATATGTCCAATTTCCGATTGTTGCTCACGTCTTGTACTACCTCTAGATCATCCTAATTGATTGCGTGATTAGTTTCCACAATATGCTTGGCGACGGCAGACTTAGCTGTATCACCAGGTGCTTTCCTTGACTTTAGCTTCTCTGCTTCCTTGATATGCTCGCTAAACCTTGTTTTGACTGATCGCTTAGTTTGTCCGATGTACGATATCTGGCATGGCTGGCAGGTAATTTTATATATGCCACATTTTTCATCTTTTTGCTTCCTATGTACCTAGTCTGGATCTTATTTTGAATTTCCGGCTCGTGGGTATCGCTGTTATGTCGACTTTCTTCAGGATGTTCCCGATCTTCCTAAAGATCTTTGAACACGTTATTGCTGCTCTTTGATTTTGTTCTACGTTCCGGTTTTGTTCATGGAGAGTGGTTAGCGATGCCACTTTTAGTCTTGTTTCCATTTTCCTTTGTATTGACAAGATTTCGCTTTCCTTGTATCCGTTCATCTTCGCTGTACTCAAAATAAACGTCTTCTCTCGCTCATATCGCTGTTTCGTTAACGGAGTCGTCAGCATTCGGCGTGTCCAACTGTTGAACGTTGCCATCTTTGTATGGTACGAGTGGTGTGATGTGGCTGGTATTGTCGTCTGTGTATTCGTGGGTTTCTTGCAAATATCAAACTCTAAAACATTATTATTTCTTACTATTTTAATGTCTAGAAAAGGTATTTCGTTGTTGTTCTCCACTTCTATTGTTTAGGTAATATTTTTATGTATTTCATTCATTTTCTTTAATGTCTCTTCAATTTCATCCCTCTTCGCTATCGCCAGAACGTCGTCAACATAACGGATCCACATCCTTGGGAAGACGCCCTCTTCAGCTATTCTTTTTTCTACCCATCCCATAAAAATTTCACTCAAGAGGTGGGACAATGGGTTCCCCATTGCCACGCCGGGTTTTTGCTTGAAATATCTTCCTCTGAAGGTAAAATAGGTCTCTGACATGCTAAGAGTTGCCAATTTTTAGAAACATCTTAATCGCTTCTTTGATGTTTTGAAATCACTCTGGCTAGTTAGCCAATCCTCGAACAACGCCAACGCCTGTTTTACTAGGACACTTGGAAAAAGTGCTTTCACGTCAAAAGACACTAGTATTTCGTCTGCTTCGATGCATTTTGCTGTAATTAACTTCTCGATCAATTCCCCTCCGTTTTTTACTGAGTAGTTACTTGGAGGTTTTTCACATTTTTTGCATTCCTCCACCAGCCATGTCGCGATTTTGCTTGTGGGGGCGTTCCTGCAGGTTCTGATTTCACGCATCTCGTCACCTGCTTTGTGTATCTTTGGCAGAAATTTAATTCGTGGAAGTACTGAATTCGTCACCCTTAACGCAATTTTGCTAGGTATCACTTCCTGGCAATCCGTCAGGGCTTTCTCCATTCTTTTGATTGAGTCCGGCAACGGGTTTTTCCTCAATTCATGGTATTCTCCACTATTCAGCTTCTCGAAAACCAGTTGATCATATTTTGGTTTGTCCATTATAACAATCTTATTCCCTTTGTCGGCTTCAAGGTAGAACACCGGCTATTCCTTAACTTCCTTCACAACGCTGTACTCATTGTCTCTTATGTTCAAAATGCTTGCGTTCACGGCTTATATTGTTTCCTCCCTTACTACTTGTTTCTTTACTGTCGGCAGATATTTAATGGCAGATTCTACGCCTATTACAATGTCTTCCTTCGGTAGATGTTGGTCACTTATTGCGAAATTCAAGCCCTTGTTTAGTAGTTCCAGTTGTTTCTCCGTGAATGACTCCGATGATGAATTAACTTCGAAGTCTTTTATTGTATCTACGCTTCGTCGGGGTATGCTGTTTTGCTGGTTTATTAGGTGTTGTAGTTTCTTGCTCAAAATTCTTCTTTTTCGATCTTTTTCGCATTCAAACGCCCTTTGTACTTTGTATAGCCATTGTTCGATTGTTCCTTTTCTTCCTATTGTTTGTTTCGTTAGCTTTAGGTGGAGATTGTATGCTCTCCGTTGCAATTCCGATGATTTAGCGTAGAGACGGTTTATGCTTTTGGAAATCAGTTTCCATTGTAATTCCTGCTTGTATTTTTCTACTCCAGGCAAATGCGACTTCGATTTCACTATATGGCTCCTTTGAACAACTTTTGATTTTCTACAAGTCTTCAAAAATTTTATGTCTTCACTTAATCCTCCAATACTTTTTTTCAGTTACACTAAACCATGAAAATCCGAGTAAGACCAGGTCGTCATTTCAAATTATTCGTTATCTCAGTTTTTTAGCGCCATTTTAAAAATTCTCCAAATAAATGTTCCTCCAACTTTTCCAGAAAAACGCAAAGATTGTAAATTTAATGTTAAACAAATATATATTTCGGAGGTAAGAGTTGCTCCTTCTTCAGTGTTTTTTGTTATGGTTTAATTCAAATTAATAAGAAATAATAATGTTTTAGAGTTTGATATTTTCAGGAAACCCACGAATACACAGAGGACGATACCAGCCACATCACACCACTCGTACCAAACAAAGATGGCAACGTTCAACAGTTGGATACACCGAATGCTGACGACTCCGTTAACGAAACAGCGATATGAGCGAGAGAAGACGTTTATTTTGAGCACAGCGAAGATGAACGGATACAAGGAAAGTGAAATCTTGTCAATACAAAGGAAAATGGAAACAAGACTAAAAGTGGCATCGCTAACCACTCTCCATGAACAAAACCGGAACCTAGAACAAAATCAAAGAGCAGCAATAACGTATTCAAAGGCCTTTGGGAAGATCGGGAAAATCCTGAAGAAAGTCGACATAACAGCGATACCCACGAGCCGGAAATTCAGAATATGATCCAGATTAGGTACACCAAAGGATAGGAAGCAAAAGGATGAAAAATGTGGCATATATAAAATTACCTGCCAGCCATGCCAGATATCGTACATCGGACAAACTAAGCGATCAGTCAAAACAAGGTTCAGCGAACATATCAAGGAAGCAGAGAAGCTAAAGTCAAGGAAGGCACCTGGTGATATAGCTAAGTCCGCCGTCGCCAAGCATATTGTGGAAACTAATCACGCAATCAATTGGGATGATCTAGAGGTAATACAAGACGTGAGCAACAATCGGAAATTGGACATATATGAGAGCCTTTGGATTATTTGACAACCGGAAAACGCACGGCTCAATGAAGATGTGGGCAATGGTTACTCAAGGATACTAGATATAATTAAAATTAAATCTAAATAATATTTAAAACATAATAAACGAATTATAATAGCAGTAATAAAAATCAAAAACTCAATAAGGGAAAAGCAATAATGATACCTCTTAAGCAGGGATAATAAAATGTAATTAAGGATATAGGTTAATTGATAGGTCTCAAAGACAAAAACAGATAAAATGTAATTAATGTAAAGGATATAAAAAGCGGATACTATTTGGAAGTAAACCATAACAAAAACACTGAAGAAGGAAAAACTCTTACCTCCGAAATATATATATTTGTTTAACATTAAATTTACAATATTTGCGTTTTTCTGGAAAAGTTGGAGGAACATTTATTTGGAGAATTTTTCAAATGGCGCAAAAAACCGAGATAACGAAGAATACAAAGAGCATTTACAATATTTCTTACACAACAAAGTAGACTCCAACTACGCGACGCATCTACGACACCATGCACATGAGCCTGACGCTATGACAAACTCTACGATGTTGTTACACAAACGACCGAAACTTCACAGAAAGACTTGAATCATATAAAGATGGAAAGACAGGTGGTAACATTATTGGCGGATAACCTATTACAAATCCTAATGTAATATTCTGAGTAGAATAAAGGGACATCTGACAACACAAAGAACAAAATCCTAATATCCCTCTACCTGGTCCACAACCCGTTCTACATCTAAGCTAAATTCGTTACAAATGGCCATAGATTTTTTGGTAAGTAATAACATTTTAAATATGTTTGTCACAACCAAATATTTATTCTTATTACAATATGTAGTAGTTTTTCTTGTCAAAAATCTACATAAGATAGTGTTTTATAATTAAGGAGTATATTTATTGGCCAACTCATCCACAATATCGAGGTGAGTTGGCCGTAGTAATACGGGATAGATTGCCAGTGCTTGGCTCGTCCGTATCTTTTCCTTTTCCAAAAATTGCTGCTTGTTTTGCCTTTTGCCAATTGTAATCATCACCAACATCTGAAATCACAAAACAATAAATAACATAAGACATTAATTGTAAATGCTATCCAATAATTCACTTACCAAAGCATATGCAATATTATCCAATAAGTAGAACACACTTGAACTGTAATGCAATGCATACCTCATTAATCAACACTCAACAATTCTTCACTTTTACTTTCGTCCGCAGTCTGAAAGATATAGAAAATATTGTCATATGCATATATGCATTCTTATGGTCAATGCACGTGCACTCAAAACCGTAAGAATATATGATTGTGTGAAAAGGTTATGCCAAATTTACACGAATGACACAAAATGAGAATAATAATGGAATGCTGTCAATCAAATAATAATTTCTGGAACGCTTTGGCATTTAAGTTTCATTGTTTTATGACGAGTTGTCATTTTAGTAATGACAACTGCACCCATATACATATGAATCCACATAAATGACAGATAATGACGAGTTAAATACTGACACAAAATGACAATATGGTAAAGACATAATAGAACTTGTGTTTTTTACTGGTGTTATGTTCTTGCCAAACTAAACGAAAACTAAATTTGATCATGGAGCAGCCAAAAACATTAGCTGTGGCTTGTTTTGCTGTTGTGCTGATGACTGAAGAGGAGGGGGAAGAAGAATCCTGGCATGCTGCAAATGCTAAACGAACAAGAAAGCAAAAATCTAATTGAGTCCGCCTATTCTTAGAAACAACTAGAATTATATAAAAATTTCTTAAGAATGTATGCCGATGATTTTGATTTCCTGCTTGAAAGAACAGCACCATTAATACAGAAACAAAATACAAACATGCGTGAATCAATATCTGGCGAAGAACATCTTGCGACCGGAAACAACTTCAGCAGCTTGATGTTTTTATTCAAACGATCGAAATGATGTATTTACAATATTGTGCCTGAAGTTTATGCGACAATGCACTCTGCATTGAAGGAGAAATTTTTAAAAGTGAGCCAAATCAGAACATATAAATAAATCTATATATTTGTATATATTTGTATTTATATACATATTGTTACATGCATGAATAATTTTGCGAGTTACTGTCGCAATTATTTTCACAATCGTTAAGAAGATCATGATCAACAAAACGAATGTACTCGAAAACCCATTAATCATGATCAACAAAACGAACGTACTCGAAAACCCACCAAGCATCAACATCTGAAAGTGAGTCACTGCTCCATTTATTACGCTGCTCGAATGTTCCCGCTAATTCGCCAATGTACGAGAACTGGGTTGAATGACTAGAGACCCTTATAAAGGCGAGCTGAATGATTGGGGGGGTAGTAAAAAAGGGCGAAAGTGTGAAGCGAATAGAAAAGCGATATTGTTCGAGTAATAGAAAAGTGATTCCGTTGATTGTGAAGTGATATTAGAAGACAATTTCGATAGAAATTTATGGACAAGTGGAAGAAAATTAAAATTGTGAAATAGTTAAATAAGTGATTGTCCATTATTAAGTAATTAAATAAACTCATTTAATTTAATTTAAAAGATATTGCGTTTTCACTTTCCCGGAACATTAAAATTATTGGCCGCGAACCATAACACGCGACAATATATATGATGAAATGAAAACTGAAAATTCAATTCAACAAGTTTTCATCGTTGTTCCCTCGAGATGCCTCATTTTCCATACATGATGATTGTTGTGCACTTGTCTTATCTGGTTATGACTGAAACAGATCTTGTTTCACAACCTGGATCTAAATTGATGAATTGATGATATGTCGATATCCCCGCGCATCTTCTGTGATGGTTGAATTTCCATGCAAAACTTGGTTAACTGATGTTTCAAACTATCAAAAATTATAAAAAGGCGACATAAAAAAAGCAATTTGTGTACAATGACAAAAAAAAATTATGGTTGTACTTTTGAGCATCATCATATTCGTATCCATCTAATTTGTAAAAAATATATTCAGAAAACATTTTCTTCCACCTATCTTTCGCTAAAATTTGCTGCCGGCTTTTGAGGAAGCTTTTTTTTTGTGGTAGGGAGGTGAATGCATTTACGCGCGCTGAGTCTGGTAGTGTGGGACTCCCGTGGAGGATACCCTTGGACTACCCACTAAAGACCTCCCCTGTCAATCTGAGAACCTAGCCTGGAACCGTTTGACACATTACTTCGGGCTAAACCTCATTTCTCTACGCGTTTAGGCGCCACCGGGCTACAGGGATCCCTTTTCCAGCGGAAGGGAGAGGGATTTCTAGAAAAGAGACCCCTCCACCCTGGACGCCTCCAGGTGCTCAAATATGTTCCTTTTTATCTTAAGGACTGCCCGAGCGTAATGTGCCACACAGTTCCATTTGTCAACGGATGTGTGCATCTCTCCAGTGAGTTCATCCGGGAAGAGATCTCCCATTTCTTCAATGAGGTCACCGCGCTGCCTTTCCCATCTCTTGCATACAAAAAATGTGTGGTAGGCATCATCGACCTCTCCAGCACAGAATATGCAGTCAGGAGACTGTGATTTACCAATCCGAAAGTATACATGTCCTCTCAGTAGCTGAGTTAGATAGAAGTCAGTCTCACCATGCCTTCGATTGAGCCACGGCCTCAGGTCACCAATAAGGCGTGCGGTCCACCTACCTTTTGTATCGCTCACCCAGGACTGTTGCCAATCACTGAGTGAGCGTTCTCGTTCTTCGTGGGTGACAGCATCTCTGTCGCATTCGTTGCTCCACAGGTAGATTCTGTAGCGCTCCTTGGCAAGGAAGGCAATGGGTATCACTCCAGCGATGACCAGCAGGAAGCTTGGAATTTCTTTAAGTACAGCGGTTCTCTGAGGATTTTGTGGAGGGGTGAGTGGTCGTGATTGTATGCGTGTTTGTTTGGCGTTGGAACTGAAATTGTCTCGTTTACATTTGCATCCACATTAAAGTTGCCAAAAAATTTTGAAACAGATAAGGCAGCCGAATTATATGATGTTGATGGCGATGCCACTGGCCCATCAAAGGTGTCATGAATTCCAGTTTCATTGATATGAAATATGAATAAAAATTTTGTTATTTCAACTTAGTTTTTTTTTGTCCTAGATACCAAAAACGAAATAGGAGTGGAAACAGATTGAAAATTTTTTAAAGAACGTTAGAACTACCCAAATTGTTTCCTGGCAATTGACGGAAAACACGTGGACATTATTGCTTCAGCGAACTGTGGAAGCGAATATTTTAATTACAAAAAGAAGAATAGTACAGTTTTTATGGTATTTGCAGACGGCCGGTACAATTTAACTTCAGTTGACATAGGAGTTAAAGGTAGAGAATTATACGGAGGAGTTTATGCTTGCAGCACGCTATCAAATGCATTGAAAAACAATAAACTAAATTTACCGCCTCCCAAACCTCTACCTGGAAGAGTTATTCCAGTTCCGTATGGCATATTGGCGGATGATGCACTCCCATTGAGACCATTCATTATGAAGCCTTTTAACTTCAGAGCCCAGAATATACAGGAACGCATATTTAGCTATAGATTATCCAGAACGAGACGTGTAGTTGAGAGTAATTTTGGGATTGTGGCAGCTCGTTTTCGCGTTTTAAGGAAACTTATTGAAATGTCTACGAAAAACGTTATTGAAATAATACTTGCAATTTGCACGTTGCACAATTTTCTAATGCAGCGTAAATCTCTGTATACGACACCTAATGATTGTGACCAGATAAATCCGGATGGTTCAATTACAGAAGGAAATTGACGTAGAGAAATAACCGAAAAAGAAATACTGCGCCTATTACAATGCTTTCAAGATGAAGGACGAGGAGGTAATTGAGCAAAGGGAATTCGTGGTGGATTCGCATAGTACTGTTGCAACCACGGAAGTCACCGCAGTTGCAGACATTAAGAATTAGCAGAGGGGTGTGTAGCCCGGGGTGGCATACTGAGGCCGGCTAGCGCTCAGTTGTGTCGTGGGTCTTCCGGGACACCCTCTGCTCGTGCTGAGCCGCCTTACATAAAAACTAGCACAAAGGGAAAAGGATGGGAAAGGGAGAGGTCATTTTGAGAAATGAAAAATTTAAAAAAAAACTTAGTAACACATGGCCGTTTAGTGAATTCAGAAAAAAAAGAAATTTACATATTCAACAAAAGAAATATATATATCAAAACAAAACAAACAGACCCCTCAATAATTTTATGTACGGAAGAAAAACAATCCAATTAAACAGTTTATACAAAGGAAAACAAAAGGAAAAATAAGAATTTGATGATGTGATTTTACAGCGATAGATGAGAAAATAAACCAGATAAATACTCACTCCTTTTCCTCGTTGATCTCCGAGCGCTCGACGAAGACAAAAAAGGGGTGTGGGGCCACTGGAAACCAAATTTTAAATTAATTTTAAGCTAATTTTAAAATTCAATCAATAATAGAACAAAAACCAAGGAACACGCAACGGCCATTTATCGCTCTCCCCCATCCATCAATATGGTTTACTCGCAAATACGAAAACGTTAATTCTGGCACTTAGCCCTCTTCGAAACCCAACCAAACAGTTTCTTTATTTTTTTTACTAACGGAAGAATCACTCTCGGCACTTTGCTCTACTTCAACTACGTCAATTTCACTAATTCAATCTTTTCCATAGAGTTAAGATTGAGACGTTCCCGCACTTCAAATTAGCAATGTAATTCTCAAACTTCAACTTCAAAATCGCACTAATTCAATCTTTTCCATATAGTTAATATTGAGACGGTCTTGCACTTCAAATTAGAAATATAATCCTCACATTCCAACTTGAATTCACTTTTCCACTTTTCCTACTCTGATCCTCCGTCACTGAAGTCAATTTCCAAACAAAAATTCCATCCTCCAAATTAAAAATTCCTTCACTTTTCCAATCCTTTCACTCTCCTCCACCGTCACTAAAAACAGCCAAAATATCAATTCCACGAAAAAACCTAAAAAAAACTCCCTCTTCTTTGCCAAGTCAAAATCTGACTGCGTCAATCCTCACCACTTAATTCCACATTTCACCTTCATCCCATCCGATCCCGCAATCCTTTTCATTTTCAAATTACCGCTGCCGCATCTGGGTAGCGTAATCGAAGTTCATTACACTTCGGTTCCGCTACCCACACATCTTTTGTTCCATATCGACAAACTCAATAGTATCCATTGTTTTACATATGGCAATTTGCACAATCCAAGAAGCGCTTGGTTGAATTCAAAGTGTCACATATACATTACGGAAGCTATTGGTTTTGCCGATACCCCAAAAAGAGCGCTTCCCTGCGCCCGGGGGAACTTGAACTCAGGGTTCCAGCAGACCCCCGATCGAGAACTCGCGACGCAGCTAATGGTGCAATGGATTGTTGATCTCGCATTCATCTCATAAGCAACTTCAACGATGCCTTTGGGTATGAGTTTGAACTTTGTTAGTAGGGGAACGTGAATTAATTTTTGTTACTAAAAAAAAAAAATTTGTTAGTGGGAACTAGTGAATAGAATTAGGTTTTGTTAGGGGAAAGGTATTGAATGAAGTTTTGTTAGTGGGAATTAATCAATGGAATTTTGTTAGTGGGAAAATTGAAATTATTAGTATATATTATATTATCTTAGTTTGAAATAAGGGAAAAGGGTATGATTGTGATGATGGGGAAGAAAACATTATAGGAAAATTGGAAAAATTTTAATAAACATAAATAAATAATGGGGAAAAAGGTATAAATGCCCAAAGGAAGATGAAGATGTTACGGCGGCAATTTGAAGTTGCGAATGAGAGGAAGTTGGTACGCCGGAATTCGCAACAGTACTTAAAAAATGAGGAGATGTTCCGTGGCTGTATAAATTTATTTACAATACTAATAAGTAACTTACATAATAAGTAACTTCCTAAATTTCCTCCTTCTATTCCATAATATCAATCATTGATCTGTCATCCTCAACAGCCCATTTAAAGGTCTTTGTAAACAATTTTTTTACAAAGACCTACTAGTTTCGCGACCTGTCTGTCCATCTGTCCGTCCGTCTGTCCGTCTGTCCGTGCGTCACAGCTGATTTTCTCAGAAACTATAGCAGCTAGAATGCTCAAACTTTGTGAAAAGGTCAGAAGTGATGGTCTCTCAAAAGTTAAGGCCTTAACAAAAATTTAAAAAATTTTTAAGGGGGTCCCCCCTAATAACGAATTGGCCCTTAAAATTTTTTTTAAATCAAAGGTAGTCGAGTGGGGTATCTAATGAAAGGTCTTAATTAGAACTTTTAGAATCTGAAATAAAAAAATCATTTTATAAATTACGGGGTCCAGGGGAAGGCAAAATGTACCCAAAATTTGTGAACCCCCCCCCCCCCTCGCGATTGGACACCTTTCAGCCGAAAAATCCGAAAATTATCATCAATGTGAGCCTTTATGAGTCTTTTAATACCAATTATTTTTCGGCATTTTTAATGACTAAAATAATGACAAAAAATTAGACCATTTACACGATAATGACAAATAATGACGTAAATAATGAAAAAAATGTTATTCCTGTAAATCCAGTATAAATTCAGCATTACATAATGAACATATGTATGCATATGTACGTTCCATTGATTGTATCGATGGATTGAATAACAAGTGCATATGAAAAGAAACAAATGATGTGTTGAGACTCGTAGATTTGTGGGTCACGAGACCACACAAATTGAGTGTTGACTAATAAGGGCATAAGTAATAAATTATCTGGTTTATGTCTTAAGAAATGATACAAATAGCTTGTGAATTTTGAATTCGGTATCAAAACGTTCTGACTCGTACGATAATAAAGATTTGGCCATTGGATTATTTTGGCTGGCATTTATTAGAATACGTTCGAAATTTTTCTGTTCAATACTTTGGTTGGACTGTTCGGCCAAACTTAGCAGATTGGTGTAGCATAGAACTTTGCTTTGGTACTGAATCTAATTTGGCCAAATTGTATCAGGCTAGACGACTCAGGTAGATTTTGAGTATTGCTTTTAGTTTGTAATGGACTAATATCGACCTGGCGATCCTGCAAATTTACAGAGATGGAACAGTGTTTGATTCATCTGAATTTGGGGTGTTAAATAAAAGATTCAATAAATTGTTAAAGCAAGCGGTAGAAAATCTGCATAGGAAGTGTGAAGTGTATCAATCTGAGGCAGATACTATTGAAGTAGATTTTATGATTATTTGTGTAATTGCCTATACTTAAACTTTCAGAACAGAACAAAGAATCAGTTCAATTGCTTAGGACATGTCACCGTGTATACATTAAATACAAAATCAGTGTGATAAAGTGAATTCATAGACAAGAAATCTTGCTTATTATTT
The DNA here is from genome assembly GCA_963969285.1 of Odontomyia ornata. NCBI lineage: Eukaryota > Metazoa > Arthropoda > Insecta > Diptera > Stratiomyidae > Odontomyia > Odontomyia ornata. The sequence goes on from OZ017741.1 coordinate 254,524,999, forward strand.
CATTACTGAAAAATCCGACTAGGTTATGGGCCCAGACCTGTACGAATGATAAGCAAAAAGCAGTAAAAATAGTGAAGAAGTGATTCAAAAGTTCAATAGAAAAACAAGCTTCCCCCTTAGTGCTAATAACCTAAAATGGAGTTAGAAAAACTATGAATCTCAAAAAATTCAATAGTACGAAATTCAAGCAATAGAAATCCTAATTAAAATGTGCACTGCAGGTAAAGCTTTAAATATTTATACGTCAAAACCAGAAACTAATGCAACTTAATGGAATAAAGATGACGGCACGGCAATGTTCATAATAACCTCGGCGATGGGTCTGAAACAACTAGTAATCATCGAAAATTGTGAGACTGCGTTTGAGATGATGACTGAACTCGAGACCATTTATAAACAAAAATCTGGGATGACTAAAATGAGGCTTCATGAACGATTTTACCAGTATAAAATGCTATCTACCGATAGCATGGCTGATCATATTGCAAAAATTGAAAGCGTCGCAAAGCGATTGAAAGAAAATGGAGAGGCTTTATTTGACAATACAATTATGACTATTTTAAGTACACTGCCTTTAAAGTACAGACCTCTCCGTCATGCTTGGATGTCACTCGATCTCAGCAAGCAAACAATAATCAACTTAACAGCCCGTTGATTGGATGAGGAAGTCAGCTTCAATGTAGAGGAAGAAAACGAAACAGCATTATGAATGGAAAAACAACCTTCAAAGAAGAAAAATTCTGAATATAGAAAAACATAAACTGAATCGAAAGAAAAATCAAATCATTTTGTATACTATAACTGTGGAAAACGCGGTCATTTTGCAAAAGGTTGCCGTGTTCCCAAACAAAAGCATGGAGAGAAAAGTATGATGGCATTTAATCAAATAAAAAGTGACTGGGAAGACAGTGATGAGGGTAACAGATGGATTTTAGACAACGGTGCTTCAGCTCACATACCATACAAACGGGGACAAGTTACTGATCTATATGAATATACAGGGTTCCCTCTGAAACTTTGAAATCAAGAAGCTATAGAAGTAGCTAGGCAAGGGAATATTTTGATTAGTAAATGAGTTAGTGGACATTGGGAGACCAGTTTATTGAAAAATGTGTTCTATGTACCGACAACGAACAAAAACTTGTCTTCAGAAGGAGCAATTACAAGACAAGCTTATAATAAATGGTGGTCCAACATTAATGCACGATGTTGATTGTGAGTCACACCTTAACGTCAAGTTTTTCGCCCAACTTAATTTGACATTTCTTTGTTTCAGTGTTTGACAAATTCAACCATTGAGAGGTGCACAATTAAGCAAAGCGTTAAGGTTGTTGAAGCCTTTTAAAAAAATGGGCGCTCAAATCAACATGCAATTTGGGATTTTTTGGGTCAGCATAATCGACCAAATGTGTTCACAATCGGGAGAATCGTGCGCAAATTTCAGCAAACTTGGTCTGTAGGAAGTGTGAAATCACTTGTGCATGCTCGCATAGAAAACATTGCTGTTGTTCGTGATAGTGTGGCAGAAGAGCCACCAACGTCGACTCATTGTTGTGCCCAACAATTGAACATCTCATGAACAACACTGATGCAAATTTTGAATAAAGATTTGAATTAACACGCTGACAAGGTTCATTTGATTCAAGAGCTGAAGTCTACTAACCATTTCAAGCGTCGGCAATACGCCGAATGGGTTCACCTCAGTGGGTTCGTTAACAAGCAGAATTGCCGCATTATGGCAAATGAGAATCCACTAGTGATTGATGAAAAGCCTTCTTCGAAAATGGGGATGGCCAAGCAGTTACCGTGAATGGTGTTCACTATTGCGAGATGATAATGGACCTGGACAATATGTGATTCAAACAGGATGGTGCCACTTGCCACACAGCCAACGAAACAATGGCTCTTTCGCGTGAGAAATTCAATGGCCGTGTTATCTCACATTGCGTCGATGTTAATTAGCCGCCACGATCGTGTGGTTAAATACCATTGGACTCCCTTCTATGGAGATATTTAAAAGAAAAAGTATATATCGATAGGCCAAGAACAATTCAAGAGCGATAAGATGAGATGATCCAGCACATTAACGACATTGAACCTCAATTATGTCTTAGAGTCAATGAAAATATGGACCATCAGATAGAAATATGCCACCATAGCCGTGGCGAGCGTTTGGGTAATATTTTATTTTATGCACAATTGTTATAGATTCTTCTATTATAATAAAAAATATTAACCTAATTCTCTGAAAACTTTTTGTTTTATTTACAATTAACATCGTGCATTTTGGTTGGACCACCCTATATTATTAAGAAACAAACCTGTGCCCTGATTTATGAAAATAAAATAATATTTATATGTTGTGCTTGTTTGCAAGAAAAAAAAAAACTTATATGAACTAGAAGTGAAACGATCTAAAATTCAGCATATCATGTAGTGCAAAAAGGAGACCTTAAAACATGGCATGAACGCTTGGGATATTTGAATGTGAAGCAGATTAAAAACATGGGGAGAACAATTTTATTACAGGTGTGCACTTATGAAACAGCAAAAGTTTGTTTCGGAAAAGCAAATAGGCGATCAATATAACCTTGTGACGTTGTTTACAGTGATGTTACTGGACTATTTAATGTCTCATCTGTACAAGGAATGAAATATTTTGTTATTTTTAAAGATGCTGCTACAAGTTTTAAAAATTTATATTTTCTGAAGAGTAAATGTGACGTGTTGGACTTTTTTAAAATATATAATACGACAATTAAAAATTAATTATTTCTTACATGGTGGAGTTTTAAAGAATACCTTGACAGTGAGGGTATTTCTCATGAACCCACTGCATTTTACATGCCCGAGCAAAATAAGCGTGCTGAAAGAGAAATCAGGACAATTGTGGAAAGTGCTCGCTCCATTCTTGATGCTTGTAGTATATCACGCAATCTATGGGCCCAAGCGTTCAATTATGCTATTTACTTACTAGATCGCACATCTTCAAGCCGAACACCAAATATCATACCTATGTTATGGAGCTATAACAGATAAATTGAAAATTCCCCGGTCTGCCATAGTAAAACACATTTTTTTTGGCAAAATTCGATTTTATTATTCAACATAGTTACCTTCGAGGGTGATACAGTGATTATAACAATCTTCCACCTTTTTGATACCATTTTTGTAGTACGATTTGTCTATCGCTTCAAAATAGCCCTCAGTTTCGGCAATTACTTCTTCATCGGCACAAAATTTCTTTCCAGCGAGCATTCTTTTGAGGTCTGAGAATAGGAAAAAGTCAGTGGGGGTCAGACTTGGTGAACACAGTGGATACAGAAGCAATTTATAGCCCAATTTATGCAGTTTTGCCATTGTTTTCATTGATTTTGGCCACATTGCATTGTCTTGATGAAACAGCACTTTTTTTTCTTCAAATGGGGCCATTTTTTAACGATTTCATCCTTTAAACGATCCAATAATGCTATACAATAATTACTGTGGATGTTTTGGCCCTTTTGGAGGTAATCAATGAATATTATACCTTGCGCATCCCAGAATCCTGATGCGATAACCTTGCAAGCTGACTGTTGGGTTTTTTCCTCGCTTTGGATTCGGTTCATCGTGTGCAGTCCGATCAGCTGACTGTCGAATGGACTCCGGAGTGAAATGATGGAGCCATGTTACATCCATTGTCACACATCGATGCAAAAATTCAGGGTTATTGCGCTTAAACAGCTTCAAACACTGCTCAGAATCATTAACACGCTGTTGCTTTTGATCGATTGTGAGCTCGCGCGGCACCCATTTCGCACACAGCTTTCTCATGTACAAATAGTCGTGAATGATATGATGTACACATTCAGATGATATCTTCACAATGTCTGCTATCTCGATCAACTTCACTTTACGGTCATTCAAAAGTATTTTGTGAACTTTTTTGAAGTTTTCGTTGGTGACAGCTTCTTTTGGGCGTCCACTGCGTTCGCCGTCTTTGGTGCTCATTTCACCACGTTTAAACTTAGCATACCAATCAATGATGGTTGATTTTTCTGATGCAGACCCCGGAAACCAAGCCAATATTTTGCTCCAACTGTATTTTTTTCCTTCAAAAAGCAATATTTTATCAGCACACGAAATTCTTTTTTTTTCCATCTTTTTTCAAATAACAAAAGTAGCTACACTCACAACGCAATATCTCACAAACTAATGGACGGACTGCTGTCAAGTTTTGATGCGTATCGTTTGAAGGTTGGTACTAACTAAAAATTATATGGATTTAGTAATAGCACCGCCATCTGTGTAGCAGACCGGGGACTTTTCAATTGGCCTAATAAAGTGGAGTGAAACCTAGTTTACAATATGTTAGAGTCTTTGGATGCGAAAGATATGTCCATGTGCCAGATCAGCTGAGAAAGAAGCTCGATTGTAAAGTCGCAAGATGATGTTAGTTGGTTACCATAGCACAAACTATAGGATGTATGATCCAATTAGGAAAAAAAATAACAGTATCAAGAAATGTTATTTTCGATGAACAAAAATGCCCCAATTCAACAAGAAATAAAGCGCAGTTTTTTTATGGATAATATCAACGAAGAAAATCAAGAAGCTGAAGAATAGATAACGGAGAAATTGGAGATGAGAACGAGTGAGCTGAACGGAAATAATGATGATATTCTGTTTACCGACGTCGATTAAAAGATGAGACCTACGAACCTTCGCGCAAAATTGAAGGCTGGAGAGGGGCTGGTGTGCTACAAAAAATAAGAAGCATATAGAAAGATCTAGTATTATTTTACGACCACCAAGAGGACGAGTTTTTGAAGCAAATTTAGTAGAATTAAGCGATGAAAAGTAAGGAATATAATCAACAGCTGGAGGCCATTGATGAAGAATTGGAGGCCCATCGCACCACTTATACCTGGAGTATTTTTGATAAGACAAATCAAAGAACTATTTGTTTTTATCGACAGCTGCTAGTCTAGATATTGCATACAGTGTCAATCTGTTAAGTAGCTATATTAATAATCCAAGCTTTCTTCATGTTCCATAGCTTAAAAGAGTAATCAGATAACTTATTAGAACTATCGATCGATGTATAAAGTATCACGGTCACGAAAATTTAATCGGATTAACCAATTAAGATTTTGCTGGTGATTTGGATACGAAAAAGTCAACTAGTGGCTATGTTTTTATGTCAAATGGTGGTTCTACATGTATATCACGGGCTAGTCAAAAACAATCTTGCATCGCCTTATCAACAACTGAAGCTGAATTTATGGCTGGCTGTGAAGCTACTGACAATGTGTTATGGCTAAGAATAGTTTTCAAAGATATCGTTATTAATCAAAACTGTACAACCTTATGTATTGGTAATCAGAGTATGATTAAACTTATAAATATTCCAGTTTTTTATAAGAAGACAAAGCACGTTGATGTCAAATACAATTTTAACAGAGGGAAGGTACAGCAAAAGTTAATCAACATGAAATATGTGAAAAACTCTGAGCAATTAGCGGATATTTTTACTAAGTCTCTGCCTTCTCATAAATTTGTTCATATAAGAGATATTACTGAATATTTTCGTTACATAATTTGTTCAACAGGCACACCTGAAAGTTTCCTTTATAAAATTTAGTGGGAGTATTGAAGTAAATTTTATGACTGTATGTGTACTTGTACTTTTAGAACAGAACAAAGAATCAGTTCAGTTGCTTAGAACATGTCATCATGCGTACATCAAATACGAAATTATTGACATAAAGTGAATTCACACAGAAGAAATTTTGCTTATTATTTAATAACTGAAAAATTCAAATAGATACGACGGTCAATCCACCTGTGTACACTCCAGCTCCGATCAATAATTTGGTATCAAAGAAGTTAACCAACGAGGAGTATTTGCAATGACAGAAGTGTCCAGCACCAGCGATACTACCTAAAAAATAAAAATAAAATGAATAATCGTGCAGGTTGTAAGGCAAAAATACGAGGTAAAAGGAAAGAACTGCATCGTTTGATCTCGATTTCGAAAGAAAAGGTGCAAAGAAGCTTATTCTTCTTCAGCACTACAGCCCCTCTTGGGCCTTCCTTTCCTGCAAATAGCGCCTCCACATGTCTCGGTCTATTGACCGCGTCCTCCAATTCGAAATCCGAGCCGCAATGAACTGTCATTGTCGATCGAGTCAGGCCAGCATTTTCTCTTCCAACGAATACCATTTTGGGTATCCGTTGTTCTTCCTTACGATTCATGTGGCCAGATCATTGCAGCTTGCACAGTCTTATAATCCTTGAAACCTCTGAGTCGTCAAAAATTTCATACAGCTCATGGCTGTATTGAATTTGCCATTGGTCCCCATCTACGTTCGCTCCGATTATTCGTCTCAGGACCCGTCGCTCAAAGGCGTTCAATATATTTGCGGATGTTTGGGTTAGGGTAAATTTTTCACACCCATAGCATAACAGAGGTCTTATCACAGATTTGTATACTTGGAGCTTTGTTTTCCTGTGTATGCAGCTAGTCTTCAAGATCGTCAAAACTACATAAAATACTTTATTTGCAAGCTGTATTCTTCGGCGTATTTCGTCTCTTTCAATACTCGTTTTTGTTATAATGGCGCCTAAATACACAAATTCGCCAACATTTTTGATACTGTATTCGCTAAGTGTGATTTTTTGTATGCTTGAGGTATTTTTCTTTTACTGCGTCATGCACTTTGTTTAATTTTCATTGATTTGCATCCCTACTAGTTTTGCTACGCTGTCGAGTTTCAGAAAAAGTTCTTTGGCAGTTGTTAGTGACCGTGACCAAATTTTGATATCGTCCGCATAGGCTACTTCTTGGTATGACTTGTTTAGTAATGAACCTCATGTATCGACAAGTAGCTTCCTTTTGACGTGCACTAGAGCCAAATTGAATAACAATGCGGTCAGCCCATCTCTCTGTTGTAGCCTGATATCATTGTCAAAGACATCGGTGAGTTGGTTATAGATGCGGACTTGGGAGATCATTGACGTCATTGACATTTTGGTAGGACGGACTAATTTGGCTGGGATAACAAAGCAAAGCATTATTTGGTACAGTACATTACGATCAATACTGTCATATGCTTGCTTGAAGTGCTTTCTCAAACGGACTTGGGACCATCTACGGCGGAGTTAAGATGCTTATTCAAGAAGTTAAATTCACTAAGCAGCAGTAAGAACAAGTTGGGTAAATAGACCTACGCTCATGTCAGAAGGGTTTTGTATTCAATTTACAAAATGCAGTCACCAGATCGAATCACATCAAGAAACATGTCAAAGACGATTTTATTGGAGAAAATATGAAATACGAAGATCATACTTTTATTAACAAAGTTGAACGAATTTCGACTTCTGAGGTTTTTGGTATTGGTATACTCATAAATATCTCCCTTGATATTTATTTCACATGTCCAGCCGTGACGGAAGAAACACAATTTTCATGTATTTACCCCCTGTGCCCCACTGAAGCAAAAACTGGCAGTTTAACAACTGTTTTGAAAAGCTCCCATGAAAACTTTTATTTCATACTCATATCGGCTACGTTTGATGAATTTTTTTTTTTCAGGGGCCACTCTCCTGTACTGTTATCATCGATTAATGGCCAATTTTTTCGAATCCTAGAATGGTTACAAAACCCTTTTGCTAGGAGCTCTCTCCCGCCTCCTTGACTTGTTTCACTTAGGAGCATTAATTGTAGGTACTGATCTTCAGTCATTCATTAAATTGAATCAAGTGTTCAAAGCATGCACCTTAAACGTTGAAGTTGGGAAAAACTAACTCAAAATTATTCAATCTTCGCATTTAAAACAGCCACTTTCTTGTTTTACGATTACTGATACCACCAGCTCAACCGATTCTCAAAGATATACATGACACCTATCATTACTGAAATTTTCATGCAAATCCTAGCAAAACTGTAGTGTCTGAGTCGGTAAAAAGCGCGTGTTGTTCCATAGCCATATGTTGCCATAGTAATACATGCAGCGCATATTGTTCCATAGTAATACAGGAAAATTCAAACCAGTATAACTTCAATCTTTATGAAACTTGCAGAGTAAATCAATCTTATAAATAGTCATCTGTGTACTGAATTTCATTGAATTTAAGGGCACCGTTAAGATTTTATTCAAGAAAACATAAAATCGATAAATCATACTATTACTAACAAAGTTGAGTGAATTGTGACTTCTGACGTATTTTTTGTTGTTGTACTTATCAAGACCTACATTCTTGATTTTTTTCAGATTTTTCGGATCACAGGTGTCCAATCGCGAGGGGGGGGGACACAAATTTTTCGTGTATTTCCCCTCCGTGTGCACCCCTCGAAGCAAACTTTGCCAAACGAAGACCTGTTTTCAAAAGCTCTCATCGAGACCTTTCATTTGATACCCATATCGGCCACCTTCAATGAAATTTTTTTTTCGGGGGGTCACTCCCCTATATGGGGAGACCCCCCTTAAATGCCTTATAAAATTTTTTTGTAGTTGAACTTTGAAGAGATCACCACTTTACACCTACATACCAAATTTGATGTTTCTAGCTTAAGTAGTTTCCGAGAAAAACTGCTGTGACACACGGACGGACGGACAGACAGACGGACAGACGGACAGACAGGACGCGATTTTAGAAGGGTTTTGTAAAATTATTTTACAAAACCCTAAAAATGGGAAACAAGTGCTCAACGAAAAACGTTAACGGTTCATTCATGGTAGAATATAAGCAAAGTATAGTTACGTTGGTTATTTTCATAGTTGTTTTGGCAATTTGATATGTATATCATAGTAAGAATAGAGATTATGTTAAAATTGGATTAAATATAAATGAATGGAATATAAATGTTTAAATTGAAATTAAGCTTGTTGCGAAACTTTTATCAATGCTTTGAATGCAGCGAGTAGAGAAGGATATATTCAAAAAACTAGAAAAACTTGTGGCAAATACTAGAAAATGCAAAAATTGCCCCTATAAGCAGGAAACAATAAATTTTAAATTAATATATATTGAGAATCTGAAGGAAGAAACAAGCCAGCTATTTAATAATGAAAATGAAGAGATGACATTGGAGCTAAAAGAAAATTTAGTTAAATTAACTTCCTTATTATCAGTAAGTTTTGATAGTGTGAAGAAACGGGATCTAGCGAAAATGGCAGGGTTTAATTTAGAAATTCGTTTCAAGACAATTCCTGTTTTTGAACGATGTTATAAGTCACTACAGCAATTTCTTTTGCTATTAGAAATATCTTGCTAGACGTTGTCTCCATCAGGAAAGGAAAACCTCATTGACTTTGTGAACAATATAAAATTATCCGCCAGTGTACAAACAGCGATGGGTAGCTCAGGAATTCCCAGGGCATTTGAGGAATCAGCAACAAAACTAAACTCAAAATATAGGAGCCCGAACACTATCCCTCATCTGCACACCACATTAAGTCGATTTGCACAACGAAAACTTAGTGTCTCGGCTTATAAGGATAGAATATCAGAACGAGTAAATGAGTTAAATAGTCTACAAATATCTAATCTTGGTGCAAATGCAGCTCAAGAACAAAAGAACGCATCAAAGTGTTTAAAAATGGACTTGATGATCAGTTCAGAAGCACTGTCTTTGCAGCAGGACCGATGAGCTTTTCTGATGCCTCTGATCTAGCTCTCAAGGTAGAAAAAATTGAATCGAGTCATATAGATAATGTACCTATTTTATTATAGAAATAATAGCAATAATTGAAACAAAGGTGATAAGAAAGACTGCAGAAATTATAGGAGTAAATGAACATATCCTTTGCTGCCAAATTTACGCATATGCTTCAAAACAAAACTTTTCCGCTCCATAGGTCGTATGGTTTCTTCTTATCAAGACTGTGTGGCTTCGGATTCAAAATGTATACACTAGTATTGACGGCTTTTGCCCACAGATCTGGTTGTAGATTTGTTGCAATCAACACAGTTCTTCCACTTCCCACTATAGACCGGTTTTCTCTTTCGATTCCTCCGCTGCATAAAAAGCAGTACACTCATTAATCATACCATTGTCTTTGAGCAACTGCTGCAACTGAAATTTAAGCCCGTCTTCACTCCAAACACGTTTAATTTTATTTGACGTTTGAGTTTCTACTAAATTTTTATACTCGACAAACTTCACATATGCATCACTTCTATGTTTAATAAAGTAAACTGACCGATATGAAGTACAATCGCCCTTGAGCAATAAAAAGTAGTTGGCACCACTGGCCGATGAATACGTCATCTTACCACACAAATCCATGTGTAAAAATTCAACTGGTTTCGTTGCTCTTTCTTTTAAGTTCATTTGAAATGGTCGTCCTTGGAGTTTTCCAAACTGACACATTTCAAAGAAATACCCATCAAGATTATTTATCTTCAGCCCTAGAAAGAGCCCACTGTCGGCCATTTCCTTCAGTGTATGGAAGCTTATGTGACCCATTCTCTCATGCCACAACTTAGCTGAGCCTTTCACTGTCACGTTAGCTGCCTCCTGGTTTGTTTCAGATTTATATATCATTTTATAAGACTGATTTTTCTTTCTGACACCAACAGCAATCTCTTATAAATCGTGAATTTCTAATATGTCATCATCAAAATAGCTTTAAAATTTTTCTAGTGAATGCGCCAATTGACATCAAGTTTTTCTTTCATTACGGAACAAATAGTACATTTTCAAGAGTTCTTGGTTCCCATTTTCCGTTCAATAATGCTTGAAAGCAAACTGAACTGCACCCCTCAACTTTCAACTGCGAATTGTTAGCCTTTTTTCTTCTTTCAACAAACGTGCTGCTAAATTATCAAATGTTTGTTTTGATTCATCGTATGAATCCCAAGCTATCAGAAATGCATTGCATTTATATGGTATCCCTCCTAGCAATTTCGGCATCTTGTCAACATCTTTTAACGGTTCCCCAACATTTCCTAGCGCTTGTGCTAGTTCTTCAGCTTTGCTTATACCCGTGAGTTGCGTAATCGAGTCTTTTTCTGATATGCTGTAACTGAAAAATTATTGCTTCCAGATGACTTTATTCACTGATGATCTCTGTTCATGAATCGTTTTCAGGTAAGCCCACATTTTCGCTGCCCTCCCACATGTTATAACTGTCTGAAGTTGCTCGAACTCCATTCCTGACGAGATTAGCAACATAGCCTTTGCATTCAAAGTACCCCAGGCTGCCCTCCCTGCCACATCTGTTGCCGCTGGATGCACCGTTGTTCCGCTTACCAAGTGTTCTATAGCCGATTCTGCCCGAAAGATTATTCACAGCTGGGACTTCTATAGCTGGAAGTTTTTGCTGTTAAACTGCTACAACTGAAATTGTTTAAGAATGTCCATGGTTCCTGAGTTGCACGAGCCATTTTCCAATCACGATTTTCCGCGCACTTCTAATTGAGCTACCACTAGACACAGCCGATACCACTCACGTGGCGTCAAGTTCTTTATTCAGACTACTCACCATTTCTCACTTAGTTCCTACACACGAAACTGGTCCTATAGGCTGTTGAGAGATTATGATTGTTCCATGGAATGTGAATTGATGAGATATTGAATTGAAGAAGTTATTTTAAAGAAAATACAGGTAACTTTTATTTGATCTTAATTAGCAAAGTTCACATAAACATTTTTTTTTCTTTAAAAGCCGTCGGGCCATGCTTAATTGGTGATAGGCCAGATAAGGATATTGTAATTATGAAACTTAGGCTTATAGGGTGGTGTGGATGGATTCGGGTCTATGTAGCGGTACTCAGTATTAGGAGGAATGTTTAGTGGGAACTGTATAATACTAGTACGTAAGTCTGCTTAGAACTTTTTGGTGAGGTTTTTGTTTAACAGTTTGTATCCGTTGGCGTTCTTGAAGTCTATTGTTTTTTGTACGTAGTATGTAGTTCTTTGTCAACCTTTGTTACTGGAGACTGAGACTTGTCATCCTAGCAAGGCTTGAAATATATAAACAAAGAAAAACAGATGGAAATTCCGACGGAATTCCTTCAGTACAAGACCACACTCTTAGAAGGAAACGGAAAGGAGATGAGACAGAACAAAGGGAAATCCAACAATAAAAAAAACAAAAACCAAATATCCCTCTGCCTGGCCTAATTTAGTAACTGACCTATTCTAGTACCTGACCTAGTTTAGCACTACCTGCTTAATCCATCATACGACTATATAGTCATTCCCCTGAACACATCCTTTAGACACTGAAGATGACTCAAAAGAGACGAAAAGTGTCTGCTCACACAACAAAGCAAGGCTCGACGGCTTTAAAAAAAAGAAAACTGGCCTGTGGATACCAAATAAACGCAATAATTGACTTCACATAAGCGACACAAAAAAAAATTCAAAGAAAATATTTAGTAAGGAATACATAATATTTCAACAAGCACTTGTCGGGCGGTAATAAGAAAATTCCGGACCAGGTTATGGGAGTGTACTCAAGGTTACATTTTGTTATATTTAAACAAGTTAAGTAGCTAGAACTATGCTTTCTACTCAAAGTACGATATGCAGACACACAAACTCAGACATACACAAATCCAAATGCTTATACAGGGTTATCCATTTCGTGGTAGGAAAGTATAACCCTGCCATTTAACATCTGTCAGAATTAAATTTCATCCAAAGCGTGTTTTTTTTTAGTTGAAGGTTTGCCATTTAAAAATATGGATCGTTTAGCAGTCAAAGAACGCGTTAAAATTATTAAATTTTATTATAAATATGGTGATTCTGCTGTATCAATATTTAGGGCTTTACGAGCCGATTACGGTCGACCTAATTGACCTACACAGCAAACAATTTCGAACACAGTGAGAAAATTTGAGGCGACTGGATCGGTTATTGATATTGCAAGGCCTGTGCATCATCGTTACATTCGTTCTGCTGAAAATATCGTTGTCGTTGCTCAAAGTGTGGAGGAAGACCCGAATTCGGCGATTCCTCGACCTGCTCAACATTTGGGCTTGTCTTACGGCTCATTGTTGTGGATTTTGCATTTGGGTTTGCATCTCCATCCGTACAAAACCCAACTCACTCAAGAACTTAAGCCTCAAGACCATACACAACACAGAATGTATGTGAATTGGGTGAACAAGCCATTGATAACGATTTTTTGAACAAAATTTTCTTTAGTGATGAGGCTAATTTTTCGCTCAGTGGTTACGTAAATAAACAGAATTGCCGCATATGGGGCTCTCAAAATCCTTGGGTGATCGCAGAAAGGCCTTTGCATCTGGAAAAAGTAACCGTTTGGTGTGCATTACGGTCTAGTGGTGTTATTGGCCCGTATTTTTTGAAAACGATCAAAGAAGAGCCATTACATTCAATTCTAACGGCTATGGATGGATGTTAACCGATTATTTTTGGAGAGAAATTGAAGATTATGATCTGGAGAACATGTGGTTCCAACAGAACGGAGCCACAAGCCACACAACACAGGCTAATCGAGCACTTTTGCAAGAGAAATTTCCAGGACGCGTAATTTCGAGATTGAGTGATGTCAATTGGCCCGCAAGATCCTGCGACCTAACACCTTTGGATTTCTTTTTATAGGGCTACTCAAAAGATCGTGTTTACGCGAGCAATCTTCTAAATTTTGAGCAATCGAAAACCAATGTTCGTGAAGTTATGGCCGAGATAATGCTGGAAATGTGCCGAAAAGTCATTGAAAATTACCTCAAAAGGATTGAGGCCTGTAAGAGGCCCCGTGGAGGACATTTGAATGATGTTGTGTTTCGCGTATAATGGCAAGGTTTAATCTTTATATTAAATAAAAAGTTGTTTCCATCTGAATATTTTATGTGTTTTCTTTAGCTTTACTTTCCCAAGCGTAAAATGGATTGCCCTATAGCTTCTGTAAATGTGATTTGTTTCATTGAAAATTGATCTTTTGCGGAACTTACCTTAATGACGAATTTCTGTGAATTTAAGGGTACCCATATGAATTCACAGAGAAAACTGATATGTTTACAAATCCTACGACTGTTAAGAAAGTTGGGTGAGTTTTGACTTCCAATGTATTTGCTTTTGTTGTACTCGTAAAAACAAACGACCATAATTGTGTCTCCTTTAAAGTGTACACTTTCATCAGGAATTGATAGCCTGTACCTAAAATCTTAAAGTTGGCGGAAAATAACCCAAATTTATTCAATATTCTCATTTAAAACGGCCACCATTTTGCTTTACGATTCCTTATATCATTTGTTGAACGAGTTCTGAAAGATATGCATGAAATTTATTTTTCATGAAATTTTCATGCAAATCCTAACAAGTCCGTATTTGTCTGAGTCAATCGGAAGTGAATATTGTTCCATGGCCATGCATTGTTGTTGTTGTAATGCAGGGAAATTGAAGCTAGCATAACTTTGTTAACATTTTTAGAATTGATTAGACTTATAAAACGCCCTCTGTATACCAAATTTCGATGCGTTTAAAATTAATCTCATGATTCTATTCATGAAAATCTAAAACTGATAAATCATACTTTTGCTAACCAAATTTAGTGAATTTTGACTTCTGTAGTGTTTTTTGTTATTGTACTCACAGAAAACTACCTCGATGATTTTTCTTACATTTTTCGGTCCACAGGTGTCCAATTGCGAGGGGGACACACAGCCGTGCACACACACGCAATTTTTTTCATGTTTCTCCGCTTCCCCTTTCAATATTGAAATTTTAAAACTGATATTGAAAGATCTCTTCATGACCTTTCATTTGATACTACTATCGACTATCTTCGTTCAAAAAACTTTAGGGGGGTCGACATCCTTATAAAGGGTGGTCCAACCATAATATATGATGTTAATTGTGAGTCACATTTCTTTGTTTCAGTGTTTGACAAATTCAACCATGGTGAGGTATACAATTGAGTAGCGTGTTAAGGTTGTTGAAGCTTTTCACGAAAATGGGCGTTCAAATCAAAATACATTTCGTGCACTTCGTAATTTTTTTGGTCAGCATAATTGACCAAATGTGTCCAAAATCGGGAGAATTGTGCACAAATTTCAGCAAACTGGGTCTGTGGGAAATGTGAAATCATCTGTGCATGCTCGCCCAGTTCTTTTTGCGGAAAACATTGCTGTTGTTCGCGATAGTGTGCTAGAAGAGCATCTCACAAACATCACTGATGCGAGTTTCGAATAAAGATTTGAATTTACACGCTTGCAAAGTTCAATTGACTCAAGAGCTGAAGCCTACTGACCATTTCAAGTGCCGGCAATACGCCGAATGGTTGGTTGAACAGACAGAAGGGAATAGTGACTTACAAACAAAGTCATCTTCAACGACGAGGCACGCTTTCACCTCAGTGGATTCGTTAACAAGTAGAATTGCCGCATTTTGGCAAATGAGAATCCACGAGTTATTGGTGAAAAGCCAATGCATCCACAAAAAGTGACTGTTTGGTGGGGTATGTGGGCTAGCGACGTCATCGGGCCGTACTTCTTCGAAAATGAGGACGGCCAAGCAGTTACAGTGAATGCTGTTCGCCATTGTGTAATGATTTTAAGTCTAAGTCCGGGTTTTAGGAGTGCCGACGGGTGATCGCGGCACTCGCTGGCAAGTTTTTTCGTAACTTGCAATCTGTGCAATCAGGTGCGTAAGTGTCTGCCTTCCCGCATCGGTAACAGAAGAGCGTCGGTTCCGCTGGATATGCATATAACCGATGCCCCGTGTGTCGGCAGTTCTAACAGACTGTCGGACTTGTAATTGCTTCAACGGATGGTTGATCAATCATTGCTAGGCCCTCAAGCTCCAGGGGTGCTCCGCTCCTCGGTACTGGTACTGGGTCAGTCAGTAGGTGGTCCGCTGCCATCAACTCCGCGGTGTAATGATTTCGTGGATTTGGTCCCGTTATGCGAGGTTGTGGACGGAAGGTACCTCGCTGCGCATCTAGCTGTTCTTGCCTACGGGCATGGAGGCGTAATCCCTGTATGGTGTTGATGGAAAAATGCAGAAGGCTGTTCTGAAGCTCCCAACGCATATTCTCCCTGATAATTTCTACCAGTTTGTCCTCGGGCACGGTTGTTCGTAAGCGAGTGCTCAATCGCACTATACTTGTGTAGTACCGGTCGAACGGTTTGTGAGCACCTTGGTTCCGTTTCTTTATTTGTTCCCGTAGTTCTCTTTCAGTGAAGCCGTCATCAAATCGATTGCGGAAGGCTGCACTGAAAGAATCCCAATTGGGACGCGGCGTCGACTCCTTAAAACTCCAGTACCAGTCGGCAGCATCTCCGCTGAACAGAAGGTGTGCATGCTGGAGAAAAGCCGCGAAGTCACCTCCCAGGATGCTGGAGACTAACGCCTGAATTCTGAACAGGAACCGGTCCACGGATATCGTCGAGTTAAAACCCGTGAAGTTAAGGCGCCAACTCTCCATGATACGAGGCGTCGGGTCTCGGAAAAGTGTCAATAGACTTAAAATCATTACAATTGCGAGATAATAACGGACTTCTTCTGGCCAGAAATTGAAGTTATGGACCTGGACGATATGTGGTTCTAACAGGCTGATGCCGCATAGCGACCGAAACAATGGCTCTTTTGCGCGATGTTGTGGCGATGTTAATTGGCCACCACTATCATGTGATTTGACACCGTTGGGCTTCTTTCTTTGGGGATATTTAAAAGAAAAGTGTACTTCAATAACCCGAGAACAATTCAAGAGCTAAAGGATGAGATGATTCAGCGCATTAACGACATTGAACCACAATTATGTCTCAGAGTCATTGAAAATATGGACCATCGAATAGAAGTATGCCACCGTAACGGTGGCGAGCATTTGGGCGATATTTTGTTTCACGCATAATTGTCATAGATTCTTCTATTATAATAAAAAATTTTAACATAATTCTGTGAAAACTTTTTGTTTTATTTACAATTAACGTCGTGGGTTTTGGTTGGGCCACCCTTATAGAGAGACCTCCCATAAAATCTTTGGGAAATTTTTTTTGGCCATGAAATTTTTTCTGAGCTTGATCTGGTGACTCTAGCTCCCGTAGTTCCTGGGAAAATCTACTGTGACACACTGGTGGACGCACGAACGGATAGACAGGTACCGATGTTAACAGGGTATTGTAAACAATTTTTACAAAACCTAAAAAATAAGAGCCATGCTTATATATTTTTAGATACAATAAACATTAAAACGACTTGTTAATTCGTTATAGCTATTCCCAATGCTAAAAGACTATTTTTCCGCCCTGTATAAGAGTTTAGATACCTAAAAAAGTCTAATTTTGTATAACTACTTTTCAAAGCATCAGATGTTATCGAACCATCCTCTAATTTGTATTTTCTACAATTGTAGTGATGGCATTAGCAATTATCAGAATATCCTGTTCCAGAGACATATGACATAATTAATTCAACGTACGTAAGAATCTAAGGTCATATCATTTGTGCATATTAATAATACACTATGCATGAATGACATTTAACGATTCACCATGTCACTCCCCTTTGTGTCCTTGATAGAGCAATTGATTTGTACTTGTTCTTTAATAATAGACAGAGTAGTTGGTCTCCAATGCAAAAAAAAAAAGAATTTCATTCAACTGCTATTGACCGGAAACCTTGAAACTCATTTTAAAGCGATGATCGTTTCAATAAAATCTGTTATCCATCATTTCATATTCCTCTAGTGGACAGGAGGGAGACACGCCAGCGACAACAATGTGTACAATAAACATAATACTCGTCAGATGGAGAAATTCGTACGGAATAAGGAGACTGAAGGTATAGGTATTGTAATATTGCGCCTACCGAACCCTCCTAAGGACGAGGCATACCACATGTGCGTCCTATAGTCGTGTGTATGCGCGAAGGAAAATCCATAAAAAGTCATGGTGAGGGTTGAGTAATAAAACCAAAAAAAAGTATAGCAGGAAAAAATGGAATTGGAAAAAAGTCGTGAAAATCGTTAAACTCTCGCAAATGACGGGCTATTCTTCTAAATAGCTGAACGCGGGGAGAGGGATGCATTATACGGCATTGGAGATTTCGAGACAAGCCATCCGTCAAGGATATAATGGCGGTTGGCAAGCAATTCTATTTCGTTTCGCAAGTTCATACGCAACGAACGGATATTTATCGACTTACACATTCAAAATGTCCTGTTTTGCCGCCACCCCAAAGTGGATAGAGTTTTTTTCTCATACGACAACCAAGACGACGACGATGACGACGGGGTCAATTGCATTCACATCCGAGGGTGTGGCTTTTTTTCTGAGCTCATGGTCGCCAACGTTTAAGGAGTGAGTACGCAAAAGGAAAGAAATATCGTGCACATGTGAAAGGGAATAGGAAAGGGGAAGGATTTTCTTTACTTGGTTTGGACAGAGAATTTTTATTTTTTTTTCTGTGTGCTTTGACTAGGGTGCAGCGTTTAAGTGACATCTGGTTTGGAATAGGTGAGGTGGCCTTGTGAAACATGAATTTTCAACGTAGCAATAGTTGGATTACTTGGAATCATATTTGAACAACCCATCATTATTTATTCTTATGGCATTGGAAATGCTGGTGAAGTCAATGGGATAGGAAAACGACATAAGTGAACATGATAAAAACACACTTTCTAATATAAACGATTATTTCCTTTTTTAATGGATTGTACTGAATTTTTGAACATCTATTAAATTCACTATCTGAACACTCGGCATTTTTCTGAAAAAATTTAGATAATACCTTCATTCGAAAGTTCAGCAAAATTAGGAGTGACGCTCGTAAAAATTTTTGGTAAAAAAATGTATAAGGTTTAGGAGAGAAGACCCTTAAACGTTTGGTTTTATCAATAGCAGCCAAAGGGGTTGTATTATAGTACGTTTTGATGAGATTTAGATTGCTAAAAATGCACCAGTTTTGACTAGAGTAATTTAAAGTTTGACTTTTCCAATCTTCCGATTTCACCACTTATTTAAAACGTCTGGTGTTTTAGATTAAAACGTCTAGGCGTTTTAATTTGAAACTTTTAGATGTTATAATTATTAAAGCGCTTTAAAGGTGTTTAAAATTGAGACGGGAATTAAAGCCCCAAAAGCGCTTTAATTTAAAACGTACGGATTGGTAATATGTATATGTATATATATATATATATATATATATATATATATATATATATATATATATATACATATATATATATATATATATGTATATATATATATATATATATATATGTATATATATATATATATATATATATATATATATATATATATATATATATATATATGTATATATATATATATATATATATATATATATTTATATTTATATATATATATATATATATATATATATATATATATATATATATATATATATATATATATATATATATATTTATATATATATATATATATATATATATATATATATATATATATATATATATATATATATATATATATATATCGGATCGGATCGGCAAACGTATAATACGCGTTTTTCTTACGTTCGAAAATATTTTTTATTAAAACAAGTTGTAGACTTGTTAACTTTTCTATATATATATATATATATATATATAAATATATATATATATATATATATATATATATATATATATATATATATACATAGATGTATATATATATATATATATATATATATATATATATATATATATATATATATGTATATATCTATATATATATATATTTTTTTTTCTACACTTATTTCAAGCTTTAAATTCGAGTTTTCCTTATTGATAAAATGCGTTTGATCGTACTGCAAGAGGTTTTACCTTACTCAATAATGGGAGTGGACGAAGAAAAAAGGCAAATGTGGTATTCGGTCAAATTGTCGAGAAATAAATCACTATGCTTACATTATGCCTTTCATGAAAAACCTACGAAATTTGTCACTTTTATATACTCATAATACCTTTGCTCGTACTTCACTGCTTTAAACAGGAAGTCTCAAGATTTAAATATCACATCTGCTACTTTAAACAGAACTTCATTATTTGTTGCACTATTTGCACAAAGAATTGATGTAGAACATATGTATATTGACAGACAGAGGTAAATATGTGGACGCGAACTCGAAATCGAACTTTCTATCAGTCTTATATAGTCACAATACCTTTTCTCGCACTTGACTGCTATAAACAAACAGTGTTGAAGCTTAACTAACTTTTTCTACTTTAAACGAAACTTGTGTGTGTTTTAATTAAAACGCTTAGGCGTTTTAATTTAAATGGTTTGAGTTTGCAGTGATAGTATATCCAACCTTTACCTAATTTTTAACACAAACAAACAATAACACTAAATGCAGCAATATGAGCTGAAACTCAAAAATTAAGCAACGAAAAACACAAAAACTGAAAATAAACACGAATAATTTAGACATTGTCATTCAGCCACCAATATCTAGATTGCTTCGTCTCAGCTCGATCAGCTTCATTGAATCTAACGAATGAGTATCTCTATTGGAATTGTTAGTCTCGTGAACTCAAATTCGGAGGATATTTTATCTTCTTATCGGTGGCCCGTCTATATATGCGATATATGACTGGAGCACCATCAGAATCAAAAGCATATCGATTCCTGTCCAAATGCGCGAATGCTTCTGGAGGAACGAAGCCAGTAGCGAGGCAAGTCACTATATACCCATCTGTAGGGTAGAACGGCTGTGAAATCCAAGGGTTTTCACTCACAGTTACAGATCTTGCGATATAATTATGAAAAAGTTTCAATTAGAAGATGTCGACTCTTGTCACTTCAGCAGTTTGATAAATTCTTCTATTCGATATATGGTGCATCCAATCCGTCTCAGGCTTTCTGTACAAACCAGTATATGCACGAAGACATTTCCTTTCGAAAACTCTTAGTTTTTCCATAGTACTAGCACTTTGGTTGTACCAGATCTGACGTCCATATGTCAGAACTGGTCTAACCAGGGTCTCGTGGCAGATAATTTTGACCTTTTGATCAATGTATCTGGAATGAAAGAGCCTGCGTAAGGCCATGACTACCTTTTGTGCCTTACTGAGCATGATTTTCACATATTCAGTACATTACAGATACTGATCGAACACCGAGGTATCGAACACATGATACTGATCGAACACCGAGGTATCGAACACATGTGGGACCCTTTCTGAACTACCCTCGCCAGCCATGATGTGCAAATTCTTACAATTACGTTTCAGGTCTTGACTGACCCCCTGCGATGTTGTCCAAAACAAAATAGTTTCGCACTTCTGCGCATTGATTTTCATTCGCCAATTGTCAGTGTATATAGCTGCACATCATTTAACATTTTTCGGAGATTGCTCTCAATTATTGTAGCTTTTCGGTCTGCCGCATAGATGATCAGATCATCAGCAAACGCTACCAATGATCGCGTCAGCGCAGCGCTAAAATCAAAGCCGTTCAATAGCTTGCGAATGAATATTGAGAAGAGCAGAGGCTCAGTAACTGTTCCCTGCTGTAGACCATCCAAGGCCTTCGCGCATTGTTGTCAGATTTCCATTAGTTACAACAAACGATTTTCCGTATAACATATTGCACATCACGGCGAAAGGTGTCTGGAGATCTTGTCCTGAAGGAGTTTGAAAAATAGTCCATCTAACCACACCGTATAGAAGGCTTTCTCCATATCAATGAGACATGCTCCAACGCATTGTCTTTCATTAAGTTTCCAACAGATGTCTGAGGTTACTTTCGTTATTTCATTTGTGGTCGAATGCCAGGCTCAAAAACCAAATTGGCAATTCGGCATCAACTCATATTCCTCAATGTGGGCGCTTAATGCTCTGTTGAGTATCACTTCAAACACCTTGCTGATCTTAGGCAACAAGCCTAAGACGATAGCTTTTGGGGCATGAAGATTCTTTTCCTTTCTTCAAGATCGGAAATACCTTAGCCTTTTTCCACTCATTTGGGACATATAAATTGCTCCATATGTTGTTGAACAATATGCAATAATTCCTAATAGCAGCCTAAGGCAAATGTCGCAGGATACATTTGAAAAACCATCAGTACCACATGATTCCATGTTGTTTATCCTGCGAAATATGAAACACAAATCTTCATAGCTGACAAAATAATCAATAAAATTCAAACTCGGTATGAGGTCAGATGTTAATGTATCATTGAAATGAAGAAGTGATTGGCAATTCAGGCTTGATTTGAAGTCGGAAACATTTGCTTCAACGATCTCTGAAATTATTTCATTCCCTCTCTCAGGGTTTGGTGGATGAACCAATTCAAAATGTGTTCCAATCAAGGCAAGTTTCTGCAATCCCTCACATATAATCCTGTTTCCATTCCTATCCGGACCCGTTCTATAAATTTCGATGCCAGCCCTAACGAGAAGATTTATCTCATCACTAGCGACTTCAAGATTCGATACCTTCACTCAAGATTTCTTACGGAATATGCTATTCGCTTTCGCAAAAACACCATTTGGGTCTTGTGGGCTAATATCCCTCAATTTTCTCGCTCATTGATTGCTGACCTCACTCCTGAAGTATGAATGGATTGAGTTCCGGACATTGCTCATGTGTAATCTCACTAAACGAGGGATGGTTGTTGTCCAAAAATCGCCGATAAATATTGTTGACGCGTGTGAGGAGAAGGCTTTTCAATCTTTTCAACCTTGCAATGGTTGGTAATTTATATCCTTCCATATTGTTTCGATGCTTAATCTTGGGAACTACTTTCTCAATCGTTTCGAACGTCAGCTTCTCTAACTTTGACAAATAGAGATCTACTTCATCGTTAGCTAGATTCCTGTCATTATGTAGTAATCGAGCAGTTAAGGGTTAAAAGAAATTCAGGCATAAAATATCCCAGATCAACTAAACAAATGAACGCAGCGATTTCAGATTGAACGGGAACGATTTCAGATTGAACTGGAACGATTTACGATCGAACTGGTACGATTTAAGATTGATCTGGGACGATTTAAGATTTTTGACAGGGCGCAGGTGTGGAGGTTAAGTCGTGGAGGGAAAAGTACGTGTGAGTTCATAGTTTGTTGAGAGTGGTTGCCTTCTGATAAAAGATCCCGATCGGGTTCAGCTTTAAAAGAAAAAAAGGGGGAAAAAACTAAAATTCCAGCGATATGGGATATGGATCCGTCTGATTTATGTAAGGAAATATTCGGTAGTTAGTTTTTCCATGTGTTCGATATTTGACGGTTGTCATTTTAGGGAATCCAGTAGATGATGGCAACGAGACCTTTCGAGCCTGGTCGTCATTACACGAAATGCGAGTGTATTGGATATTTTTTGACGACGGAGCAAAGTAAGAAATTCGTATTGACTTTTTCTACGTAAATTTCGTGGCGCTTTCGCGCTAAACCCGCTATAAAACCTTTCCCAAGCGCCTTGCTTGTGACGTCAAGTGTTTGCGATAAAACTGAGTGAGGCAGCAAGTGCGGAAACTCGCGAAAAAGTCTACGCAACAGACAACGGTACCACGTCTACGTCGTTGAAGAAGAAAAGTAAACGTGACAAGGGTGGAAAGAGTACATCAGCGGACGGGCTCGTCAACTATTGTGGTGAGATCAAATTATTTTTCATAGCGTTTGGATTGTAAGTGCAAATCGAAAGGAACCCGGAAGTCGGCGCTGAACGGGAGCCAAATTCTAGCCGTGGCTATACCCTGATGTCGGATTCCGCCGAGGTATTACGATTGCCTTTGTCGCCTGAGCTTGTCACCTTGCTTTCGCCTGTTGTCGGGAAAAGTCAGGGCTCTCTCTGTTGTTGGAACCGAAGCTGGCACCCGTGATCATCGAGATTGCAGTGCGAGTCAGCGAGCTGACGTCGACGCAGTTTAGTCATTTGTCTAGTTTTGTTGGTGTATCGGGCGCCGCGAGTGGTAGCTTCAGCGCGTTGCTGCTTGAAGCCGCCCACGTGCGACGCGACAATTTGACACGCGAGCAGTTAATTTCAGAAGCTAGATTTGACAAGTCGTGCCCAATATTCGATTGGCAGTCTTATTTCTTGCCTGTGTTTAATTTGTTTGGCGCATGTCCATCCAGAATTTGCAAAACTTTGACCCCCTTTGCTGATGTAATCAATTGTGCTGATGATACGGTACAGGACGGACTTGCACACATAAGAATTCAGCAGAGAAATGGTCGAAAAATACTAACTACGGTGCTGGGCCTCTCCTCGGAATATAACCTGAAGAAAATTGTGCGAGCATGAAAAAGGGAATTTGCCTGCAATGGCACAGTAATAGAGCGTCCCGAATACGGTGAAGTGTTACAGCTTCAAGGTGATCAGCGAGAGAACATGTGCCAGTGGCTAACGAAATCTGGACTTGCGAAGCCAGATCAACTCAAGGTGCATGGTTTTTTTTGGACATACTGTAAAGAGAATTTATTCATCATTACCTTCATCCATCCCAAAGATAAATTCCCTGAAGCAACTATTGATTGCATTATGACGTTCGACCGTATACCGCTATTTGATTGATCAGTTGTTAGTACTGCCGTTTTATTACTTTTATCCCTTCCTATATTAGCGGGGGCTATCACCATATTATTAACAGACCGAAACTGATGGCAGGAATGAAAGAAGTGAATCCATTCATAGTGATCCAATAGTATCCGACTTTGTTGGATCTGAAGATTGTTTGTTCCGTAACGTATGTGCTCCAAAATTGAAATCAGATAAGCACTCTTTCCTATCTTTCTATGCGGTGAATATCTTAGTGACGTTTTGAATACCACAGTCAACGAAAAGACAAAGGAATTGTTTAGGCGAATCTGATTTTTTTATTCCGTGTCCATGAAGTTTATGGTTTATGATTGACGATTGACGTTTTGAATATCACAGTCAACGAAAAGACAAAGGAATTGTTTAGCCGAATCTGATTTTTTTATTCCGTGTCCATGAAGTTTATGGTTTATGGTTCGTGTAGCTCAGCGATAGCAGAGTGTTCGCCTTCAGGTGATAAGTCTTATTTGCCTTTGACGCAGATTGCCGATTGGAATTGAGTGGAACTGTTTTCTGCGACGCAGGATCCGTCGACTGAGTGTCTGCAACAATAGTGTTGGGCCCTTATGTAGTTACCTTAAACAACTTGTCAAAATAATCGGGACGATTGGTTTCTACAAACGACTTGTTTAAATAATCGATAGCATAACATTTACAGTCCAGCAAGAGCGCCAGGAAGCTATTAAGACGGATCAACTCGTGAAACCTGCAAAATAGGTAGCTGATTTGCGAAAATAAGATTGAACAGCAGCGTCGGCTTGGACGCGAACAGGGTTAATAAGCTGTATATTTTTTTTGCATTCAATAAATGTTGTAAATGCCTGCTTTAGGACGCAGCCGACGGGCTTGCTATCTGCGTAATTAAGAGTAACGATAACAAAAGAAAAATTGAATTTCAGGACCACCCACATCACCAGCGGGCGCCCGACGAGGATGTTTGGGTGAGTACCTTTACTTTTTGTCATCTACATATATTTTTTACATTTTTTATATCTACATAATTTTTTGCATTTTTGTCATATACATATATTTTTTACATTTTTATATCTACATAATTTTTTGCATTTTTGTCATATACATATATATTTACATTTTTTATGTCTACATAATTTTTTGCGTTTTTTGTCATATACATATATTTTTTTTATATATACCTAATTTTTACATTTTTGTCATACACATAATTTTTTTTACATTTTTGGCATATACATAGATTTTTTCTACATTTTGTTTATATATACATAATTTTTTTACATTTTTGTCATACACATAATTTTTTTATATTTTTGGCATATACATAGATTTTTTTACATTTTTTTTTCACATACATATAATTTTTTTCTAATTTTGTTAGATGCATAAAAATTTTTTTACATATACCTAGGTTTTTCCCTATTTGGGCACATACTTATATCTTTGCGTTGAATTGTAACCAGTTAATTTTTGCAAAATATAAAAAAAGGATGAATTGCTAAATTTTTTAGAAAATCGGTCTTTCCTTTCCCAACATTCTGACCGGGTATAGGACCCGGTACGGTGGCAGGCTGCCCCCTAAAAATATGAGCCAGCCACCGGGTACTTAATTAATCCTTCTCTGTTTCAGGTGACGTCGCGGGTTGAGTGGCCCAAGCAGAGTGCCTCTTTATGGCATAGCGTTATGCAACCGAGTTGTATAATTCTATGGCATAAATTGGTCACCGGGGTACTCCCCTTCTGATGGGAAAGTTTATACAAGTCAAGTTGTATGAGTTTTCCACTCAGAAGGGGAATACCTGGCCACTGCAACAAAATATGGATTTATTCCGGTTGGGTGGGTGCGAAGGGGCTCCATCACCACCCGTTTGCCCCTCTTTCATTTGTGGGCCATGAGCTTCTTTGGATAATGACGAGGTTAACCCAAGTCCGCCTTTCTTCTCAGGTTCCACTTGTTCTCGGAACAAGTACTATCTCCCTCGGTGTAGTTATCTACACTTTTTGCGACTTCGGTCGCCTCTTGAACAACATCAAATTCGTGAGTGCGAAATTTTTTTGTAGTGGGTCCTCGTGCTGGGGAAATGAACCCGCCCCACAACACCGCAATGCTAGCCTGCCAGCGCATTCACGCGTCTCCAGACGAGGGCATTCTCGGCAGATATTGTCATCTTTTTCTGCTGAGGCAGCAGAACATCGCTGCAGTCCTTCACGGACATTTGAAACTTATTTAAAACACTACAATTAGCAACCATTGAAGAAGTGTTGCCATGATCCGAAGGAGGACATTGCTTCTGGTACTCCCGATTAAACTTATTTTGAAAGTTTTCCCAGTCTGTTCTTTGGAAATTCAACCGATAATTTGCATGTTGAACTGGAATGAGGAAGACATCATCCCTTTGAAGATTGATTTTCATTACGATTGCGTTATGGTCGCTATCATAAGGAAGTACCTGCAGTTTTCATTGAGGACTATTAAGCTGAATTCAAGTCTTGCATCAGCAATGCAGAGGTCCAAATATGAATTTTCTCTAGGGTATGTTGGGGACTCTGACCCCATATAGATTGCATCTGTATTCGATTTGGGTCTCTGTTTTCCACGATTTCAGGAATACACCTCTGCGATTATTGGTGGCATTCAGCCAAGATGTGTACTTTGCGTTCAGGACACCAGCAAGATTATTATAATTTTGCAGCGTGTTCAATTCGAGTATTTCAAACAAGAAATTGAGCCCTCCTTGAACTTGAGAGCATTTCGACCACTTGCATAGGCTGAAATAACGACGAGGTTATCCCCATGTGGCAGTGAGATTTTGATAGCAGACACTTCAAGGGATTCAAAGCTTTTGAATTCGACTTTTTCAATATTTTGGAAACAATAGGACCTTCTCACCAATATCCCGGCGCCATCTCCCCCGATTCTTACGAATTCCAAATCCTTGAATGTCATGGAGTGCCATGGATTGTGGTGGGTTTCAGTAACAAGCATCATGTCAGGCTTTTGCTTGACAAGGAACTCCAGGAGACAGTCACGTCGATCTAGACTCACAATGGAGTTGTCGTTGATCGAGATGGGATGAATCCTATCCATGTGAATGTGACTGGATAACAACTTATTTTGAGGCATTTGAAAGCCCTAAACGCTGATAGCAATGTTAATTTCAGAATCTTGTTTATCAATTCGCTCCGGTGAGGAATTTAATTGCTGATAAATTTTAAGAAGAATCTCAGTGGTAAATCACATTGTTTATTTTATTTACATTGTCGGTTGGCCTTTCGCAGCAAGTGCAAATGACACCTCAGGCTTGACGAAGTTGTTAGGTATCATCCTGCGGTGTACTTGACTTTCTTTTGGAGTGAATTTTACTTTTGCATCTGGATGACCAAGATACCGCAGTTAACTCAATATAATTTTTCTTTTGGCTCCGCCCGAGCCGATTTTCATTTGCCGGGAGCATGGATATCTTTGCACATTACACATCTATATTTCATGGCACAATTGGCAGCCGAATCCTCAAGTCCTTGGCACTTGAAGCACTGGTTGACTTCACTTTTCTGGAGGCGTTCCCACCTCACCACAAGGAAGTTCAAGAACTTTATTTTTTGTAGGGCACTTGAACTGCTTTTGCTGGAAATTTTCAAGCTCGACCATCGATCTCCTTATTGGAAAGTTCTACAAGTACCTGAAGGAGATCAACTGTGCCCTCTCCACAGTTCAGACCCTTCAATGAAAATGTCTGGTATTTTCGCTTTTTGGGGGTGTATGTAAAATGCGGAACATCTCCAGAATTCAACGCACTTTTTGCTACCTGAAAATCAACCAATGACTTCGTTCTGATTGTCAGTTTACCGGCATTGACTTTTTTTATCTCAAAATCATTTAACTTATTTTCGGCTGCCAAGAGCCGAACCATATCTTTGCCTGTTTGCCCAAATACATTGATTGATGGGAATTTTTCTTTCTTTTAATTAACCTTGACGGACGGATCAGCAGACAAAGCTTTCAGTTTTTTCTCCCTATTTTTAATTTTTAACTTTTAAAGAAATCCATTATCTGGCTTAGCAGTACAATGTTCAGAAGTTTTATTACCTGTATCCTCTTCAATACTCATGGAATTTCCTAGTCCAGCTAGCGCTGCATAATTATTCGTGCTGACGTTTGTTCCGTCTGCGCTGAGGACATCAGTTTCTTGTTTCAGTTTCTTAGATTTCTTATCGTCAGTCGCTTTTGACCGTACTTCTTTTTCTTTTTTGCTAATTTCTTTTGCTTTGTTCAACGTCAGTGTTCCAACTAGTTCTTTTACGATACTAAATAAACGAAAACCTTCCTTTTTATTAGGTGAATATTACTTTTTATTGAATTGCATACGCGTGTTTTGAAAGAAACGTCCTTTCTTCTTCAGTGCTTTTCTACAAGTATTTCTTATACACAATTTACAGTCCTGTTTTATACATCTAAGTTTTTTTCCATACAGATAACAATTTTTCCATGCTAAATGGTCTATTAAGGGGTTTAAAAATTATAAGTAATTACCCTAGCTATAAATCTTCCAAATTTAAACAAGTGATCCTTCAAGAGGATAAAACGGATAAGGAATTACAAGTAATTAGCAAGTTAATAAAATGATGAGAAATAAAGTTAATTAGCATAATTAGGAACTTTACAATTTTTAAGTGGCTTATTCAGAAGTTAAAGAAAATAAAGAAGATTGGCAGTTACCTACGTCTACATTCATTCTTTTCTCTAGTGGTTCGTTGTAAATATACCAGCTTTCGTATGCGCCGAGCTTCCGCTGTTTTGACACCTCCTTCAACACTTCGACGTTGTCCTTCGTTATTTCGTGGTTTTGTTCCAATGCGTGCCTCGCCACCGTTGATTTCGTCTCTGAAAGTGCCTTATTTCTTTTTCGAGCGCTTACGACTTCGCTGATATGTTTCTGGACCCTGATCTCTACTAGCCGCTTTGTTTGTCCAATCTTTTGCGCTTCTGAGAATTGCTTTAAATTGTGTTGTCCTACTTGTACCCACAATTTTTATGACTTTATTTTTCAGAACGCGTTTGATTTTAATAAAAACGTGCTGAAAAAGTTACCGCTGCTAATGTCGTGCTTTTGAGTGCCTTCGTCTGCCTAAATAATGAAGTCTGGCTGTATGTATTTTTACGTTGTAATTTTTTGCTGATGATTTGTTGTATCATGGCCATGTTGTAGCCATTGATCTCAGCCGTATAAAAAGCAAAAAAAAAATTAAAACGTAACAATACATACAGCCAGACTACATTATTTAAGCAGACGAAGGCACTAAAAAGCACTACAATAGCAGCGGTAACTTTTTCAGCAGCTTTTTATAAAATCAAACGCGTCCTGAAAAATAAAGGCATCAAAATTGTGGGTAAAAGTAGGACAACACAACCTAAAGCAATTCTCGGAAGCGCCAATGATCCAAAGAACCTCTGGGAGAAGAACGGGATATAAAGGATAACATGCACGGATTGCGGAAAAACTTGTATTGGGCAAACAAAGCGGCTAGTAGGGATCAGGGACCGGAAACATATTAGCGAAGTCGTAAGCGCTCGAAAAAGAAATGAAGCACTTTCAGAGACGAAATTAACGGTGGCGAGGCACGCAATGGAACAAAATCACGAAATAACGAAGGACAACGTCGAAGTGTTGAAGGAGGTGTCAAAACAGCGGAAGCTCGACGCATACGAAAGCTGGTATATTTACAACGAACCACAAGAAAAAAGAATGAATGTAGACGTAGGTAACTACCAATCTTCTTTATTTTCTTTAATTTCTGAATAAGCCACTTAAAAATTGTAAAGTTCCTAATTATGCTAATTAACTTTATTTCTCTTAACCCTCCTAAAGGGTCACTTTATTAGCTTGCTTATTACCTGTAATTCTTTATCCGCTTAATCCTCTTAAAGGATCACTTGTTTAAATTTAGAAGATTTATAGCTAGGGTAATTACTTTTAATTTTTAAACCCCTTAATAGACCATTTAGCATGGAAAAATTGTTATCTGTATGGAAAAAACTTAGATGTATAAAACAGGACTGTAGATTGTTTATAAGAAATACTTGTAGAAAAGCACTGAAGAAGAAAGGACGTTCCTTTCGAAACGCGCGTATGCAATTCAATAAAAAGTAATATTCACCTAATAAAAAGGAAGATTTTCGTTTATTTAGTATCGTTAAAGCGAGGTGAAAAGAGCAGAGGAAGAACAAAAAAACATGATTTAGTTCTTTTAGTGATTGGATCCGAAGTCTGAGCTCTTCGTTTTCTCTCTCAACTTTTTCAGCTTTCTCGTTAGCCTTGATTAACTGCTCAATCTCGATGACCGATGAAATTCTTGGTTTTTCTTCGTTGTTATCGTATCTTCGTGTCAAGTTTTTTCTCTCATCATTGCTGGCGATGCACCCAATCGTTCTGGTTGATGGTTGAAGTTATCGGGCTCCTCCATCTCGTTGTTTTTGCAGCAAGACTAGAGGGAATGTTCTTAAACCGGGACTTCTCTTGAATGTATTTCCACTCACTTCAAGAAATAAATTTCAGATATTCGATAAATTCTCGAATAATTCGACGGTGGTGGCTTTCAATTTAAAAAATTAGTTTCAACTGACTTTTGTGAAAAATTAATTAATTTTTAAAATTAACGACAGGAGTGTTAAAAAACACGTCTACACGCAACGAGTGCTAGACGTAGAATCTCCCATGAATTATCAAACAATCCAATAAAATTCGATCAAGTTTTTTAATAAAAGCACAATTTATGAATTATATATTTTTGACTATAAAATCGAAAGGGAAGCCTCAAATTTACTAAAAATTCATGCAGAAGTGCTTTTATAAGGGGTGCATCTACACTAGAAATTTTGTATCAATCGAATCGTAAGCAACAAAGCTACTGTCGATTGCAAATTTAATAATTATAATAATAACAAGATATAATACTGACGATACATATGATACATATTTCTCACCGACCTAGAAACAACAGATATGTATGGATTTTCAAAAACGGTGTACAACATTGATATGTTATCATGACTCTAAAAATAGTAAAGTCAATAGTTGCTAATACGTAGATAGGTATTTGGCTCCTGGGCTTCACAGTCACAGATTATCGATAAAACTGAGGCAGTAATTGATACACACAAAAACTTGCTTACCTTAAAAATGCCTAACTTTCAGGCTTCTTCACAAATTGCTGTTTGGATAACAAGAAAATGCTGTGTGCCCATTTAAGCCCATTAACGAGTATTTGCGCTTTAACAAGCAAAGATAATGAAAAAAAACTAAAATTCGGTAAAATATCTTTCCATTTCATTCCCAGGGAAGATTTAATTAACCTCTCTGAATGGCGACAATTAATTTAATCACACCAACCAATCGAACTGCACAAATTGATGATTGATTTTGTATCAGAATTCACTAAATCATTGCAATTAATGAAATTAATCTTCATATTTCGTATTCCTCAAATAACTCCAACGCTCCCTGAAATATTTGAGCCCACGATCATATCCGCTTGCCGAAAGGCAAACAAGCAAATTGGTCTCCAGAAGTAATTGTTGTTTTTCACTTAAATTTCAGTTCAACTGAGAACTTGCAGTAGGCTAAGATACCAAGCTGCAGGCACACAAGGAAGTCCAAGAAAAAGTCCAAGCAACTAAACACAAGAAGTCTTCAAGATTCATCCCAGTGAATAAATACAAAAGGTGGAGTTGAGGATCTGCAAAGAAAATTACAAGGAAGGAGCTCAGAAAACATCTCGAGGCGTGGTATTTTAGACTTGTATTTACAGCTAAAGAGGAGATCTCGACTGTCCCGGACAAGAAACAATCGCCCGTACGAGTCCTAATGCATTGTCGAACGAGGCCAAACAGAATATAAACGTGGCCGAATATAAAAATTATTACGGGAGCAAAGAGGGTAGAGAAATTACCCGCAGGCGACTCAATTATCCAAGAGTGTGTACTTTTCGCTATTCACTTTGTTCTTATTTCTGTATTCGCGAAGATGGAACTTGGCCCGTGTGTCGTTGACAGGAAGACATGCTCATTTCACTGTCCTCTTCTTCAGCTACCAATTGAATGGACCCTTCTTGTGATACACCTGACTGACCCGAGGAGCTTACATTTCATCATTCACCTCGTCATAAAGTCCTAGGAGCTGAGACGTAAGATATAAGCACTTACTTCCCTTTGTGAGAAAAATAAAAGTGTCCAGCCAAAACTTTAAAGCTACAGGCACAATTACTTGACTGGCATAATACTGGCATCTTGCAGATGTACGGAAACCAAAGATAGATTTGCGAGCTGCGCCAGAAACTAGCCGTGGGCAAAGTAATTTCGTTTTGAACCGGTACACTCACTAAAACTGCTGAGTGTCGAGTGAATAATAGAGTCCAATTTTATGAAAAATAATAGCGCGAAAGCACGTGCTCAAGCATTCAAGGCACTGAGAAATAAATTTATAGCCAGCGCCATTAACGCAGTCTGCATAAGTGAACATATGAAAATATGATGAAGCCCAGAAGGTCGTAATAAATTGTCGCAGAAATGTTAATTTTTTCACATTTAAGCCTCCAGCAGGATTCACCTTTCCGTGTTTTTGCGTACTGTACAGGCTTTGAATAATTATCTGTCGAATTTGTGGCATATTTGTCAGATGTTTCCTATCCTTTTAGTTTACGGATACAAATTTTTAAAAACTCAGGCGCTCTAGACTTCATTGTGAAAGAATAATTAAGAAGAAAATACAATTTATATGTTTTGCGTTATTTTCGTTTATTCTCTTGGGACACTGAGTCAAATATAGCTTTTCAAAGCTGCATTGGTTTATATAGGGGTTTCCAATAGGAGGTGTTATTTTGAATGGATCTTGTGATTTAACACCTTGCGACTTCTTCCTTTGGGGCCACGTGAAAGAGAAGGTCTACGCCAACAGCCCAGCGTCGATTCAAGACCTCAAAGATGGAATTCGTGAGGCTATAGAGGACATACGGCAGCGACTTTGCGATTTGGTTATGGAAAATTTCATAAAACGGATATGGTCTTGTAAGCGTGATGGTCATTTGCCTGATGTTATTTTTTAACTATTAACGGCATACCTTCCTCTTTATATCCGATCAATTATATTAGAAAATAGCATTTTTCTTTTAATATAAAAGTAACACGTCTTATTGGAAAACCCTATACATTCACGTATCTACATATGTGTGATGATCAATTTGATTAAACTGAAATCATTGGTCTTTAATGAAGGAAAAAAAATTTATAACGTCAATCATGGACTGAGACCTGAAAAATTAATTTGGATGCTTTCGCGACAATGTATTTCACACTGAACGATATTAAGCGGTAAAATGAAACAACATCGTGTTAACATTAATCGGTTTCAACCAAACTGCTCATACAGTTAGTAACGTCAGCGAAATAACATCCAATAGTATCATCTTGAAGACCCAAATTACATACAAAATAAGACATAATATCAAGAAAAGATACATCCTAAATGTCATCGCGATACAATTTATAAAATTATTATCATAAAATTGTCCGTAACCATTTGTTTTTATGGATGATCGTAAAAGTTAATCGCAAAACGAATAGCTGTTCATCAAAAAACTCCACTCCGAAGATGCCTAATATTTCCGCAACCTTATATTAAGGTCAGCCAGGTTGAGCTCAATCTCCCTTATGCTGTTGGTAGATTGGCGAAATTAATATTTTAGCAACGACTCGATAATTTGCGATGAACACAATCCACGTAGGTAATATATTATTTCTGAGCCCGGATCAAAACGCACAATACAATTACATACACCTGATGAGCACGGAAGCCCCAACACCACATATTCGTGGTTTTTTCTTTTTGGTTGATTGGTGAATGGACGGATGGATGTTTTTTTAACCTTTAATTTTGGTTAAGCAGGAGGTTAGCCCTTCCTGGCATTCAGCATTGTAAATTCATGAAATTAAAGATAATAACATAATTATTGTGTATTTTAGCGGTGAATCATTGATGGTTAAGCACTTCAACTTAATTAGGAGTCTTTAGGTTTCTATTTCTAAAGGATATCATGTGTTGAATAACTCTCATTTATTAAATTAGGATAGTGTTTTAAAAGGATTTGAGAGAACACGGTGCTTAGATACCAAATAATGTTGAGAGTTTTTAAATGATCTTTTCCGGATTGAATAACATTTTGATTTTTAGGAATATATGTATGTACATTCAAAATTGCTGAAAAGGTTCTAATAAGCTTTTTATTTGACTACAAATTCTATTATAAGAATTATTGACTTTCAAAGAATGTATACTGTGAACATATAATTGTACTTAAACATTTTAAAAGAATTGCATAATTTTAAATATGCCATTCTGTAATAATTTGCGGCTTGATCCCGGAGAGGGATCTGGCAATCAGCATTTAGTAGGCCCAATCGTTTCGACGAGTGTTAGATAACTGATCTTTTTTTTTTTTTTTATTAAACCTCCATTCCCTTCCACTCTCTCCATCACACTTTCTTCGTCGCACTACGCTCGTGCGATCTGCACTTCACATTTCGTCGTTTCCTCAGGTGTGCCACCCAGGCAATGTACGAGTATAACACATCGGTATAAGGGGGCACACAAAAATATGTGAAGTCCTCCGGTTATTCTTGTCTTGTCCATATCGTGATCAGCTCTCAGAGATAAAAAAAAATTTATAAATTCGACGCAGTAAAAAAAAACTCTGAGTTAAAAGAATAGCTGTCTCTTCAAGCATCTCGACGATAGGGTCAACAATGCCCTAAGATGCTATGTTGAAATTACTGGACTGATATTATAATAATAGTAGGTGTTTCTCGAGGCGTCTCGAAGATAGGATCAATAATTGACCTAAGATGCTATGTTGAAAGTTTCTGCACTGAGATTCAATCGTTATTCATTAAATAGTTCCTAAGTCTTTTCTTGAAAACTATAAGAGAATTCGCTTCTTTAACTGATCCTGGAAGATTGTTGTATATACGAAGGGCGTCATTTGTAGCATCGTTCTTCAGGCGATCTGTCCTTGCAAAAGGAATTACAAATTGGTTTGCGTTCCTAGTACTGTATTGATTCATTTGTGAGACTTTAATAAATGGTGTTTGTGACGACAAGCTGAGATTTAAACTTTTGAAGATAAACTTGGCTTTCTCCATTTTAATGATTTGGTTAAAAGTTAATACGTTACATGATTGATACACTATGTTTGTTGGTGTGAGCCTTGGGAGATTATGTATATTTTTATACGCCTTGGTTAATATCCTGGAAATTATATTTAGGTGTTGCTTTGAGGACTGACTCCAAATTACCACTCCGTAATGTACTTTTGACAGTACGAAGGCATTCAGAACAAGATGCTTGATGTTTTTTGGAAATTCCTCATATCTTCGTAACAATCCAATTATTGGTGCTAATTTCCTCCTTAAGTTGTTTATATGCGGGAGCCAGGTCAGACGGTGATCGATAGTAAGGCCAAGATATTTAAGTTCGAGCACTCTTTGCAGCTTTTCACCATTAATTTTTATATCAACATCTATGTCTTCCCCTTTCTTTTGCTTAAAGATAATATATTTTGTCTTTGAAATATTCAACGCTAGTTTATTCTCTTTCAACCATAAATTATATGAATTTAGATCCTCGTTGATAGCGTCTCCGATGTCATTTTTATCGCGTCCCGAGTAAAGAAGCACTGTATCATCAGCATATAAAAAGTAATTACCACTTAGCCTGCATGTATTTAAATTATTAGTGTATAGCAGGAACAAGGTCGGGCCAAGTATTGAGCCTTGTGGAACACCTGATTTCATTGGTGCCGGGTCACTCAGAACATTATTAAATGCTGTTTTCTGCAGTCTGCCTTTTAGGTAATTTTGAAATAGTTTATTTGCTGTGCCTTGAACACCATATGCTTCTAGTTTTCGAAGTAAGAGGTCATGATCGACCGTATCAAACGCTTTCCTTAGATCCACAAAAATGGCAACAACATAATCCCCTACATCAAGTCTCTCGTTGATGAATCGCGTTACCGAGAGTAGAGCGTCAAACGTTCCCTTGTTTTTCTGAAAGCCATATTGGCGGGAGTTTAGGATAGAGTTATCTAATATGAAGGATGTTAAGCGAGAGTTAATTACTTTTTCAAATATTTTACTAAATCCGGTCAAGAGTGCAATTGGGCGATAATTATTGGGGTCCGATCGATCTCCTCCTTTGAATATAGGTACAATTTTTGCAAGCTTCCCCTCTTCAGGAAACGTTCCGTTTCTGATATGCTCATTTAAATAATTAGCCACGAGTTCTGCTATTTCATTTTTTACAAGCGCAATTTCCTCCATCGTGATCTGATCAATACCTGGAGCCGTATTTTTCTTCATTGCCTCAATAGTCTTAAGAACTTCGTTTTTATTGGTTGGATGAATATGAAACATGAAATCGGGTGAGATGTTAGCGTGATCTAGCCTACTTGTTGGGACATCACTAAGCTCTTTTGTAATTTTTTCGCCCACAGTTGAGAAAAAGTTGTTCAAGAAAGTTGCTGCTCCATCTGGTTGTGATAAAATATTAAGGGTCACTGGAGAAAACTGCGAATCCGGTATTAAAATTCGGGGGGGAGAGTTGTCTTTTACTTCATTTATTATCTTCCATATTTCATGATTGTTATCTGCCGCTGTCTCCAACCTTTTAGCGAAGTAAGAGAATTTAGCTTCCTTCACAAGACGTTTTGATTCCTTTTTCGCTTGTATGTACATATTTTTTAGCACACGATCTTCCATGTTCCTTCTAAAGCTTATGTACGCCTTTCTCTTTTTAATACTGGCTTCGATTACTCGCTTTGTTATCCATGTCTGCTGGCGGCATCTAAGCTTTTTCTCGACGATGGAGTAACGTTTGGACTCTGAGATCATATTCGTAAGTTCCATTAGGTTTAGGGGACTCCGGACTTCTAATGACCTTTGCAGATGTGATTTGAAGAGTTCTTTGTTCAAGTGTTGGAATGTTTTGTATACAGGTTTTTGTTTTTGTGCGCTTATGCCTTGGATGATTATTTTGAAGACACGATGATCCAGCTCTGGGCAATCCTCAAATATGAAATTGATTTTTCCCGCAGTTGACTTATCGTTTGTAACGATATGATTGAGGCACGTATGCGAAACAGGACGAGTAATTGTTTCGTTGTTGATGATAACAGCACCATTAGTATCCAGTACATCCTTGTAAAGCCTTGCTTCTGAGGAATCGGTAATTACATCAATGTTTGTGTCAGCTACTGTAAATAAATTATTTTCTGAGGAATATAGGTTGTCGAGTACCGAGCAGAGATCTTGCGCATTCAGACGGTTCGGGTTATAGAAGGTACCGATTTTAATTTTTTTGCCTACGAGGTTTAATTCGATTATTATAATATTATATTTATCAGGTGTATCGCGTTTAATGATGAAGTTTATTTTATCTTTTACAAAAATAGCTGTCCCACCACCTCTTCCAGGTCTGCAGGAGAATACCGAGTTATAACCCTCAATATTAAAATATTTCGATTCCTCAGGATAAATCCATACTTCGTTCAGTATCACCACATCTATCTCAGGATTTTGCTTCAAATAAATCTGCATGTCATTTAGTTTGTGCCGTAAACTTCTTATATTGGCATATAAGAGCGTTAATTTCGTCCCAATTAATCGATTTGCGTTGTTAAAAATCATTTGAACTCGTAGTCAATGCTCCTCCTAGCAATTGTGATCCTTCGCTGGTATTCTGCGCACTCCGTAGAGTCTGCTCTGTGGGAATAATCTACGTTCTTACTATTTCCTGCACAGTTACAGCATTTCTCGCACGAGCTCTTGCAATCCTTCGTTTTGTGCTTTCCTCCACACTTAGCACATGTTTGCTCTCCTTCACATTTTGATGTCTTGTGGTTGTATTTCTGGCACTTATAACACCTCGTTATATTGTAGTCTTCCTTCACAAGGTAAGACCCATAATCAATATTGATGTACCTATTCACCAGTCTTTGGTACATACTCCCATTTACCTGCAGAATATGCAACCATTTACCATTTTTTGTTCGTCTGGCATGAACCAATTCCAGTTTATCATTTTCTCCAATATTAGGGTTCAGTGAGTGAATTTCGTTAATTAACTCCTCATACGAAAATTGTTTTTCTAGTCCATTAATTACTAGCCTGGGTTGACGAGATTTTGTCTCCATGACATCATATTCATCCTTCAGGGTATCCTTTGCAATGTTGTAGAGCGAGGTTGTATTGTCATTTGTGGAAGTTTTTATGCTGGCACCACCATTTCGAAGAGGACGCATCAGTTGGAGAGGAATTTTGCATTTTGAAGGCTTTATTTTCGACTTGAAGTCGATGAGTGTTTTTTCAGAGGATGAATGCTTCTTGGGCTTAATTATGATTCATTTTTGCGAGGTAGTATTTGTACGGCGTTCGGGTAGAAAAGTGGAAATACTTTTCGTCATATCCGCATACGAAGGTTTTCGCGTGGATGAACTTTTATCAATTAAGGTGGCCACGGTGGTTTTCAGTTCTATTAGATGGTTTTCCATTTCTTTCATTTGGTTGAAGAGACGATCTTCTTTAGTCTTTTGGTGTTGTGACTTACACGAAGGACACATCCATATCACATCCTCGGAAATGTCCATGATCTTCAAATATCTCTCCTCACTCATTTTGATACACTTTAGGTGGAACCACTTGTTGCAAATGCCTCCGCAGCCCATTCCTTTATGGTTCTCCTCCGCTTGCTTCCTACATTTTCCACATTTGTCTGCTGCTTGTGATGCCATGATTTATTATTTATCTCTATTCGCTTAGTTATATGGTATTAAATGAATTTATTTAAAAGAGAATGGATTTAAAATGAAAGTTATTAAAACAAGTGTCTTTAAAAAGCAAAACTATGGGTTTAGAAGATATATATGCAAAAAAGAGAGAGTTTAATAAGTTTGAATTTAAAATTTATAAAATTATTAAAATTATTAAGAAATTATTCTCGCATGAGCACGAGAATCGCACTAATGAACAAAAGAGTTCAGTTGATCTAATTTTATACCGTTAACGGCAATTAGAAAATTAAAATGAGAAAATTGTTCAAAAATTTCCACTTAGCTGATTTTCCTTTGATTTGCTACAGAAGCTAATATTTCTTAGCAACTCTCAAAGTCAAGAAAACAGCTGATCGATTTCCTTAATCACTTCTAAAGAAAAATTTTTTATTGCGAGCGATCACTTTACACTTGGCAACTTTGACACTTCACTTGTCATGTTTAGAAGCTTTAATCAAGGAAATGTTTTAGGGGTCGGAAATGTTTTAGGGGTCTTTGACCGGGAACCACCGCAAAACCTGACGACTTCGTTTTTGGGGGCTGTCGTCTGCTAGCTGAGCTCATTGTATGTCATCGACCAGTACAGTATTTGTTATCACCGTGGAGTCGTTTTCACAGGACACTAAAAAATAAAGGAATATTGTTAAAAAGCTAGTTCAGGTTGTAATGACTCGGCCCTACGCCACTGGCGGGCAATACATATACACATTGCCGCCATGTGACTTTCCATCTTGCGTCAGTTGTGACGAACTCCCACCCCACATCGAGTTTTGTCGTGGGATGTCAAGTCGAATGACAAATGGCGAGGTTACCGCATGGCACGGTAGGCTCGGCTACCGGTGGGATAGAGAGAATCCCTACATAAGGTGATCAAACTGAACATTTGATATCGTTTTAGTGTTAACTGTTAAACATTAGTAGGTCCATCGACGATAACCAAGAATCAGGAGTATAGAAGTTTGAAACAGGCAGACGGAATAGAGGAGGTATTCTGCCAGGAAAGCGAAGAATTATTTTTTGGCCAGTGCAATCATCACATAGGATGATTATTAACAATCCGGACGCTCGGATGGATTGGCTTTATGGAGTACTCGCACCATTCACTTCAGGGGCAACAACAAAAGACAAGTAGGTGTTAAATTATTAAGTGAAAATACGCCTTGTGACCTAACTTCGCTTCGTACTTGATGGGACAGTTAGTGCTGTAGACTATATCGAAAAACATTCGCTAATAGAACTTCCTGAGACAATGCTCGTCAAAATCTTGTTGATATGTGCGTGGGCGGTGATAATAAACAGTGAGTTTTCACCGATGAATTTATCAGTCAAACGGTACTGCAGTGCAGCCCTATCAGAAGCCTTGAAGCTGACCTGTGACAGCCGCTACGCCGTGGCAGAGAAGTGACGACGGATTCTTTTATATGACTTATACATCGCAAGCAGTAGTTGGTCGATCTTTTTACGGTTGAGTTGCATTTGAGCGACATTGTGTCCAGTTCGAGAACAGATGATCAAAAGTGAATTAATGCGTTGTTGAGGCTATTTTTTTTTTGCTGTGACATTGTTTGATTGATTAAATTAACACTCTCCAAGATGATTTGAATTTGTACCCATACAATATATAGAAATTAGAAGGGAAATTGTGCACATAAAAGAAAATTCGGTCGGTCGACTCCCCGTAAAACAACCCCAAAGTACGTAAAGACTCATCCAAACGGCGCCATTTAGTGTACAAGTATGTTTTGCGTCGTTATCTGAACTTTCGAAATGTAATAATGAAAACAGATTTCCGTTTTCATCATTAAATTACAAAGTTGTTAGGCGGGCCAGATTGAACCGGTGTGTACCGTTGTGGCATAGTGTAATAGACGCGGAATCATGTCGCCAGCATATTCTAAAGGAGAAGACTTTAAAAACTATGAATACTATCAATTGCTATAACGAGTTTATTAAAACCAAACATATAAAACACGATTTAAATTCAAATAACTTCAATTCTTTGTACGCGTCAAGAGAAAAGGATTTTCAAAAGCACGCAGAAGCTTGTGCTATTCGATTACGCTTTCCATTCAAAATCCCAATTATTATTGATAAATATGCCTGCGAGTACGAACTGCTTTATTTGAACAAGAGGAAGTTATCGGTACCTCAGGAAATAACAATGGCACAATTTCTGCTCATTATATTGAATAAATTGAAATAAGTCATAATAAAGCATTATTTTTGCTTTTTAACAACCATGCATTGGTGCCAATGAGTAAATCCATCCCAGAAATTATGAGCTATATTTTATTTACCTACACCTTTTGCTCGATCGTACATTGTACGGAAACCACGGACGGGTTTTAAGGCCTACGAAGCTAATCACGCTTTTTACCGTTCTAAATTGAATATGAACCTGGAACGAACGAGTGGTCTCTCATAGCACCATTGAATTTTAGCCGAGCCGGAGCATATCTTGTGGCAATTCCAAATGTTCTTACATCGGCCCCGATATGTTCAGTGGTTTAGTGATATTTTTTCTATACATTTAATTTTTGTCTTCTTTTATCTTAAGATATCATTCCAATTCTTTTTTTTTGACGTAGAATATCTCTTTCGCTTCTACTAATCGCGCATGAGTGTAATGGATGGTTTATTTTGCTTGTCTTGTTTTTGGCATTGAGCCGTATTTGATTGAGAATTTGAGTGTTTACTAACAAAATTTGCTTAACACGATAAATTATAAATTGAATTACTTGATTTCGGATTGAAGGAAAATTGAGGGGGTTGAGATAAAAACACAGCATGGTGATCAAGAAAATTGAAATTCCTTTTAGAAAAATTGGAAGTCAGCTCGATTAAACGCATATTGCTACAGCGGCGACAAATAGACATTAATGATTATTCAGTTTAGGAATTTTTTTTAAACAACTGTTTGCTTTAAAATAATCAATAACTAACATAACCCCTTGCATATCAATTTTGTTTCAAATCAACGTGATATTACAAAATAAAAACGGAATTGCAACGGCAGGTTAATAATTGTATTTGAAATATTTGGATCAAAAAACTAATTTTAGTCTACTTCCTTATATTTTTTATATTTCAATAAAAAAAGGAACAACTGGAAATTGAATAGTGTTTGGTTCTTAATTTAATTAAATTTTAATTTACTTAGAAGAGAGTTCTCAATTATAATGGTATCCGTCTTAGAAATAACTAGAACAATTAATTGTCTTCGAATTCATTTTTAACTCTCTAAACTCATGAAAATATTTTTTCCTTTTGGTAAATTAAGTGCAAAATATTGTCTAGATTACTTCATAAAAAAAAAACAATTTTTTTGGGTGGAGCTATGGATAAAAATTTTAACACACTGTATAGAGTAATCTTTCCTGGATATGAAATCCCCATCGTATTTTGAAGCCCTTAAGCAAAGAAAAAACAAAAAATTTCAATCAGATTTTTATTCTTGTATGGGTCATATAAAATGCCTAAATTAAAGGAAATTTTACATATCAGCAATTTATTAATATTTGACATGCAATGAGAGTTTCTCGAACAGAGCCAATATTAAACACCCAAAATAGAAAATTTGCTACTTGCTGTAAATAGGATCTTGAGTGACCCTTCCTATTATGGAATAGTTTAAGGAGCATATAGGAAGAAAAGCAAAAGAACAAACAGTTTAAGAGATTCTGACGGATTTTAATTTTTGTCTGGAAGAAAATACAGAAGTAATGTCAAACATATTCAGTAGTTGTGAGATTTAAGAATTATATACATATATATGAAAAGTCAGTATTATGTAAAAGATATCCTTTGTAAATAACATTGTCCAGATATACCGAAAGTACATTGTTTAGTATTACATTTGTTTCAATAATAATATGAATTACTAAGAACTAATTGAAGAAATCAGCGAATGGCCAGTTTCGCGTCGCGTGCGGTACGCGGTACCTTTGTTTGCCTTGCTTTTTTATTAGCATAGAATTCTTCGGCGTTGACTCAACGTAGAATACTTTTCAGTACCGCTTCGGCAAAATTTGGGAGCGCAAAATGGAATTTATTTTTTTTTTGTGATTGAGTGGAAGAATGAAGAGAATACGGAATAAAGTAAAGTAGGTTTATTTGCCGTATGTTTGAATTTTTAACGCGTTTGAAACGGGCATTTAATGGTGGCTGAAACACGTTATTGAACGTAATCCATTTTAAAGACATGCGACCAAAATCCTCTCCGAACTAGCGGGCCGACAAGCAGCAACCGCGAAATGGATTACGGGTGGACGGACTGGTTGACCGGTTGGTACGGCTCGTTGGCACCGTTCGTTGGCACGACCCAGACTTCACGTCTAGAACCGATGAAAGGTCGGTTCCGATTTCGTTCGAGCGGATGTAGATGGGAAAATCATTACAAGGTCAATTCGCACCCCAGGTGGTATTGAGGTTTTAGGAGCAGCTGTTGTATTTTTCTTGACGTCGGTACGTTTGACGGTGAATTTCTTCAATTTGAGTATAAGCTAAGGTGATAATTTAGGTGATGTTATTGCGCGCCCGTTCTCCTGGCAAATTTCCCGTTCCGCTTTGGAGGAAATTGCAACCTTTTAGCTGAAGATTTTTGGGATCGAGACATTTGCATTTACTTGTGGGTTTTCGTTTTTTTTCGAGCGAGATATTCGTATTTGTCAACCATGGAAGTGAGGTTAGTAATTGTCTAGTATCAGTGAGTTTCGGTTAAATTTATCTTGATTCATCACTCTTAATTTACTTGCGCCTCGCAGCTTCAAATACGAAACATGTGGCAAATCATTCTCTCGATGTTCACTATCAATAACACAATACCCGCGAGCATATTTGTCTAGAAGCATAAAGGCAAAGTTTCAGTCAGCATGGTAAGCCGTGCATTATTAACATAAATAAATTGACTGGTCATTTACACACCGATGAGGTCTCGAATCTATCACACAAACTGCACTTGACGGAAATATTACATCTAACGATGATGAGAAAATTTTTTAGCCTAAAAATTGTACTAACAACCGCAAGCTATTCTATGTCTAGCATTCGTTTTCTCACCGGAAGCCCTAGGGGACCCGGAGCCAAGCATTTCAAATGCAACTAAAGAAAAAATCATGAAAAGAAAAAACAAACAAGAAGCTTTGAAAATGAGAAGCGTATTACCCTATTAAGCGAAGAAATAGAAAGAGTTACCAAAGAAAACGCAAGAGTTACCAGACAAAATGAAGAAATGAAACACCGAATTCAAAATTTAGAGGAAATGAGCTGTAAATTATCAAACGTCAACAAAATTAAAGTGATTAAGCCACAAAGTACGTCCAGACAACAAGAAATAAGACGAGCGAAAATAAAATTACCACGCAAAAAGCTGATTAAACAAATAAACCAACAATACA
Organism: Odontomyia ornata; assembly: GCA_963969285.1. Taxonomy (NCBI): domain Eukaryota; kingdom Metazoa; phylum Arthropoda; class Insecta; order Diptera; family Stratiomyidae; genus Odontomyia; species Odontomyia ornata. The sequence continues at coordinate 254,569,703 of OZ017741.1, forward strand.
AGGTACGAAAAAGAGAACAATCCATGATGCTGATATCATACTAAGCGCGGGAGGAGCAAACGACAGCGCAAACTACTATGCGGTACTTGCTGCGATGAATGACGCTGTGGATATCGAGATGAAGTGCTAAGAAAATATAGGTACGATTTATATTAATGATTCTAGTTATAACTTGATCGAATAGTTAACATCAAAAAATAAGGAGAAGAAGCCAATCAGTGTGTCTGCTGGTTCTCCCATTGAAAATAATAAGACTATTGGAAAAGTTCCTCCAATTAATGTTTTTCGACCGTGTGGAGGGGAGATGGTCCGCTTATTGGCAGCCGAAAATAAGATAAATTATTTCGAAGTAAAGAGAGTTATCGCTGATAAGCTCATAATAAAAACAAAAACACTGGCCCATTTCAAGCTAGCCAAAGATGCTCTAAATAGCTTAAAAGCTCCCCACTTCACATACACGCCAAAGGCGGTGAAAAATCAGGCTTGGACTGTGGATAGAATATAGTTGATCTGCTTGAAATGTTATAGGAAGCAGCACTAGCTGTCGAATTCGTTAGTGAGTAAAATTTTGCTACAATTAAATCAAAATTTTATTACTATTTTATTTGGTATAAATTTCAAACGATAGCAGTCCAAGTGCCCTCGAACACGTAAGGTGCTTGAAGCTTAGAGCTGTGAAGCGGGAGCGTCTCCAAAAACTGAGGTCAACCAGTGGTACAAGTGCCAAAGATTCAGTCATTTCGCTGTCGACTGTGCCATGCACTATCACTGCGTTAAATGTAAAGACATTCATGCCCCGGTGAATCCAAACTGGCAAGCTGGAAAAATCATACTGTGTTAACTGCGATATATAATTCCACCGTAGGCAGTTTGAGAAAGGAAGAGGGAATCCCCGCTATTTCCCCAACCCACAGTTTCCTTGGCTCTTCATCCCAAACCCCTAATAAAATGGTAGTAAATGCTCTCGGGGTCGTATATCGGGTTTACTGGTTCCCTAATAATGGGACAATAAATGCCGAGAAATGGTGATAACTGTAAATACATCTACAGTTATGTTACTAAATCCTACTTACACCTCCTTTGTGGCGGCGTAAGAGGTTGAAGGCGAATCTTCCACGCCTAATAGCGGAATCGACGTAATAACCATGCCGTCGAAATGGAGGTTGAGTAAAGCCCCTGGAAAACCCTAAAATTTTTTGAAACCTGCAGACGGACCTCGGAATGAATTGGATTCTTGGCAACGACCTTGCATTTGGAAAAAGGACTAAGGGATTGAATCCTGAAATGCCAGATCACTCAATAGCCCTGGCGCTGTTTAGGACCTTTTCCAACAGGCCAGTCAATATCAATTAAAAATCCTGGCAATCCAGGAAACAAGCTGGACTGGAAATGATATTGAAGACAAAAGATCGCACACAATATTCAAAATTGGGAAGCCTACTAGAAAATAATAATTTGGAGTGGCCTTCATTGTGGATAGGGAGTTCAACTCGTGCGTTATTAATTTCAAGGCAATTACCGAACGATTGTGTAAGATCCGTATAAAAGCGAAATTCTTCAAAATCTGGCTGATTAATGTTCACGTCCCGACCAAAGAAGAGGACAAAAAAAACGAGGGAAACGTTCTACAATCACCTGGAAAGACTGGTTGACTCATTGCCTACAAATAACACAAAATTCATTATTGGTGACTTCAACGCTAAGGTTGGCAATGAGATATTTCATCGGGAAACAAAAGGAGGATATAGCCTCCACGATGAAACAAATGACAACGGCCAGCGCCTGGTCGCTTTTACTTGTAGCAGAAATCTAGGCATGCCTTCGACTTCCTTCCCACATCGACGCATTCACAAAATTACATACAAAATGACAACCAGATCGATCATGTTCTGATCCAACAACGTTGGGCCTCAAGCATGCTTGACGTCCGTACATACTGATGAGTCAATTGTTACTCAAATTAGCCTATCGATATCGTATGTCAATGGCATATTCGACGAAGATAAGCCCGCTACAAAAATTTGACATCGAAAGGCTCAAAACAGCGTCTGTGGCCGAAAATTACATGGAGACCCTTGACAACCAGCTGGCTCCCATCTTATCAGACGCATTGTTAAAGACGAACAATGAGTTCTGGACGGAAGTGAAAGCTGTTATTAAGAGCATGGCAGAACAGACAACCGGATATGAAGCCAAGCGCAAGAGAAATGTTTGGTTCGTCGCTGAGTGCCTGAATGCGTTAGGCCAAAAGAATCAGGCATACAAAGATTACGCAGGTAGGAAAAGCAGGACGAAGAGAGCACACTATGAAAGTCTCAGAAGAGTAGCGGATAAGATAATTTGAATTAATAAAATAAAATACTATGGGGACCAACAACACAAAACAAACATACAAAGTTGTGAAAAGGCTGAAACGTGGTTATCAACCAGAAACCACGCTCTGTCGTGATGACATCGGCAATATCAGCAGTGATGGAACCAAGATTAACGAAAGCTGGGCGTCATGTTTCGAGAGCCCAAAAGAATAATAAAGCGCCAGGCATCGATGAGATTCCAGTGGAGCTCATCAAATATGGTGGGAGCAGTGTTCATGAAGCTATCACCAAAGTCATCCAGCACAAGCTGGTCATGGGGAAACTTGGTGCCCTACGGAAGCCTTGTATACATGACGCGGAAAAGATGGGTGCGATAGTGCGGGGACTCTTCCCCGCCCATCCCGTCCATGTTGACGCTGTCCATGGTGAAACAGCAGTCGAGTGCCCACTCTTCACACAGCTGGAGCTGGAGGAGGCAGTCCTCTCATTGCAAACGAGGAAGGCTCCAGGTCCAGATGGTGTTCCAGCTGAGGTGTTGCGGCTCGTCTATCGCCATTGTCCTGACTTGCTGCTAAGCACATTCAACGCTTGCCTACGGGACGGGGTTTTCCCGGTACGATGGAAGGTGGCGTGGCTCGTGCTGATCAGCAAGGGGTCTGCATACCGCGCGTTATGCATGCTAGACACGGATGGGAAAGTGCTAGAGAAACTCATCGAGGGAAGACTCACTGACGCGATTCGTGCTGCTGGGGACCTATCTCCTCGGCAGTACGGCTTTAGAGCAGGACGTTCTACCATTGATGCAATTGCAGAGGTGGTGAGCGCGGTCCAAAAGGCGGAGGCATATAGTCGCACCAAGCGATGGATCGTCCTGTTGGTGACACTCGACGTTAGGAATGCCTTCAACTCCGCTAGATGGGTGGATATTCCGGATACGCTGGAAAACTCTTTTCAAGTTCCAGAATATCTAATGCGGCTTTTGAGGAACTACCTTAAGGACCGAAGCCTGCTCTACGACACGACACAGGGTCAACGAAGGATGGAAATTACATCGGGTGTTGCCCAGGGACCTATCCTTGGTCTGGACCTATGGAACGTGTCTTACGACGGGCTACTAAGACTTGAGATGCCAGATGAGTTGCGCTTGGTCGGCTATGCGGATCATGTTGCGGCTCTGGTCGCTGGGCGCACCGTTGAACAAGCGCAACTTAGGCTAGGTATGCTAATGCACCGAGTGAGGGACTGGATGACTGCTCGCGGGCTGAGTTTAGCACTGGAGAAAACCAAGTGGTCATCTTGACAAAAAAGAGAACCCCCTAGAGTAAGGATGATCAGTATTGGAGACATACAAATCGAATCGAAGCCAGCGGTGAAGTACGTGGGGCTACTGATCGACTCGAAGATAAGTTTCTCTGAGCAAATCAGGGCAACGGCTGAGAAGGCTGCTTCGGGAATATCGGCTCTGAGTCGACTTAAGGCCAACGTAGGGGGGCCCAGCCCATCAAGAAGACGCCTCTTGATGAGTGCTGTAGGGTCAGTGCTACTGTACGGAGCAGAGGTATAGGGCGACGCTCTCAGCAAGGAGGTATACAGGAAACGTTTGGCACGGGTACAGAGAAGAGGAGCACTGAGAATTGCATCTTCGTATCCAACAGTCTCCGCCTCGGCCGTGAGAGTGATTGCAGGCGTGATACCTATCGCCCTCCTTGCTAGAGAGCGCCGCGCTATTTACCTGCGCCGAAACGAGGATGCGAGGAAGACAGTTGTCCGCGAAGAGAGATAGCGCTCGCCCAACGATTGGCAGTAGTCTTGGGTGAATTGCATGAAGGGAAGGTGGACTGCGCGCCTCATCCCGGATGTGAGACCGTGGCTAAATCGAAGGCATGGTGAGACTGACTTCTATCTGACCAAGCTTTTGAGCGGGCACGGGTGTTTTCAGTCTTACCAACACAAGATCGGTAAGTCACGGTCTCCCGACTGTCGGTTTTGCTCAAGAGAGGAGGACAATGCCTGTCACACATTTTTTGCGTGTACCAAATGGGTCAGGCTGCGAAAGGAACTTTACAGAGAGACGGGGAGCTCACCCCGGATAATATAAATGCGGTAATGCTCGAATCGGTTGACAAATGGAACCAAGTGGCACATTATGCTCGGGCAGTCCTACAATATAAAAGAGACTCACAGCAGCCGGGCGCGCTGGGGCTGAGGGATCGCTCTTCAGTAATCTCTCTTCCCCTCTTCCCTCCCGCTAGGAAAGGGATTCCCCAGCTTGAAGGCGCTCCACGGCATAACAAAACGAGACCTGGCTCGAAGTAATGTGTCAAACGGTTCCAGGCTGGGTTCTCAGGTTGACAGGGGAGGTGTTTAGTGGATATTCCAGTCGCGCATGGGAGTCCCACACTCAGTGCATAAATAGCATTCACCTCTCTACTACAAAAAAAAGTCATCCAGCATATATGATAACAAGAACATATGCCAAAAGAGTGGAGTCAATCAATTATATTCCCTATCCACAAAAAAGTGACAAGTTACAGTGCGAAATTTATAGAGGCATATCACTTACTTTGTACGGCGTAAAAAATATTTTCAGATCTCTTAGAAAATAAAATCTGATCATGCACCAACAGTATTGTTGGGGAGTTTCAAGGTGGTTTTAGGGCAAGTAGATCGACAACAGACCATTTGTTCACAGTCAAATACTTGAAAAATGCTTGGAGTTCAACATAGAGGTTCACCAAATTTTTTTTGACTTTCAGCAAGCATATGACAGTATCGATCGTAACGAACTGTACCAAATAATGCTTTGCTTTGGCGTTCCAGCTAAGTTGGTCAGTCGTAGCAAAATGACAATGACGTTGAGGACCTCCTTAGTCCGCATCAATAACCAACTCACCGATGCCTTTGAAACAAATATTGGACCAAAGCAGGGAGATGGGCTGAACCCATTGCTGTTCAATTTGGCTCTGGAGTACGTCATATGGAAGCGACATGTCGATGCACAAGGTACATTACGGTACAAGTCGAGCCAAGTAGTTGCCTATGCGGATGATATCAACATTTCGTCACGGGCATTAACAACCACCAAAGAACTCTTCCTGAAACTTGACAGCGAAGCAAAACTAGTAGGACTACAGATCAATGAAAATAAAACAAAGCTCATGACGCAGTCAAGAAAAGATACCTCAAATACACAAAATACCAAATTTGTCGTAAACAGTATCAAAAATATGAGCAAATCTGTGTATTTAGGCGCCAAAATAACGAGAACCGGCAGTGAAAAGGATGAAATACGCCGAAGAATACAGCTCCTTGATAATATCTTTTATTCAGTATTGGCGACCTTGAAGACTAGCTACATACACAGGAAAAGAAAGGTCCAAGTACATGAATCTGTGATAAAGCTTGTGTTATGCTCTGGGTGTGAAACGTTGACCCTAACCCAAGCATCCGCAAATATATTGAACGCCTTTGAGCGATGGGTCCTGAGACGAAAAAACGGAGCAAAGCTAGACGGGGAACAATGGTGAATTCGATACAGCCATGAGCTGTATGAAGTTTTTCACTAGCCGGAGGTCTCAACTATTGTGAGACTGCGGAAGCTGCAATGGGCTGGATACATGAATCGTATGGACGAACAACGGATACCCAAGAAGGTATTCTTTGGCAGAACTGAAGGCCGGAGGCCAGTGGGGAAACCAAGGAGATGCTGGTCTGACTATGTTGACGAAGACAGTTCATCGCTGCTCGGATTTCAGAATTGGAGGACGCGGTCGATGGATCGAGACGGTTGAAGTCGATATTTGCGGGATACGAAGGCCCGAGAGGGCTATAATGCTATTAAAAAGAGCAACTGCGGTATTTTTGGTGATCTAGCATCATATCAAGGATGCCCCAATAGTAAGATGTAAAAGTAAAATTTTTCCCAAAACAAACCCAAGTACATCGCAATCTCTTACATTTCGACTTCATCAAGCCCAGAGTATCATTTGTGCTTGTAGCTGGCGGACTTAACAACAATGTTAATAATGTGGATTATTTATGTGGCAATAATGAGCTGGTAATCGAAATTTACCAAACGTTTGAATCTCTTTCGGGAAGAATAAATACGCGAGATCAAACAATCAATTTCATATCGACGTGACTATCTCCTTGAATTCACTGTAATAGATCCGAGCATGTGCACATAGAAATCAGCACCATAACACGCTCACAAGGAAAACGCTATTGCCTCACATTCGTCGACCGATAGTCACGATGGCCCGAAGTGGTCCGTATAGAAGATCAAGAGGCAGGGACAGTCGCACAAGCATTCTGGGAAAATTGGATCGCATGTTATGGCTCTCCGCATTGAATCGCACCTTTTGAGTTGCTAAACCACCTAGTGGGTACCACACACCTAAATACGATTGCTTGCTACCCAAAAAGAAATGGCAAGATGGAACGATTCCACTTCAGCCTTAAGGCCACTATTCGATGCCATCAAAACGACTAATGGACAAAAATTGAACCAGATGTCATCATGGGTATACGCACAAGCCACCGCGAGAACTTGGGATACTCACCGGCTGAACTTTTTTAAGGCTAGCCGATATGTTTCTTTGGCAAATTTTTCACCCCGGCACCATCCAATCACGAACCGATCGGTTTTATCAAGGTCTTGCAAAGACGCGTCGAGCTGATTCGCCCAAGGCCCATCACTCATCACGGCCCACGCGCTCCATTTGTTTACAAGGAGATTGTAACGTCTACACCCGACAATGAGAACTGTCACGAAGATCAGAGCGACAAGTTTGCTTCTTCGATGGCTATCAGGTCAGTTTCCAGTAAAAACAATACGCAGGCATGCACACACAACACATATATATGTCTCAGATGTATTCACACATAGCAACGGCGCATCTTTGGTTCTTATCCAATTTTTCATATTTGCTTTACCTATTATATTAAGGTCTACCATATGCATTTTTTGTTTTTATAACCCTTCGATAATTGCCATTGAGACCCAATAAGCAAAAATTGTACACGTTCACGTCATAATTACATTGTGATTCACCAATGCCAAGGGGGTACTGTAGCATTCACTACATTAAAAAAATTGTTAAATGGAACCTCATTTGAACAAGCGGAGAGTACAAAATCCACAATACTACATTCACAGCCCTACAATCGGATAAATAGAATCATTTTCGGCAAACGAGAGAGAGAGATAGATTCTGACAGTTCTCGATTGAACACGACGCGTTGCAGTACACCCGGTTTCATTTATTCTCAAATTAAAGCTTATACAAATTCACTCACACTTAATTTTACTTGCCATTTATCATGCACCTTAACCCACTCATTCAAAATGGATGTTGTGCACGGTACTTTAAAATTATTAGAAACACCAATGCTGTATTTTTGTTAAAAATTAAAAATGTAACCTTCTCCTCCGTCACAGATATGTCGATACTCTCCAACCCCTAATGGTGTGCTCAATAACGCGATGGAAAGCACCGATCCTTATCGATAAGAAAGCTGTACCAAATTATTTCGATGGCCCTAACCTCTAAAATACTTCTCTTCATTAAATTGCTTTAATGTCTTTAACTTGGAGATTTGAGCTAGAAGCAAAATTGATCACAGCCTGTGTTGGCGCTTGTGGGCAATGATGCAAGTCTAACCAGGTTAGTTGCTTGCATTTACTCAAGTATTCCAGTGATACTTCAGTCACGAGTCGACAACTGCTAAAGTGGAGTTCCACCACTATATTTATTGCGCTCGGACAAGCACCAATTTGAGCCACACCGGCATAAGTAATGCGTTGACATGACGATAGATCTAAGTCGCTCAAAGCTTGAAGTCCTTAAGTTATATAATGAAGTGCAACAGCGGATATATTAGTTTCGGCTACCTTCTACACTTTCAAGTATTGCAATCGTGACTTCGAACCTGATAAGCCTGGTCTAGAATATTTTGGTGGCAATAAAATTACACTGATGGTTGCATCAGATATCGGGAAAGTTTTTTTAGGAAATAAATCCATCGTCATCGTAAATATGGTAAATACCTTTATGATGATTTCTTTCTTCCTCTCAACTCGTCAACGCCCAACAGAGGTTCAAGATTTGATTGAGGTTAGGTTGCCCAACACTCAACTTTACTTTGGCCAGCCGCTCGCGTTCCAAATAAATTATCAACTAATATAAAGACATAAACAGCTTGGTTTTATTGAAACTAGGTTTACCTTTTTCTGCCGGCAGAAAAAATACTTGTTTAGAATACTCTTCAAAGAAATAAGTAATATTCGTGGCATCTATGACTCCACACTAAGAAAAATGTTCAATTCGCTGATGACAGCTCGTCAATCCATTAATCGACGACAAAACGCAAAGAACAAAGCCGCAACGTCTCGTGGCGGTTTCCGGATAGAAGTCTGTCAATCCGACACTTGTTGGAACGATTGAGGTCGCCAGATTGCCGAATGCTAGATCCCTCTCCGAAACCAAACCGCAAATTATAAAAGTCCGTTAACATTTTCATATTACTAGCATTCAAATTAAACCAGACCTAACATCCGTAAGTAGAAACTGTCTAAGCAAAGGGGAATATTAAGTGCTTATGTCTGCACTAAGGGTGAGCTGTAAGCTTAAATCTTTCAGTCAATTTCCTTTCTACCTAATGCCTTGTCACTGATAATAATGTAAGGATTAATATCAAAATAATGCATTTTAAATACTACTAGTGGCATCTCTGACGAACTATGTGTACCTACCTGCCTGTATCATATGACAATAAATTTAGTCTTCGACAAACCACCACGGGAATTTCATTAGGTTATGGGCCCAGTCCCATTTTAACGAAATATCAAGTATTTTTATTGTGCGGAAGTAATAACGTCGATCTCGGCGTACTTAGTAAATGTACTAAAACTCAAAGGACGTGAAAATTATGACAATTAGGGGTTCGCAACAATCAATTTTTTGTTACTTGAGGGTATTGACATTTAAAATGTGCCGGCGACTATCAGTGTAACTGAGATGAAGTAAGCCAAAGCTAAACTCGTAATGACTATTAACTGTTCGTAATATGTACATATCAATAGTGAGACTACAGTGGATGATATGTGGAATAAATTGAAACATTTGTTTGATGACACGGAATATCAACGAAAAATAAGTTTGCTTCGAACATTGATTTCAATACGTCTCGATAACTGTGAATCCATGACATCCTATGTATCTCAAATGGGCGAGACAGCACATAAATTGAAGGGGACAGGTTTCGAAATCACAGACTAGTGGATTGGACCATTACTTTTGGCTGGACTTCCAGATAAGTATTCATCGATGATAATGGCGATAGAACATGCTGGATTCACCATTAGCGCTGACGTCATAAAAACAAAGTTACTTGATATGTGTTTGGAGGTTGGCACTACCAGTACGGACTCTGCATTTTGGACAAAACAACAGCGGCCACAATGTGGCAACATTAACCGCAAACCAATGTCAACGCCAAATGATATGTAAGCCAGCAGTAAGCAAATAAAGTGTTATAATTGCAAGAAAATCGGCCATTACAAAAATAAGTGTCCTGAATTAAAAGCAAATTAACAATTGAATATTTTTAGTGCGGCATTTTTCAACGGCTGTTATAGCACAGAAGACTAGTACATCGATTCAGGTGCAGGCGCATACATGACGTCAAATCAAAATTGTTTATTCCAACTAGACTAGTGCACGAAAACAAAGAAATCCTAGTGGCAAATCAAACGACGGTGCCTGTAGTTAGTGTTGGTGAAACACATATAACGACATACGTAAACAGTTCTCAGTATGATGTGATTGTGAAGAATGTATTGTACATACCTAATCTTACGACAAACTTATTGTCCGTAAGCCAACTTGTACAGGATTATCCATTTCGTGGTAGGAAAGTATAACCCTGCCATTTGACATCTGTCAGAATCAAATGTCATCTAAAGCATGTTTTTTTTAGAAATATGGATCGTTTAATAGTCAAAGAATGCATTAAAATTATTAAATTTTATTATGAAAATGGTGATTCTGCTGTATCAACATTTATGGCTTTACGAACCGATTACGGTCGACATAATCGACCTACACAGCAAACAATTTCGAACACAGTGAGAAAATTTGAAGAGACTGGATCGGTTATTGATATTGTAAGACCTGTGCATCATCGCAACATTCGTTCTGCTGAAAATATCGCTGTCGTTGCTCAAAGTCCAGAGAAAGACCCGATTTTGTCGATTCCTCGACGTGCTCAACATTTGGGCTTATCTTAAGGCTCATTGCGGCGGATTTTGCATTTGGATTTGCATCTCCATCCGTACAAAATCCAATTCACTCAAGAACTTAAGCCTCAAGACCATACACAATGCAGAATGTATGCAAATTTGGTGATTGAACAGCAAGCCATTGGTAACGATTTTTCGAACAAAATGTTCATTAGTGATGAGGCTCATTTTTCGCTCAGTGGTTACGTAAATAAACAGAATTGCCGCATATGGGGCTCTCAAAATCCTCAGGTGATCGCAAAAAGGCCTTTGCATCCGGAAAAAGTGACTGTTTGGTGTGCATTATGATCTGATGGTGTTATTGGCCTGAATTTTTTTTGAAAATGATCAAGGAAGAGCCATTGCAGTCAACTCTGACTACTATGGACGGATTTTAACCGATTATTTTTGGAGCGAAATTGAAGATTATGATCTGGAGAACACGTGGTTCCAACAGGACGGAGCCACAAGCCACACAACACAGGCTAATCGAGCACTTTTGCAAGAGAAATTTCCAGGACGCGTAATTTCGAGATTGAGTGATGTTAATTGGCCCGCAAGATCCTGCGACCTAACACCTTTGGATTTCTTTTTATGGGGCGATGCAAAAGATCATGTTTACGTGAAAAATCCTCAAAATCTTGAGCAATTGAAAACCAATATTCGTGAAGTTGTGGCCGAGATATTGCCGGAAGTGTGCCGAAAAGTCATTGAAAATTACCTCAAAAGGATTAAGGCCTGTAAGAGTTCCCGTGGAGGACATTTGAATGATGTTGTGTTTTACGTATAATGGCAAGGTTTAATCTTTATACTGATTAAAAAAATTTTGTTTCCATTTGAATATTTTATGTGTTTTCTTTGGCTTTACTTTCCCAAGCGTAAAATGGATAACCCCTTAGTTAATGGCAATAGAGTAGCGTTCAAAACGAATGTCTGTTTGATATACAACCAAGTGAATGAGCTCATTGGTACAGCAAATTTGATAAATGGTCTGTGCAAGTTAAATACAAAAAATTCGAGAATTCATTATCGGCGATGTCAACATGGCGTAAAAGGTTAGGACATATAAATTGTAAGTCCTTGCAGAAAATGAAAGAAGGTGCTTTAGTAAGGGTTTCTTTTGACAAGAAAGCTGACATACAAATACAGAATTGTGAAGTGTGCTGTGAAGGAAAACAGACACGTTTCCCTTTCCCATCAGCTAACCATAGAATAGTGTAATTACTGGATGTAGTACACTCAGATTTATGCGAGCCGATGATGACTTAGTCAACTGGTCAAGCAACGTATTTTCTCCTGTTTGTGGATGATGCCAGCAGAATGACTTTTGTCTACTTCTTGAAGGAAAAGAACCAGGTATTCCAGCATTTCAAAGAATTTCGAGGCTTAGTGGAGAATCAAACCGGAAACAAGGTAAGAATATTGAGGACCGGCAATGGAGGTGAATTCTGTTCGCGCGAGATGGAGAGTTACTTAAAACAGGTTCGTATTGTCCATCAGAAGACCAATCCTCACCCTCCAGAGCAGAATGGGCTCTCGAAGAGGTTCAATAGAACTGTAGTTGAACAGGCAAGATGCTTGTTGTTCGAAGCGAACCTCGACAAAAGTTTTTGGGCTGAAGCAGTTAATACTGCAGTATATTTAAAAAGTACAACGCCAACCGCCAGTTTAGATATGATAACACCTTTTGAAAAGTGGACAGGTGAGAAACCAGGCCCAAGCCACTTCAGAATTTTTGGCAGTAAGGTAATGGTGCATGTTCCCAAAACACAAAGACTAAAATGGGATAAGAAGGCTGACAAATTGATTATAGTTGGGTATCCAGATAAAGAAAAAGGATACAGATTATATAACCAAAAAAATAAAAAAATTACTACGAACAGAGATGTCATTATAATGGAGAAAAAGGAGTCGAACACAGTTAGGATAATAGCAAATAATTGTGAAGAAAATTCAGAGAAAGATGAAAACTTAGAAGATGATGAAAGTTTATCAGTAAATTCTGTTTCAGATCCAAATGATCCAACATACATTTGTGAGTCATTGATTTGCGAAGATGATTCTTATCGATCTATGATTGAAGAAGAGTCTATCATAGAGGATGAAGTTCAGATGGAGCTGGATACTAAACGTAGGAGAAAGCCAGTAGAAAGTATGGTATAACTAATCGATGTATTCTAGGCAACCTGGAATCATGCGATGAAGAAATCAGTTATGAAGCTGCATTGAATGGACCAGATAAGGAACAGTGAAGGCAGGCGATGACAGAAGAACTGAAGGCTATCAACGACAATCAAACATGAAGATTTGCGGATAGAAAAGAAGCTGATAGAGTCATGCAGTGTAAGTGGGTATTCAAAAAAAAATTCATAAGTGATAATAGTGTGCGGTATAGGGCAAGATTTGTCGCAAAAATTTCTCCCAAAAAGAAGGCGTGGACTATTCTAAAACATACTCACCAGTGCTTCGTTACTCTACATTAAGACTTTTATTTGCTTTAAGTGTGAAACTTAACTTTGAAATTACTCACTCAGATGTAACTACAGCATTCCTTAATGGTTTTCTACATGAAAATGTCTATATGCAAGTGCCGCCTAGTTTGAATTGTAAAGAAAATTGTGTTCTCAAATTAAATCGTGCAATTTATGGTTTAAAACAATCAGCCAGTGCTTGGAATGAAAGAGTTAATGATTGTTTATTAAAATTGAATTTTATTAAGTGAAAGTTAGAACCATGTCTATGTATAAAAAGTGTAAAAAGGAGCAGATCTTAATAGCACTATACGTAGATGATTTTTTCATTTTTTCAAACAGTAATAACATGGTTAAGAAATTGAAAACTAATCTAATGACAAAATTTAAAATTAAGGATTTGGGGCAGTTAAAACAATGCTTGGGTATGAGGGCAAAAATGTATAAGAATGGCTGTATTTCCTTAGATCAAGGAAAGTTTGTTGATCATTTTTTAAGTAAATTCAATGTAATGTTGTTGATACTCCCATTCAAAGTAACCTCAAACTAGAAAAAGATGTAGATTTTTGTTAGCAATACCCATATCAGCAATCAAAAGGTAGCTTAATGTAGTTAAGTGTTTTAACTCGCCCCGATATTTCTTACAGCGTGAGTTACTTGAGCCAATTTAATAATTGTTATTCCCATACTCATTGGGCGTTTCAAGGCTCCGCATGACTAGCTTAACTGTGAAAACTTTATGTGATGAACTCAGTGCTTTGCACAATAAATGTTCGGTTGCGTATAATGAGATTGCTCCCTTGCTCCAGTTTGCTGACACTTTATCTGCGCATCCTCTAACTGAGACGAGCCTTGAGGCTCGCGATGTGTCGCAGCCTTCCGCACCAGATCTTCCTTCATCGGGGGAGAATACTAGAATAACATTAGATAATGCTCCTGCTATAACAACGAGAAGTAAAACGCAAGCTAAACCTGCAACAAAAAATAGCGCTAACCTGTTGACCAGCAATGATTCAGAGGTTGTATTTCAATCATCACCTGGACCCTCATCTTCTCGTCGAGGGGCTATATCGAAAAATCAGCCCACTTCACCCAACACTCTTTTAACGGTTATTCAACCAACGCCAGTAGCTGATGTTTCTAATTCCGTTTTTAATCTGCCAGCACCACAGAAAATTCCATCTCTTCATCTCGTGGCGCCGCCAAAGCAAATATTTATATCTCGTCTGGCTTATGAAACATCGACAAATGACATTTGTGATTATGTCTCAACGAAATTCGGACCTTCAGTAAAGATAATCAGCTACCACAAACTGACAAAAGACAACATTGAGGGAAGAGTTAAAGCTTCCTTAAAGCCATTTGTAGTGAATAAAGAGTTTCCATAAAGTCCGTGCAGGACCGCAGCGATGTTCTGCTGCCTCGGCAGAGAAAGGTGTTGATTCCTGCCGAGAATGCCCTCGTCCGGAGACGCGTGAATGCGCTGGCAGGCTAGCATTTTCGTCGTGTGGAAAGCTCTCTTCCGAAACATTAACAACCGGTCACCCTACAACTTCTTCAAATATGAATTTAAATTTTGATATTCAAAACACTTCTCGTAGCTTCAATCTTTATTATCAAAATGTACGTGGCATGCAAACCAAGCTGAAAGCTATTAAAATTGCCTCTTGCATTTCCGGCGATGATTTCATTTGTTTTATAGAAACCTGGCTAACTCCTGATATTACCAGCAGTGAAATTTTTCCACTATATGATAACTACCGAACTGATTTCAGGTAAATCTGACGGTGGTGGTGTACCTATTGCTACTCATAAAGCCTTAGACAGCAAACTCTGCTCTGACTTTTCACCATCTCTTCCAGTAGATGCATCACTGTCTTAATCAATATCTCTCAAGCCGTGAGTTTAGTATTGCTTTGCGTGTATATCCCTTGTAATGCTCTTTTTCGCGATTACAACCGTTTTTTCTCTGAATTATCTTCGTATATCTGTAGCATCAACCCTTTATACGCTATGATCCCAAATGCAAACAATCAACTTCTCGATTTCTTCCTTACTACCAATCCTGCCTCTATCTCCTCGATCACGAAATTCCCCTCCGAATAAGTAAAACCTGATCCCCACCATCCTCCGCTTGAGGTTCGTTTATGTTTTCTTGCACCTCAGTCCAAACGCACTCCTTTCTCCCCAAGATTTAATTTCCGCAAAGCCAACTATGCTGCCATTCAGCTTGAGCTGGATTATATTGACTGGGACTCAATGCTACAGAAGCTAGATGTCAATACAGCGCTATCAACTTTCTATGGGAATTTCAGTAGTATAATTGCAAACCATGTACCTATCTGCCGATCCCCCCGGAAAAGAGCACCGGCTGGTTTTCCGCTGAAGTCTCAGACGCTCTCTATTTGAAGGACCAGGCGCGCAAAAAACTTCATTATTCCAAATCTAACACTGACCTCACCAACTACCGACTGCTTCGTAAAGAAGCCAAAAAAGTGGTTGAGAACGCAATGCGATCTTATTATTATATGATTGAAACATCATTGCAATCTAATAGTCCTAAGCCCTTTTGGACATACGAACATTCTCTGAAAACAACATCCCATATTCCTAATATCTTCTCATGGCGTAATTGCCAAGCTTCTGATGGGCAAGCTATCTGTGATCTTTTCGCTCAATTTTTTTTCCTCCGCATTTAAGGTTTCGAGCCCCACTATGTACTCATCGTGCCCTTCTCCTTCCCATATTATGAATCCTATCGTGACCTCTCCATCAGAAATTGAAAATGTACTGCTTACCTTTGACATTAATGGTGGTCCAGGTCCTGATGGAATACCAAATCTGTTCGCGAAGTCATTATCTTCTTCATTACTTACCCCACTATCAATTATTTTTAATATAAGCCTTTCTTCCTCCTGCTTCCCTGACGTCTGGAAGCATGTTAACATCTTTCCGATCCATGTCTTTGCTGTCTTGTTTTGGCAAGCTCCTTGAGAGAATTTCGCATAGCAGAATGTACGATGATATCAGTATCCTCTTTGCAAATGAACAACATGGCTTCATTAAAGGTCGTTCGACAGTAACTAATTTGTTAGAACCTACGAATACCATCTTTCTTGCTTTCGACAAGAGCCAACAAGTCGATGTGATATACACCGATTTTTCCAAAGCCTTTGACAGTGTTGATCATGGCCTTTTGGCTAACAAACTCCGACCTTTCCGCGTTTCCGACTCTGTCCTCTCTTGGATCTTATCCTTCTTATCCCATCGCTCCTGCACCGTTACATGGAATAATTTTTTTTTCGTCGGGCTCATTGAGCCCAAAATCTGGTGTTCCTCAAGGATCAATTTTAGGCCCTTTGCTATTCAAAATTTTCATAAATGATTTTCCTTGTCCTCTAATTGTCTTCTTTACGCTGATGATTTGAAAATTTATCGTTCCATTTACTCCAGCAAAGGCTGCTCATACCTCCAAAATGATCTTGACAATCTCCAAAATTGGTGTCAAGGTAATTTACTTCCTCTTAACATTTCAAAATGTTGTCACATGAGATTCACCAACAAAATTCATCCAGTTTTATATGAATACCAGATTGATGAATCGCTGCTCGCACTTGTGGACACATTTAAAGATTTGGGAGTGGTATTTGACCCAGGTTTGAAATTTAACATCCATGTTTCATCCATAACCACTAGAGCTTCACGTATCGCTGGTTTTATTTTACGATCCTCTTGCAAGTCTTTTAGTATTTCAACCAGCGTCCATCTATTTGTACTTCTAGCCCGGTCAATCCTTGAGTATGCCTCCTAGGTATGGTCTCCTCACTATACCAATCTATCGGATGCTGTTGAAACTGTACAGCGTAAATTCACACGATCTCTATTCTACAAATATAACCTCACTTACTGCCCCTACGTTGAGCGCTTACAGATCATAAACATTCCATCACTCAAAAATTGGAGAGAATTTCTTGACCTGTACTGCTTATTTAAATTATATCACGGTATTCTTTCATCCAACCTTCGTGAAAAGCTTTATATACGTCCCACCTCAAGGACGCGTTCAACTGACATATTCTTTGTGCCCTTTGCTCGTACCGATATTTATTTTCATTCATTTTTTGTACGCGTATCACGTCGTTACAATGAGCTCCAGCTGGGTCCTCTGCCACATTCCTTAAACGCTTTTAAAAGCATATTACATAATATTCTGCTTAGCTTCCAATAGTTTATCCGTATTTTATATTCTTGTTATTTTTTTCTTAATATAACTTTGTTTATTCGCATGTATTGTATTATATTTCATTACATACTTTGAAATGAGTTTACGAATCTGTGAAGTAGTGTAAATAAATAAATAAAACGCATCCTAAGATACTTATGTAATTATATTGTACACATAATGATAATCAAGGTGCTCAGAAGTTATCAGGAAACCCGTCAAAGAACCAAGCATACACTCGTAGATGTGCGCCATCATTTTGTTAGAAAAGCGGCAGCTAACAATCTCATTAAGATTGTTTACCTGCCAACATCTGAAATGCCGGCAGACTTGCTGACCAAGGGATTAAGTAGCGTAAAACATAACGATTTTGAACAGAGGTTAGGTATTCAAAGCATTGTTTGATGGATTATTATATATTTGATGATTTGCTTCTATAAGTTCTGATAAGATACATATGTACCAAAGTTTGAATTATTTTATAAGTGAAGATGTTAGGATTAATATCAAAATAATGCATTTTAAATACTACTAGCGGCATCTATGACGAATTATGTGTACTTACGTGCGTGTATCATATGACAATAAATTTAGTCTTCGACAAACCACCACGCGAGTTAAATTAAATAATACTCTAGCCTTGATTTGAAAAGTAATATTCAAGACTATTCATTTGCTGCTCTTTACGCTAACCA
The DNA here is from genome assembly GCA_963969285.1 of Odontomyia ornata. Taxonomy (NCBI): domain Eukaryota; kingdom Metazoa; phylum Arthropoda; class Insecta; order Diptera; family Stratiomyidae; genus Odontomyia; species Odontomyia ornata. The sequence continues at coordinate 254,587,687 of OZ017741.1, forward strand.
TATTTTTAAAGTGATTAAAAACCATGTGAAATATTTAGGAAAAATTTTTCGAAAGCCACATTTTTGTGCATTTCACAAATTTCAATAATTGTGGCTCATATACAGGCAGTTCCGTAAAAAATTGCTATGCCACCTGAAGGGACGGAAGATTTCAATACTTTATAATTCAATAAAAACAACAAAAAAAGTTGAGCTAGTATCATTTGGGATAGCATTGCTAAAAGCGATATGTACAATAATTTATTATTTGAAATTCAGCCGTTATTAATTTATTCAACACTATAAAGGCACATTAAAATTGTATACGCCACAGAATATTCATCTCAGCTTAAAAATTTTATCATGTCCAAGAATCACAACAGCCCGCGACCTACATGCATTTTTCAGTATATTACATATTCTCATACGTACATACATATATTAATGCATTCTATCTTTATATATGACCTTATATCATCTGCATGTTAAACTATACGAATTACTGGAATTTTAACAACAGACAACCGTTACCATGTTCTTGTCGCGGAAGCATCTTCGCACGCAACATATTTAGCTTAAATTATGACATGCTTTCACATAACGACGTGGACGGTAACGTATGATGTACGAGAACATCCCACCAATACTCCAAAGCGCGCAGATATTGCAATTTACTCAATTACGGGAATTGCCACCGGCATAATTCAGTCAAAAATTCAGCTCACAGTCCAAGTGTAAATCATTGTGTATGAGCGTTTCAGGTTCCGGTAATAACAGCCTTCGATCCTTGTCATTTCCTTCCTTCGTACGCACCAAAAAATCAAAATATATCAACGAATGTGTTGTGAGAGACATATAGAGCCTGTAAAACTTCCTAACGGAATTAATTAACATGATTTCATTGCAACAGGTGATTCACCTATTATTGATGTGTGTATGGATGTGATGTGAGTTAGAAATTCGCCGCATAAAGTTGGCCAAGGATAACATTCTAATATACTCAAAGGGAAATTTTATTGAATACAATTCCACTCAATCCGAGACACTCGGCAGGATATGTTGGGAAGTATTGTGTCTAGGGAGAGTGCCCTGCATTGCCATGTATTTTCATTCAACTATTTGAAAAGAGGTGGTGCTGTTGCTGGATAATATTCTTGGAATTTTATTACTTTCTCGGTAATAAATGTCCTGGGAGTTATTTCAGTTGAATCCAGCAATAAATTCTTCAATAAAAGTTAAAAAGCAGCTTCTATTATTTCATAAAAATGGAACTATGAAGTTAAATTTATACTTGATTAGTAATATTTTTGAATAGAGAGAATAGAAGGTATGTAAATATGAAGGAAATAAATACATACTCGTTCACATAGAGAGCTATTTTATCAACTTACGAGATGCTTGCATTGAAAAGCACATAAATGTTAAATTTAAAAGTTGAACGTGTCTAGGCTTGATAAAGTCACCATCTTGTTTTCACGCTCCTGGTTAATCAATGTATATTTTCGTAGAAATTTTAGAAAATGTCTGACAGTAATTTAGTGAATAAGGGCAACGGCAGCTATTGCAATCACTAAAATTTCTCATGCATGTAAATTTGATTAATTTATTCGAGTTCTTTTGAAATATCCAGGACATATCATAATCACAATTTTATTCTTCAATTCAAATTAATTTGTTTAAATTAAACCTTACAATTTACACGTTTCAAATAAAACTATCTCTATATACATATATATGAGTGGCTGAAGTTGAAATAATTGAGTTTATTTATTCATTCAGATTAGTTATTGTATTTTTGTATATTTCTCTACCATTCTGACTCTTGCCCGTAATTATATAGGGTTATCCATTTTACACTTGGGAAAGTAAAGCTAAAGAAAATACATAAAACATTTAGATGGAAACAACATTTTTAATTCAATATTAAGAATATTTTTTGATTTTTGTTTTTACAAATACCCTAGCGCAATTAATTTAATTTATATATTTTTTTCCTGCGAGTTTCTTTGTTTTACTTCATTATAAATGGCTGTAAGTTCTCCAACAGACGACATTAAATGTAAAAAGTGCAATGAACCCGAATCGTTACGAGCCAAATTTATTGAGTGTGATGAATTGTGCGAAGTCTTTCCACCTTAAATGCCTAGGCATCTCTGCATCCTTTTATGACATCCGAGCGAAATTCGACTCAAATATTTTCTTTCGATGTAATGATTATCGCGGAGTGACAATCTCAGATACGCTCAGAGTATTAAAAGAGCAGTCTAAAATTCTACAAGAAGTTCGCAGCAAAGTATGTACTCCTTCCATCAACGATAGGGACTGCCCGGTGAACAATCCTCCTGCACTATCACTAACTTCTGCTGCCAAGAGCTCTGATGCGTGTGCTGTGGTTGATGCCAGCAAGGAAGCCATTCCAAAGAAACCTCACCAGCAACTATCACCTGGTTCTCAAAAGCAACATCATGTACGACAACTACAGCAACAAGCACAACCGAAACATCTACAATATACATCTAATCAGCAGCATCCTGAACTTCTGCAGCCGGCTTCTATAACACCGCAACGGTTAGTTGGTATCGGGATAAACCCAAAGTCTTCATACCCACCTGAAACTTCTGTTACAAGATGTGTAACTCAAGGTAATGCTGATACCGAATTGCTGATAAGAAATGTAGGCTCACCAGGATCTACATCTGCCAGCCGGGGGCCCTGACCTGGAGGCGATATGACGACAAACATTACTGCGATGAAACTTGGCACTCCCCTGCGTGCTATATCCCCACCGCTACAAATATTTCTCTCGAGATTAGAATAAAGTACGCCAGTCGAAAACATCATCGCTCATATAAAGTACAAGCTGAACTTTAGTCCTGAGTTGCTCCGGTGCACCAAGCTTACGCCTGATGGAAAGACGAACAGATTGATTGCGTCTTTTAAAATTACTGTTCCAGCTAACCTAAGTATCTTGCTTGATAAGGAATTTTGGCCACCTGGCGTATTCGTCAAAAAGTTCTCTCCGATTCGTAAGCGGAACCATCCTGTATTCTTTCGCTCCAGAAGAAACATATCTTAGGCCTAGTAATTCATTCTTTACTTGCTATTACCAAAATGTTCGCGGCCTGTGGGCTAAGATTAGCATTTCTTCCATCCTTTTTCGCTATAATATCATCTATCTAACGGAAACATGGCTGACAGATGACATTAGTAATAGTGAGCTACTTCCAAACCATTTAGTCTGCCGCAGAAATAGAGACCGTGATGCTACTGATAAGTCTGACGGTAGAGGCGTTCCAGTGGGTATAAATGTTTCCCTTCCCAGCAAATCCTGTGATGATTTCACTCCATCTTCACCTGTTGATTGTATAATTGTGCTAGTCTCTTTATCTGACTCTCTTTCCTTCTTCGTATCATCTGTGTATATCCCTTGTAATAGTCCTGCTATTGTTTACGAACGATTCTTTTCAGAATTCTCGAGCTATATTAATGCTCGTTTCCCTTCTACCCCTATATTGGTCTGTGGTGACTTCAATTTGCCCTCTATTGCTCGGAATGATTTGTATGTCTCCATTATTTCTGGTGGTAGCGTATCTTTTGCTCTTTCTTCTTTTATTTCCCTCTGTTCTTTCACCCAATACAACACTATTCCCAATGCCAATAACAAATTGCTTGATCTTGTTATTTTCAACTTGTTACCTTCTTCTCTGTCCGCATCGGTGGCACTCTCATCCTTTGTCAAACCTGACCCACCACTCTTTATTGAGCTTGCAATCACATCTTCTCGTTCTTTGAAGAATTCCTCAGCTTCCCGCTTTAATTTTTTAAAAGCCGATTTATCGAGTATGGAAGCTAACCTTAATGCCGTGAATTGGTATTCCTTCTTCAGCAATCTCCACATTGAAGATTGTGTTGATAAGCTCTTTATGTTTCTTTCATCCTTAATCTCGCAATTTACCCCTGTGTCTCCAGCAAGAAGACCTAGAGATGCTCCTTGGTTTAATTCAGATGTTTCCGCTGCAATTAAAGCTAAAGATGCTGCCCGCAGAAATTTCTTATCCAGTGGTCTTCCAATTGACCTCGTTAAATTTAAAGAGCGTCGTGTCGCAACCAAGAAAATTGCCACTTCTGCACTTCATGCATATGTTAACCACATTGAAACTTCGTTAATGTCGAATCAAACTCGAGAGTTCTGGTCGTACGTAAAATCTTTAAGGACCTCTCATCATGACCCTGATAATTTTAGTCTAGATGGCGTGACATCGTCTTCTCCTCAAGAATCTTGTGAACTCTTCGCTTCTTACTTTTCTTCATTTTTTCGTAGGGCTAAACATTCCCCCTCCTTCAACCAATCTTTTTGCGCTTTTTCTTCTACTAAGTTTCGTACAAATGCCTTGCAGGTCGAGCAACTCTTAAATAATCTTGACAACAGCACCAGTGTGGGCCCTGATGGCATTCCAAACTTTCTAGCAAAATCTTTATCTTCTTCGCTTTGTGTCCTCCTTTCAATCATTTTAACTTGAGTTTATCCTGTGGGGTTTTCCCCGCCCAATGGAAAATCGCCCACATTTTTCCTATTTTCAAATCGGGTGATCGTAATATCGTCTCAAACTATCGTCCTATATCCCTTCTTCCTTGTTTTAGTAAAATTCTTGAAAAGATAGTTATTGATTTGCTGTATCCACTTGTCCTCCCATCTTTAGCAGATCAACAGCATGATTTTGTCAGAGGCAAATCTACCCTGACAAATTTACTTTCTTTTATCCATCATATTGCAGCTGCCCTTGATAAACAACAACAAGTGGACGTTATTTTCACGAATTTTTCTAAAGCTTTTGATTCAGTGGATCCCTCTCTCCTGTTTGAGAAACTTTTAGGGTTCAATGTCCCTAGTTGCCTCTATTCCTGGCTTCTCTCTTATATCCTGAATCGTCAATGTGTAGTCACTTTAAACTCTTGCTTCTCTTCTTCATTTCAGCCGAGCTCGGGAGTTCCGCAAGGTTCAATACTTAGCCCCATACTATTTTTACTTTTATCAATGATCTACCTTCCGTTATTACATCCCCCTGTCTCCTTTATGCTGATGACTTCAAGATTTTTCGAGTTATTGATTCCCTTTTAGATGTGGATATCCTTCAAACCGATCTTCACGGTCTTAGTGACTGGTGTGAATCAAACCATCTCTACTTAAATGTTTCCAAATGCCATCAGATGACATTCTCCTGTGAAAAATTTGGAGTCCGTACCACAGAAAGCTCATCGATGCTGTTGAGTCAGTTCAACGCAGATTCACACGGTCTTTATTCTTCAAATTCAACCTTCCTTACTCCCCTTATGATAACCGACTTCATAGTTTGAACCTTCCTGCCCTTGAGTCCAGACGATCTTTTCTTGACGAATGTCTTTTGTTCAAGTTTCATTATTGCCTTTTACGTCAAAATTTACGCGGGCAAATAAATACATTCGACGCGGCTCACCCTAATAGATCCTCGCTTCAATTTCAGGTTCCGTATGCACGTACTAACACCTTCTTCCACTCTCCTTTGCTACGCTTATCTCGTATTCACAACCAGCAAAGTCTTGGTCCTCTATCACAACCTCTTGATGTATTCAAAACTTCTTTGAAAAATCAAATTTATAAATATTCCTATAAATCTTGATTTTTAATATCGTATTGTGATCTTTTTTTTTAATTTCTGCCATATTTTTAATTCATATGTTGGTATTTAAATTTTGTATTAATTGACTTGTAATTGGAGTGATTTCTGAAATGAATAAATAAAGATTGAACCTTGCCATTATAGTGAAACACAACATCATTCAAATATCATCCACGGGTCCTCTTACGGGCCTCAATCCTTTTGAAGTAATTTTCAATGACTTTTCGGTACATTCCCGGCAATATCTCGGCCATAACTTCACGAATATTGGTTTTTAATCGCTCAAAATTTTGAGGATACTTTGTGTAAACACGGTCTTTTGCATAGCTGCATAAAAAGAAATCCAAAGGCTTTAGGTCGCAGGATCTTGCGGGCCAATTGACATCACTCAATCTCGAAATTACGCGTCCTGGAAATTTCTCTTGCAAAAGTGCTCGATTAGCCTGTGTTGTGTGGCTTGTGGCTCCATCCTGTTGGAATCACTTGTTCTCCAGATTACAATCTTCAATTCCTCTCCAAAAATAATCGGTTAACATCCGTCCATAGCGGTCAGAATTGACTGGAATGGCTCTGCCTTGGTCGTTTTCAAAAAATACGGGCCAATAACACCACTAGACCATAATGCACACCAAACGGTCACTTTTTCCGGATGTAAAGGCCTTTTTGCGATCACCTGAGGATTTTGAGAGCCCAATATGCGGCAATTCTGTTTATTTACGTACCCCCTGAGCGAAAAATGAGCCTCATCACCAAAGAAAGTTTTGTTCGAAAAATCGATCCAGCCTCTTCAAATTTTCTCACTGTGTTCAAAATTGTTTGCTGTGTAGGTCGATTATGTCAACCGTAATCGGCTCGTAAAGCCCTAAATGTTGATACAGTAGAATCACCATTTTCATAATAAAATTTAATAATTTTAATGCATTTTTCACTTCTAAACGATCCATATTTCTAAATGGCAAACCTTCATCTAAAAAAAAGCATGCTTCAACTGACATTTAATTTTGATAAATGACAAATGACAGGGTTATACTTTCCCAATTACGAAATGGATAACCCTGTACTTGACGTAAAGCATGCTTAAATTTAAGAGGCCTGTTAGCTTAGGTTACTTTTTACTTTTATGTTTTCAATTGAAGATGGACTCATTTTAACATGATATCTTATGTTAAAGAAGTATAACAGTTGAATAACCATGCTTTCACCACTACAATTTTTATAGTAAAGCTTTATGTTTTCTTAATATATTTTATTCTCCTATTATATTCATAATATCGTAACTTACGCGAGTTAGGCTGTTTTTATCAAATAAAAATGCAATTTTAAAATTTGCTCATGTCACTTAAGGTCTTTCATGGAAATTACATTTTTGTTTTCTAATTTCTTACAATAACATTGGCTAAATTATCGGGTGCAATCTCAGTCGGAAATTGACACTAAGTCGTGTTGGACCTTGCATCGTGTTTCAAGTTATAGATTATAAAGTGTAATAGTGTAGCTGTGAACAATGGTAAATTTATAATATTGTGGTTTATTGCTCTTAATAACGGTGGTTAAGAAATATGGACAAATCTTGTAAACAACAATTAAAAACTGGTTTGAAAACTAACGTACTCGAGAAAATAACCATACCTAATTGTAAGTTCGCATTTGATAAAATTTGATTGATTTTTATTAATATTTTTTTATTTTTAGTGATACGAAAATTAATTTTAGGCAACCAAAAAAAAAAAAAAAGAATTTTGATATTCAAAGTAAAGATATGTTTCTTGTTAATATTGGGCCTAGTAAATAATTTGTTATGCATGCTTGGCAGTTTATTTGTAAAAATTCAATAGTGATTTATGATAGGACCTTTGGCCAATTCTCGAAAAATGATTAATGTAGTTCAAAAAGAAAATGTTTCATCCTTTCATGTGTTTAATTTCGACTTCGATTCAGACGACGATTTAAGGGACCCTAACTTTGGTCCAGATGAAGAAAATACTATTTCTAGTGGTTTAAGAGATGACACTTTGATACCAGAAATAAAATTGAAACAATCATAACTACAGAAAAATTTGGCCAACACCGACAACATCCCGTCTAAAGAAAACGCAAAATCTCGAAAAAGAAACGTAGGAAAATCTTTTATAGGGAAAGGTGGAAAATTCGTACAGCAAAGAGAATTGTGACAATTAAAAAACTGCCGTAGGAAATGCAGGGAGAAGATTTCTTTTGAAAATCAAAAAACAGTTTTGAATCGGACTGGCCTCTTGGATCTTACAAATTAAGATTTTTTCGTGTATGGGAGCTGATAGAAGTGCGTGATAAACAATATGAACCAAAAGTAAAACATGCTTTGAAACCACGAAACAGAGCAACAATAAATTAATATTTTTGGAGACCTGAGGCAAAAGAATACGTGTGTGCCAAAAATGCTTTAGATTTACACTGAATGAGAGTGATCAATTTTTAAAAACAGTCTCTTAACTCAATAACTATTGCCGATAGCTGTGGGCGTCATACATGTCCTAGAAATGTTTCTTCTGAAAAGGAATCTGAGGTCATTAATTATATTTATAGTTTCCAAACATATGAATCTCATCATTCGAGAAGAGATTCATTATAAAAATATTTACCAAGTGATTCGTCGGTAGCCGCAACTGAAAAGCATCAAAGTCCAGTTTCTCTCTCAAAGTTTTCCGAACTTTTCAAATCTTTGAATTTGGCGTTCAAAAAGCGTAATAATGATACCTGTCATAAATGTGATGTATTCAAAATAAATTGAAATGAAATGCAGCACGATCAACATGTAGAAGAAGCTGACTCTGCCTATCGAAGTAAAAAACAGGAGAAAGAGAAGCATTTGCTAGATTCATCTATAGTAAATTTTGCTTTCGATCTGCAACAATGCTTACCGACTCCTTAACTGCATTCTTCAGTATCATTGTATAAAAGGCCGATATGGACTTTTAATTTGACTGATCATAATTTTAACACTGGGCAGGTTACTACCGCCTTCGCTGCTTCCAATTCCTTTTTCATGTTTTCCATCTCATGGTTGATTCTCTCCTCGACCTGGCTAATCTCATGGCTGACTCTCTCCTCGACCTGGTAAACGTTTTCCTCGACGCATTTGATTTGTTTGTTCAAGCTACTGAGCTCCGCTTTTATTTCGATTGAATGTTTTTGCAAATCTGCTTTCTAATCGGTAGACTGTTTTTGAAAATCTGCCTTGATTTCGATCGCTTATTGGTTCAGCTTCGCTGATTGTTCATTTAGCTTCGTTGATTGTTCAGTTAGCTTCGCTGATTATTCATTTAGCTTCGCAGTTAAATTGGCTGACAGTTGCCGCTGCTCTTGCTGTATAGCATCAACATTTGCATCAGCGAATTTTCTGGTTCCATTGATTTTGGTGTTTCTGCTTCTCCACCTTTTGCGCCTTTTTCCGCATCTGAGGGCTCACCCGCCATAGTAAATTCATTAATTTTTCAATGTTAGCTTCGAAGTATTTTTATTATTTCGGCTTTTATTATTTTTTCCCCATCAGTTTCCACGTTACATTTCACTATTGTGCACTTTAAAAATGTTTAAAAGTTTTTCACTTTCAAAATTTTCTTTCTCACTTCTTGACACCACTGTCGCGTGTTATGGCTCACGGCCGATAATTTTAATATTCTGGGAGAGTGAAAACGCATTGTCAATTCATTTCTCGTACATTGGTGAGCTACCAGGAGTATTCTGTGGGCGCAGTGATGTCACTTTCAGATGTTGATCATACTTGGTGGAATTGTGCTTTCGAGTACATTCTTAATGGTTGTGAAAACAATTGCGACAGTATTATTTGTACATGTGACAATATGTAGGTATATATATATATATATATATATATATATATATATATATATATATATATATATATATATATATATATATATATATATATATATATATGCATATATATATATATATATATATATATATATATATATATATATATATACATATATATATATATATATATATATATATATATATATATATATATACATACATATATATATATATGTATATATATATATATATATATATATATATATACATATATATATATATATATATATATATATACACATATATATATATATATATATATATATATATATATATATATATATATATATATATATATATATACGCGTATGTGTCTGGTTGGTTGTATGTGAGAGCCTACATAGGATATAAAAAAGTTTGTGTCTGGAGGTCCAGCTTTGCTTCGGTTTTCGAAAAATTTTCTGAAATATCTCTGTTCTGACCAAAGTATAGCTTCAGTGTGTACCAAAACTGATACAAAGATTTATTCAATTTTGTGATAAAGCTCACAATAAAAAATCCAAAGTCAAACAATTTGAAACAAAATGGTGGCCGATCAAAGATCGAAAAAAGTTGAACAATAAGAAAGCACTTCAGTGTTCGGTAAGAATATAAAAATGGCGACTAGGCAAAGTCCGAGATTCAGAAATTTCTCAAAGCTACAATTCATATTGGATTTTTATGAAATCTAAAATCAAGGTAGACGTTGATGAGATCGTGTATTAAATGTACCAGAATTAAATTCGATTCCTTTGAACGCTGCAGATTTAAGCCGTAGTGGTTTTTGCATTGCAGTTAAAAAATTATATTTTAATATTCCAGTCCATGATACAATGTATTCAAGAAATTGAGTTTTGAAAGGTTTGAAATAAATAAAATTTGCCACTAACAATGGTGAATTAAAAAACTTTTAGGAAAAACAAGAGAAAACCGACTTCGAAATGCCCTTAAAAGGATGAAATGAATTTTATGGAAGCGGTGCCAAATCAATTTCTCCATTTCAACATACATACTTCCAACATATGCACCATTCGGGGAAAAAATGATATGGCACCGCTTCCATCAAATTTATTTCATCCTTTTTAGGGCATTTTGAAGTCGGTATTCTTTTTTTTCCTAAAAGTGTTTTTAGTTAATTGGCATACTCAAGTTCTTTAAATATGATTAGTTTTAAAATGCCTTTCAGTCCGCGTATTTGATACTACCCTCCAAATAAGGGTCATCGAAAGCATGTGCATCCACCAGAGTTAATTTATCTAAATCATTCATTACCCACAACATTTTCGTATCCCGCCCCATGCATTGAGAAATTATTCTAATTATAAACTACGTAGCTCGTACCATCCAGATAGCAGCACTTAACAATCTGTTAACATGACATTCCCACACGAATCGCGCTCTTCATCAGATAACGTCCCCAGCTTCTAAACGAGTTCACATAGAATCTTATTATTTCCAAGCAACACCTGTGCAACTTAATAGATGTTAGATGCGTTTTACCTGTGGAGCGAACAACCATGTATTTAATTGATAAACGATCGGAAAAGGGTGAAAGTAGCAGCCCGATGAATAAAATTGATCAAAGGAAACCCAAAAAGTCAGTGAACCCTTTCTAACCGTTTATATTCACTCGCACACCTTCTGTTCCTTTTACGAGGTGCCATCTATTTCGATCCTAGTGCACAAAACGCAACGGAACAGTTAGTTATTTTGCATATGAGAAATTTGAATATGGACTGCGCGCAATTGATTATCCTTTTGATTTCTTCGCATCCGTTGAGGTTCTCGTTCGTTCGCTACCTGGAGGCTGCGATTGATGGGGTTGCAGTGAAAACTTATTGCAATTTTACGATTTATGATGCTGCTTTGTTGTCGCATTTTGAATCGTGTGAGAATCTTTGAATGGATACGTTTTCTAGGTCAGAAAGATCCTGGTGGTCCCGCTAAACCCTTTTTTGCATCATAATTCAATTACACGTTTGAGAAATTTATGCAAATGATTTTCAAAGGGAGAGTTCCGACATTTCAATGACATGATTTATGGGAAATCGAATTAGTTCAGTTGTGTTGCATCCTTTATGCAATCTCTGCAGGCACATTTGGATTGAATTTCTATTTGCAGCGCGTTACGGTGATTAATGTTTGTCGGCATCCACTCGAATGTGCGTATAAATGGAATGTCGAAATCAAGAAGAACTAAATTAAAATCAAAAGTCTTAAGATAGCGTCCAGCTCCTCTCGCTTTAAAGGACGCTCCAACACAAGAAGTCAATTTTATGCCCGACCATCAAGAACGTATCCAATATCGCCATGAATGTTGGCTACAATTTGATCAACATTCCCGTGAAATATTTTCCTCGGGATAAAATTCATTTTGAAGAAAATTGCCTGGCTGGGAGCTTGTTGCCCGTACCTAGACCTCATATTAACGTATTAAATTAAATATATTAATTTCATAAACCTTTCTGTGATTTGTGACATTTTAAACGGTCTGGAAAATGTGATAAATGATAAGAAAAATTTTCAAATGGAACTCGGCACTGGATTCCACGAGTTTCTTGTAACGTTAGTACATTCCGCCAAAGAGGTTGTGCCAAGTGTTGCATCGGACGGGCACTTCCTCTTTTTACTCCCTGCAGCTCTGCCTTAGAAATTTTCTAATTAATTTTATTGAATCCATAGAATAATGAATATCTACTGTACGAGGGAATAATTCAATGTTTGCTTCTAAAAGTGGTTATGCTCATTATTGCCAACAACGACGAATGTTAATTGCAATTGCATGCTTTTCTGTTTGTAAACCCACATGCGCGCTGTTTCTATCAGAAGAAAATCCTTTTGTCTGTCCATGCCTACCTCCGCACCAATGCCTAGTTAGGTCCAATAAAACCATTCCAGTCAACCCATGTCTGCTGTATTGGTTCAGGCTATCATAACAGGTGAAAGAGCTGAAAAAGATAGAGTGCATTCATTGAAGTTTTTTCCGCGATACGCGGAATTATCCTTGAGTATGTATGTGCGGCGATTCGTTCTTGTCATTTACAGATTGAGAAAGTGTCCGAGGCCTTCTGCTGAAGTGCGTTGCTGGCCTTAGGGTATAGTATTTGAAGCATGATAAAAATTATTAAAGAAACAGCCGCTGCTGCATTGCAATTAATTTCTTTCGATCCACACTAACTGGCTTGCGTTTAGCGGAGAATGCAGTAAAAGCTTCTGGTTTCTGCCTCCAATCCAATTTAAGATCAAATTAAATGTTGCGTGGCTTTTTTTCCCTGAACATGAAACGTACCTGGCAGCGTTTCTGCGTAAGAAGATATCATGACATATTTTTCACAGCATCCAACTCTCAAGTACCGCGAAAGGTGTCTTACTGGTAGTGGCCATAATTAAGGATAAAAGATTACCAAGTTTATCGTGTCAAATTACTTCGTAATAAATATTAATTTACTGTAATGAGTTAGCAACTGATGCAGATGGCCACTGTAATCGATTTTCATTTCAGAGGTGAAATGATAATGACCCGGCGTTCGGTAGAGAGAATGTTTCATTGTAGATGGCCTATGTGATTAATATTGATGTATCAAAGCTTTGATAAACAAAGATATATAATAAACTTTTTTGCCTAAAAAGAAATTACTAGTTTCAGTAATTTACCCTTTTCTTTCATTCCTAATTAGCCTACAGGCATGAAACTTCCTGCACACATATTATTTAGGGTTTCTAAGAAGACTATGGTCGGGAACCTGGATTATCTTCTTACGCTTTTACTGAAAGAGTATTTTTCTCGTTGGCGCACTCAATTCGATCATTTTTTTTAATGGACATGGGATCAGATTGGAAACTCAGCTTGTTTACTTAGAACTACAAAAGCATATTCTTGACACACCACACCCCAATAGTAAAGAGGACTAAGGATGAAATGCCAAAATCACTATTACTTTATAGTCTTTTTATCCAATAAATAAATTCAATCCAAACAAATACTTTGCAAGAAGGATAGATAAAGGATTTTCAAATACATCTCAAATCAGTTAGTACTATAAAGTTAGTAAAATTAAAACTGAAAAAGTAAAAAGATGAACCTCGTTTATTGTCAATGTTTAATAGATCTACATATATTCCCCGCGGGATTAATGCAGGGCGATGGGAATACTCTTTCGAGGCTAGCAATCTTTGAGGAGTGCTATCCCATAGCCGTGAAATTCCTCCTGGGATGACAGCTAACGACCCTGCCTGAATCTTGGCTACGCTTTGGTAGGTGAATTTGATAGTTGCTTTGCATGGTAGCGCCGATATGACACTCGTGGGTGAATGTCTCCAATTTATATATCATACCGTCTCCTCCCGGTTAAGCCTTGACAGGCTTTGGAGTACGTTCGAAGCTTACATCCTTTAGTTTGTTGGTGTAGGTTCGGTTGGTACGAGTGACAACGAGTACAATGCCATTAAAAATTGACGAAAAACGAAGATCAGCGGACAGTCTTGTCCAGACTGAGATTCCAGCGGCATTTGGATGCAGCGTCTAAATGATGCCAATGCCAACGCGTCCTAAAAAGGTAGAGCGGAAAATTCTGCAGGACACACCAGATGCTCGCATGGTAGAAGAAAATTAAAGAACATTGAGAATTCGATGGTTACAGCTGCAACCACTACCGAAGCGACCAAAGCAAGGGTCCTAAATGCCGAATGAAAAGCCATTCTGAAAGCTACTAAATGATTACAACAAAAAAGAAAGGAGTGACGATTTTTTTTGAATACCTCCATTCCCTACCACGCTCTCGATCACTCTTTCATCGTCGCACAACGCTTGTGCGATCTGCACTTCACACGTCGTCGATTCCTACGTGTGCCTCCAGACAATTTCAAAACATCGGTATGAGGGGCACACCAAATGCTGTGAAGTACTCGTTTCCTGCTAGTCTAGTCCGATTTGAGAACAGTTCTCAGAGATAAAAAAAATATTATAATACGACGCAGTAAAGAAAACTCCGGGTTTATAAAAACTAGCTGTCTTTAAGTATCTCGACTTTAGGGTTTAAAATGCCCTAAGATACTGCATTTTCAATCCTCTGGACTCATCAGTAATTTGAATTTATTAGATGTTCCTCAAGCCTTTTCTTAAAAACCAATAATGAGTTTGCGTTTTTCACTGTTTCTGGAAGATTGTTATAAATACGCAGAGCATCATTCGTTGCATCGTTCTTTCGTGATCAGTTCTAGCGTACGTTATTACAAAAGTCTTGGCATTTCTTGAATTATATGGATTTATTTGTGATACGTTTATAAAGGAGCTTCGTTCCCATTCACTGGAAATTAGACATATGAAGATAAACTTAGCTTTTTCCATAGTAATGATTTGACTGAACGTGAATGCATTGGTCCGCTGATACACAAGTCTTGTTGGAGTGAGAATTGCAATGCTTAGAATGTTTTTATGGGCTTTAGTTAGAACTAAAAGTAGAAATCAACAGCTCCCTTTTAATTTTGTGTATTTTATTTATTTTTTATTTTTCTTGTCAAAATCGATTTTCGACAATTATCGTTCGGTCTTCCTCAGCGATTAATTTATTTTCACTTACATTCCTGCTTATATACTAGCTGTGTTTAAGGAAATTTAGATCATTAAAAAGCAATTAAATAAATTTGCTTAAGCTAATAAAAGGTACATAAGATAATTTACAAAAGAGAAGTTATAAAAATATTGTTATTACAAAATTCAGAAAAGATATTATTATTTAATTAATTTAAATAGCCATGATGTGCAGTTTCCGTTATCCTGATTCATCAACTTTTTCCTTTGCCAGGTAATTCCCAGGCTTCCCATCACATCCAATTCACGTATGTCTCTAGCTTCCTTGATGACTACTGCCTCCTCCATTGTTATCTCGTGTCCCTTCGTGATAATATGTTCCGCTACCCCCAACTTGAAATTCAAAGATCTTTCTTTATTCCTTGCTGCTGCTGCTTTGCCTATATGCTCCTCGATTTGCGTGCCAATGAGTCAGTCCGTTTGACCTATGTACACTTCTTCACAAGTGGGACATTCGATGCGATCGATACCAGATTTTTCGTGCGGTTCGCGTTTGTTCTTCGTTGAGCTGGCTCTTGCTGCTTGATTCGATTAACCGAACAAAATTGAGCTGATTGATTCGCCTCTTGATCCGATTGCTGATGCCTTCATGATAAGTTAAAGCCTTCTAGTACGTTCATCCAGTATTCGCATTTGGTAATGTTGATCTTCTGTGGCATTCTCCTAATTGTGGAACCCTTGAAGACGTTTGATATTTATGACGAAATTAGAAGAGGGACTGCAGGAGAAAGGCCAGTTACCAAAATATTGGGTCCGATATGTGGACGACGTGTTTGCGTTTTTGAAAAGAAGTGACGTGGGGAACGTGCTTCCTGACCTGCAGTGAGCCCACAAGAATATAGTGTTCACGATGGAGGAAAAGAAAGACGGTAAACTATCGTTCCTAGATACAGTAGTATGGGCAACTCAAGCAAATATAACTTTCAATGTATACCGGAAAGCAACTCACCCACAGAGAACGATTCCAAATCATTTGCAGCAAATCAAATCATTTGCAGCAAATCAAGGTTTCTCCGTACAGACTCATGATCCACAGGATGCTCGATTTACCGTTAAGCAAAGAAGCTAAGGAAAAGGAGCTGAGGAACATTGTTGAGACAGCTAGACTAAACGGCTTCAAGATTTTGGCAATTAGGAGAATGGCACAGAAGATCCAGATAATTAGACAGTGACAGGGGCGATCACCATTATCAAATGCGAATACCGAAAGAACGTACTGGAAGGCTTTAACTTATCATCGGATCAAGAGGCGAATCAATCAGCTTAATTCTGTTTGGTTAATTGAATCAAACTGTAAGAACCAGCTCAAAAACGTTCTCGGATCAACCAAGGACAAACGCGAACCACACGAAAAATCTGGAATCGATCGCATCGAATGTCCCACTTGTGAAAAAGTGTACATAGATCTACTGAAGAGACTCATTGGCACGCGAATCAAAGAGCATATAGACGAGGCAGCAGCAGCAAGGAATAAAGAAAGAACTTTGAATTTCAAGTCGGCGGTAGCGGAACATATTATCACGAATGGGCATGAGATAACAATGGAGGACGCAGTAGTCATCAAGGAAGCTAGAGACATACGTGAGTTGGATGTGATAGAAAGCCTGGGAATCACCTGGGAAAGGAAAAAGTTGATGAATCAGGATGACGGAAACTGCGGATCATGGCTATATAATTCAATTAAATAATAATATCTTTTGCAACTTTTATGAGCTTAAGCAAATAAGTGAAAATAAATTAACAGTTGAAGAAGACTGAACGATTATGGTAAAAAATTGAATTTGACAAGAAAAATAAAAAATGAAAAACAATAAAATGGACAAAATTAAAAGGAAGCTTTTTATTTCTACTTTCAGTTGGAGTATTTTGTGAAAATGAATTCAATTACAAATATTTAGTTCGTGTCCTGAATATAATGTTAAAGTTTTGCTTTGACGATTGAATCCACCACATAATGTAGCTTTGTGAGTACAAATGCATTTAATATCTTCTCAATACTCCTATCATCGGTGCTAGTTGTCTCCTCAAATTATTTATGTGCGGCAACCATGTCAAACGATGATCGATGGTAAGATCGGGATATTTAATTTCAAACACTCTTTGCAAGTTTTCATCGTTAATTTTTAAGCCAGCTTCTATGTCTTCCTTATTCTTCTGTTTAAAAATAATGTATTTTGTGTTTGTAGTATTCAATGCTAGCTTGTTTTCAATAAGCCATGAATGATATTTATCTAGATCCTCGTAGACGACATTCTCCATGGCAACTTTATCATGTCATGAATAAAGAAGTACCGTATCATCAGCATATAATGTGTGGTGAGCTTTCAGTTTACATATATTCAAATTATTAGTGTATAGCAAAAACAAGGCTTGTCCAAGTATGGATCCTTGAGGCACCCCCGATTTCATTGGTGCTAGATTGCTCAAGACATTATTAACTGATGTCCTTTGGAATCTTCCTTCCAAATCACTTTTAAAAAGCTGTTTAGGTTTTCCTTGTATACCACACGATTCAAGTTTTTGAAGTAACAGGTCTTGATCAACCGTATCAAAAGCTTGCTTCAGGTCCACAAAAATTGCAATAACATAATCTCCTTTATCAAAACTTGCATTGATGTAACGTGAGACAGAGAGTAACGCATCGAAAGTACTCTTGTTCTTTTGAAAGCCAAACTGCTTCGGCTTTATGATGAAATTGTCCATTAAGAAAGATTTTAAACGGTTATTTATAAGTTTTTCGTACATTTTACTAAAGGCTGTCAAAAGAGTAACAGGGCGGTGACCATTCGGGTCGAGATGATCTCCTCCTTTGAATATTGGAATTATTTTTGCCAATTTGTGAAAAAAACTGATTTAGCGAGCTTGCTCCTGCACATGGGTGTGCTGCATTGTTAGAGTCCATGCCGAAAAATTCAGCTTTTGATGAAATGCTCCAGAGTGATGAATTATCTTTCACTTCATTTATTATTTTCCATATTTCGTGTGAGTTGTCCGGCGCTGTTTCCAATCTTCTGGAGCAATATGAAAATTTAGCTTCTTTTATGAGACGTTTTGATTCTTTTAGGGCTTGATTATACAGATGTTTATGTGCTTGATCTTCAGCGTTCTTTTTGTGTTTTTATAAGCTTTCCTTTTGTTAATACTAGCCTCAATAATTTTCTTTCTTTCACCACTAGTATCGAAAATGTAGCTGAAGTATTTGGAAACGGAAGCCGATAGCCTCTATGAAGAAAGGACATTGCAAAACACAATTGCAATTCAGTGACATCAAGAGAAAAGGCTAATCTGAAAAGTGGGAGACTTTTTGGAAAGAATAAAATCAGGATGCGACTCGCCATAAATTAGCAAAGGTGTAGATGGGCTCCTTGAACTAGAGGAGCTCCTAGACCTAGAGCTAGAGGAGCTGGTCAAAGGCCGAAGATGACCATAAGCCCGAAGAAGAGCAAGAGGCTAAAGAAGTGCTGATTAAAAGAATAGTGTCTAGCCTAATCAAAAGTGATCGGGATGAAAGAAAGAAAGAAGTGGAACTTGATGGACATGAAACACTAGATGAGGGATTTCAGACAGTGCTGACAAAAGAAGCCAAGAAAATTGCAAGGGAACACCTTAAAAAAGAGCTAGAAAATAAAGTTCATAAACACACTTAGCAAGAAAAAAGACTTGACGCGAACCAGGAGAAAAACAAGCGGCAACGAAGACCCCGGCAGCAAGCACTGCTCATAAAACCTCAAGACGGTTGATCCTACGCACAAATATTGCGGGACACCAGGGGAAATATAAGACGCCAAAAAAAACCAACACTGCTATTGAAATAGTACGACTAACCCGATCTGGCCACATACTGGTCAAATTCAGAGCAAAGGCCAATAATAGAGAAACATTATGTGACGCAGTAAAGAATGTCTTCGGTGAAAGTGCAACTGTAGCCTTGGTTGAACCGATGGCCACAATCGAAATAAGAGACATTGACTGCGTCACAGACTTAACCGAGGTAGAAGATACCACCAAAAGAAAGCTCCCTAGCATCAGGAGATCGAACCGAGGCTGACACGAGAAAACCATCGGGGACAACGCATGGCCATCATTCACTTAACGGAAAAGGCGCTGAACAATTTTTAAACAAGGCCAATGTAAGAATAGAATGGGTCGCCTGCAGGATATGGCAAAGAGTATTGCTTCTTGAACGTTTCAAACGCCTTGGCTATAGTCACACCACACAAGTATGCAAAGGGCCCGATAGGAGTTCTTTACGTTACAAATGTGGTCAAATGGAGCATAAAAGAAAAGAGTGTGCAAAGGATACACATGGTATCCTCTGCAAGGACGTTGATCCCATACCGGATCTTGGGTATGTTGGGTTGAGCAGTTTGCGAGGGACCTAAAAGCCATCTTTTTTATGCTGAGCAAGCAACACCATGATAAAAGTTCTTCATCATGGTATTCTGACGAAACTGGTACTGCCGCTACCTGGGTTCCCAACAGTGATATCCAGGGGCAGGGTTGTGGATGAAGAAATGGTTTTTTGTGGGCTCGGTACTCAGGGACCACCTTCTTTAGTGTGTACCTAACGCCAAACGAATCGATATCATCTTTTCAAGCCAAGCTGGGCGTTGTCTTGAACGCAGATGGCAATGTGTTCATTCAGGGAGACTTCATTGCTAAAGTA